>CM034531.1:53551508-53923871 GCA_020002185.1 Paraescarpia echinospica
GCGTGTGTGTGTGTCTGTCTGTCTGTCTGTCTGTCTGTCTGTCTGTCTGTCTGTCTGTCTGTCTGTCTGTCTGTGTCTGTGTCTGTCTGTCTGTCTGTCTGTCTGTCTGTCTGTCTGTCTGTCTGTCTGTCTGTCTGTCTGTCTGTCTGTCTGTCTGTCTGTCTGTCTGTCTGTCTGTCTGTCTGTCTGTCTGTCTGTCTGTCTGTCTGTGTATATGTGTGTGTGTGTGTGCACTTGTGTGTGTGTGTATGTGTGGTGTGTGTGTGTGTGTCTAATCTGTCTAATCCTGTCTGTCTGTCTGTCTATCCTGTCTGTCTGTCTGTCTGTCTGTCATCTGTCTGTGTATGTGTCTGTCTGTGTATGTGTGTGTGTGTGTGTGTGTGTGTGTGTGTGTGTGTGTCTGTGTGTGTGTGTGTGTGTGTGTGTGTGTGTGTGTGTGTGTGTGTGTGTGTGTGTGTGTGTATGTGTATGTCTGTGTATGTGTGTGTGTGTGTGTGTGTGTGTGTGTGTGTGTGTGTGTGTGTGTGTGTGTGTGTGTGTGTGTGTGTGTGTGTGTGTGTGAGGTGTGTGCATGTATGTGTGTGTGTGTGTGTGTGTTTTGTGTTTGTGTGCGTGTGCGTGCGTGCGTGTGTGAGTGTGTGTGTGTGTGTGTGTGTGTGTGTGTGTGTGTGTGTGTGTGTGTGTGTGTGTGTGTGTGTGTGTGTGTGTGTGTGTGTGTGTGTGTGTGTGTGTAATCGAAATTGTAATATTGTAATTGTAATCGAAGATGCTCCCCCTCATTTATCGTCCAAGACGATCAGTTTGTATATTTTTAAAATGTGGATCCTTTCTGCACATTGCACAATTACATACTAGCTGGTGTCAATACAATACAAGTGTTCTGAATTCACAAAACAGTAATGTGTGTTGTAGTGATTCACAGTATAAAAACGAGTAGGAGAGGGGGTTTCTACTACCACGTGAATGTCGGGACATGCGATGTAAATGTGCAAAGATGCGCCTGAAGCTTAATTCCAAATATATTAAAAAAAAACATTTGCAGAGCATATCTTATTATACATGTAGTCAATGACAGAACATAATTATTATGTTGTACGACGGGGGCGGCAACCTTTTTGAATGGAGGGCCAAGTAAGTGAGATGGGCCACACATTTATTATGAATATTGATTATCATTCACCCAATCTTCATGGAAACTGACATAGTATGTTACTAATAATATTATATAAACGTGCTAGCTCCTACCCGTTGACGTTGAACATAACATTTTGGTAGGGTATAAAAATTAATAGTGATTTTTTATTATTGATCATCAAGCTATAACTTGTTATCAATTGTATATTAAAAACTACGAATTATTCATGTCGTTGTCCATTCTGCTGGCATGCAGCTGACATTTTAAATACTGTTCTGCCTGGGTTTATTGCAGCGCCACGAAGTGTTCCACTTCTAGCTGCAGTCTTGTTCCTGCGTGCGTCATACAGTTGTCCGTCAGTTAGTTGCGTCCCCATCTTGCATTTCACAAATTTTTTCTTCGAGTACTGCTGCTCACACCTTTGCCCAGACCCAAAGAGACAGTAAATAAAATTGGCGTGATTGATCAGTTTACAAAGCTGTTCCAACGGCAAGTATGTGTTATAGAACTCTACAGGCGGCACCTTATCGACTTTCGCTTTGAGTGTCACAGAGGCGCAATGCAGTACGGTAAATGTCATCTACAAAACGTCTGGCCCACCCATAGTTGACTTCCAACTGGAACGAGCTTTAAAATAAGAGCAACTGCAAACTCTGAGATCTGTAAAACGCTCTGCAAACTCCCGTCTCAGCAGCCCAACGAACGCTGCGTACTTGTCCGACGTACCTTTCTATAGCTGGTTCGTTTTCCAGGACTGTTGAGTAATGAACGTAGTTGACATTCCGCAATTATCTCTCACAATAGCAACTTGATCATGAGAACAGAAACGAATTATGAGATTACAAACTGGGAGAGTTCCTTGATTGAACGTTCTCGTCCCTTGAGTTGAATACTCAGCAGATTGAGATACGCCAAGGTGTCGACAAGAAAATGCAAATTCGCACATGTATGAGTAACTCTGGGTTTTCGTTTATTTGCCACACTGGCTTTCAAGTGGGATGATGCAATAGGTGCTGAAAAGTTTCACAGAGGAACCTGCATCATGTCGAATCGTTCTAATCAATTAAACATGTCATATGGTTCTTTCTCCTACGGAAGGTGCACCATGCAAATGCATGTTGTCATCTCGCGGGCCGCATTGTGTGCAATCTAATTCTTAGTCCGCGGGCCGCATGAAATAGCTTCGCGGGCCGCAGTTGGCCCGCGGGCCGCAGTTTGCTGACCCCTGTTGTATGATATTTATTTTTATCATTCCAACAAGCTGTTAGAATGTCAGTCTATAAATCTGTCAGACAGTATGCCAGTCCGCCTGTCTGTCTGCTTGCCTGCCTGCCTGTCTGCCTGCCTGGCTGCCTGCCGGCCTGCCTCCTAGTCCTAGCTTCTCTGTCTGTATGTTGCTCTGACTGTCTGCCTCTATGCCTATCTGTTTGTCTGCCTGTCTGTCTACCTGTCTTGTCTGTCTGCCTATCTGTCGGTGTGTCTGCTTGCCTGTATGTCTATTGCCTGCTTGCTTGCCTGCTGGCTGTATGTTTATCTGCCTATCTCTGCCTCAGTCTTTGTCCCAGTCTGTGTCTCTCTTTGTAAATCTTCTCGCTGCTGTTTTCCTATCTACCTGGATGCATGTCTCTCGGTCTGTCTGTCTGTCTGTCCGCCTGCCTGCTGGCTGTATGTTTATTTGCCAATCTCTGCGTAAGTCTCTGCCTCTCTCTCTTCTCTCTCTTCTCTCCCTTCTCTCTCTCTCTCTCTCTCTCTCTCTCTCTCCCTCTCTCTCTCTCTCTCTCTCTCTCTCTCTCTCTCTCTCTCTCTCTCTCTCTCTATCTATCTCTCTTCTCTCTCTCTCTCTCTCTCTCTCTCTCTCTCTCTCTCTCTCTCTCTCTCCCTCTCTCTCTCTCTTCTCTCTCTCTCTCTCTCTCTCTCTCTCTCTCTCTCTCTTCTCTCTATCTCTCTATCTATCTCTCTTCTCTCTCTCTCTCTCTCTCTCTCTCTCTCTCTCTCTCTCTCTCTCTCTCTCTCTCTCTCTCCCCCCTCTCTCTCTAATAGAAGTCTAGATGTTCTTAAGAATACAATAGTATGTTCTATTAAAATGTACTTTAGAGAGAAAAATTCTCTCATACTCCGCAAGATGTCGTAAGGAAATATAACTCATTGTCATTGTCACTCTCCAACCGCGTATCTTCCCCTCCATGTCTTTTCTGACCTCCTTCCTTTCCCGTCCCCTCCCGTCCCCACTCCCCATCTCCCTTTCGTCTCTCTCCCCACTCTACCCATCCATCCTTATATTCCCCGTCGCTCTCCCTGTTTCTCCTCTCTGTCTGTCCCATTCTCCGTCCGTCGTTCCCTCCTCAATTTCTCTTCATTCCTCTCGCCATACTTCCATCTCTCTCTCTCCCCTCTCTCTCTCTCTCTCCTCTCTCTCCCCTCTCTCTCTCTCTCTCTCTCTCCTCTCTCTCCCCTCTCTCTCTTCTCTTTGATATAGGAAATTGTGTCACAGAAAAAATGACACAGAGTACTTTCAAGAGTGATTACGAACAAGGGTGAGCGCTGTTTTGTGCACTTAAGCATCTACAAGTGCATCACTTGTGAATGTAATGTGCTTGGTGTGGAACTTGAAAACACGTATTCAACATTTTATTCAGACGCTGTTAAACGGATACTGAGCCAGGTCATAAATTGATAATAATAATAATAATATGTGGACTAGAAATATACACTTGAAAGTGGATATATCTCTAACATTATTATATTCTTAGCATATATATATATATAGCTGCATCGATTCGTTATTTACACATAAATTACAAGTTTTATAAAACTAATAAAAAAACAACACATGTTCATGTTTGTGAATATTTAATAAATGTAATGATACATGTAGTAAAGCAATTGATAGTGTTCTGCACATACACTCGTCACATCACAAACACACAGTTTTGATGACGTGTCTATACCCTCACTAAATTTCCTCCCAAGGATTCATCGTGGTGCCCAAGGGGATTACTGGGGTCCAAACACCAATACAGTTTCTGAAATGGGGGATTGCTGTGAATGTCCACATCATGCCTATCAAGCCACTTTAATTCAACATAATTCATGCACTCCATAGATCGCATATGTGAGTTCCACGTCATTTTTGATGTGCTTCTAAATGTTGATATAATAGTAGAGGTGGTTTTCTGTTGGAATGCTTTTGAAATATATCTGGGGTTTTAATATTTCTAGTGTATGTGGTTGGTTTTCCGTTGAAAAGCTTTTTGAATAAAGCTTAGAAATATTACGATTCGTTAATTACGTAAGAGTGGTGCAGAGACCCACACTCATGTAGCGCTTCGTCACGCTTGGCCACAGACCTCCCTCCGTACTTTATAGATGGCGCCTTACATAATGTACAAGTCTCTAAATGTGATTTTCGGAAGACCATCCAGATTAAATTTTCTTTCACCAATTCGTTGTATGGAATATGTTTGAATTAATTATTATTTCAACCGTGCCTGCCAATTGAAAATAAAATTTGAATTCTTCCAATATGTAATGCAAATTTGGTTTTCTGTTACATGAGCGGGTCGGCGGCTTAATATAACAAGCGAGGATATAATATACAGTTTGGAGCTTAACACTGAAAAAATGGGTTTATATTTTTGTTTAGATAGTTTCGTAATAAGTATATATTGTATTATTGTTCTGTCAAATGATACAAACATACGATATTATCTCTTTTATGAAACATTAACTCATTTATCAAATTTCAGATACGTGTATGTATTACCATAAAATATTATTACTTTTCCAATAATGTAAACAATATATTTGTGACTGAATGCTGTTAAGGTATTGTGCTGTAAATATAGACATTTGTTTGTTTAAAAACTGTTGAACAGTGTTGTTTATGACAATAGTGTTTCTGTGTTGTGTGTGGCAGATTCGATCCCTGCTGGTGCTCAGTATCCATATACTACTGGTTGTGCACACACACTTATTCTATTCAATAACTCAACCTAACTAAGTTAATTCCACTTAAACAACTATTGGAAACAGCACAGCAAATTTATTGACACATCTATGATCATGTACACACATGCTGAACTACTAAGCAGTGGTAATCGGTATGACAATAATATTTTTAGACAAACATGTGTATTAAAACAGGCAATTCTCTTTATTTTATCCCATGATCAGAGGTAATGAGCGACTGGTCTTTTTGTTTTCACTTCTCTAGATTTATGTACGAATCGGCTTGCTTTTTGCGTAATTAACAAAATGTCAGTTCTTGATGTGTTTACCATAAAGATGTATTATATTTAACATACTACCCGTGGCCAGTAAAATATGTACTGTTATTGCCACATTGAGATTTTAAATACAAGTTTCAAGAGACAGTATTACTGAATGTCAAATGTTTCAAACAAGTTCAAGTTAGGGAATAACTAAATAATGTTCTTCTTGAGGAAACATTGTGTTTCTTTATATAAAAATAAATAATACACAAGTTACTATTGATAGTATACATACTTGAATCATGTGATCTTTGCTTATTACACCCAATATGGACAAAAACCCAACATTACCCAGCTAAATGTAGGTCTACACACCATAAACTGTGTTCATCTTGGAACCAATGAGCATCCATTTTCACCAGGTCAGATATGCACAGCTAGATGAACATGTCGATAAATCTTTAAATAATTTACTAAGAAAACCTAATGTTTCTTTACCATGCACTTTTGACATTTTCATTATAACATACTGGCATCTATATAATATAAGGCAACAATGCTGTATTTTGAACATACATATCATTAAACCACACATGGTTCATCCAACTCTACAAAACTACAAAAGCAGGCATGGGACATGTGAAATGTTGCACATTCTAATGAAATACATATTGAGATTTCTTTCCCCTACAACTCTGTTTCTGTGTAGAAAGATATTCAATAAGTATTTGGCATTTGCGCTCAATAAATACTTTGTATCAGACCATCACTTCTGTTAGCATGATATAGTGGTATGACTGCACATAATGACCTTATCTCTCCATCATATTAACATTGCTTTGTGAATCTGATCTTCAACATTCAAGGAGAACATTTTACTGCTAGAAAGCGTGTACAAATAAAGTAAAATTACAAAGAATTCATATCTACAGGATAATGGTACAATTAATTCAGACATTAGTTAACCTCCTGTTTCGCATAGACCTGATCTACACATTTTGTATCACTGTAGCTACACTCAAGTTTACAGTGTCTAGATTAAAAATAATAATATTACAATAATACGGTATTTCTTTAGCGCTAATTCCCGCATAGCGGATCGATGCGCTGTACAAGCAATAAAATAAATATATATTAATATATTAAAAACTAAACACTGGTTTTAAGAAATATAATACTGAACATTAAAATAGAAACATTAATTTTCAGACAAATAATACCATAATTATAAAATAATGTCAGTCACGACGAAACAATTTAAATAAATTAAAATGTATAATAAAAAGATGAATCTTTAAAGACTTTCTAAACATATTCAGTGTCCCTGATGCACGAATGTCCACCGGTATAGTTCATTCCATAGTCGCGATGCTGCTGCGCCAAATGCCGAGTCGCCGATGCATTTCTTCGTGATGCCTTGGTGCAGTGTTGACGCATGGTCCTGGCGTATATAGGCGTCCATCACGCTCTCGTGGCTGCACAAGTTCTGCCAGATAAGACGGCGCTAAACCATGAATACATTTGTAAGTCACCACCAACACCTTGAACACAATTCGACTCGCAACCTGCAGCCAATGCGGTTTCTTTAACATTGGCGTTATGTGGTCATGTCTGCTGGTGCGTGTTACCAGTCTGGCTGCATTATTCTGGACTCGCTGCAACCGAGCTGTCTGGGATAACGGTAAGTTGTGCAAGAGTGCGTTGCAATAGTCCAAGCGAGAGGTGACGAGTGCGTTGACTGCACTTTTCGCGGATTCAGCTGTAAGATAGTGCCGTATTGATGACAGTCTGGTGATAGTTACACGCAGCACGCACAGCAGTCACGTGATGTGTCATCGTTAGATGTTGGTCTATGAGAATTCCCAAATTCCGTATGCAGTCTACTGGTGAAATTATATCGTCTCCAATGGTCATAGAGCTTGAGATGATGTTTTGATGTAAAGATGGTCATCTTAGTTTTTTCATCATTTAGTTTTAGCATGCGCAGCGCCATCCATCGCCTGACTTCCCCAATGCAGTATGTGAGTCGCCTCATTGTTTCCGCTTGGTCGCCTGGTATAGCTGGATTGTATGACGTATATAGTTGAGTATCATCAGCATATTTATGGTACTTTATTTAACATATTTTGAATATGCGCTGCATTGGTGTGGTGTATAGAGTGAAGATAACTGGCCCAAGGACCGAGCCCTGTAGAACACCACTCTGTAGCGGAATAGACTCGGATGTTATTGAGTCAATCTGGACACGATAAGTGCGTCCGGAACCATGATAGTTTCGCGCACACCGTACTCGTCATGCAGTAGTAGCAGCAAGTGCTTATGATCAATCGTGTCAAATGCGGGTGATAAATCCAGCATGACAAACAGCATTGCACGATTCTTGTCAAGCGCACCAGCAATATCATGCTGGACACGCAATAGGGCAGTCTCTGTACTGTGAAGCATCTCATATGCTGATTGGTATTCTTCATGCAGCCCGTTCACAGTGAGATAATCAATCAGATGACGAACTGCAACTTTCTCTAGGACTTTGCCGACGAATGCTATGTTGGAGACCGGTCTGTAGTTCTTCAGCAGGTCTCTGTCGAGAGTGTCGGTTTTTAGAAGTGGTTTTACAATTGCTGTTCTCAAAGTGATCAGAAATAGTCCTTGCTTAAAGCTGTTGTTCACTATTGCCACGAGATAGGGAATGTGGATACGTAGTGTTTTCTTCAGAAGATCAGTGGGGCAGGAATCCAGGCTGCATGTCTTTGAGGGGCATAGTCTGATGACGTTTTTATTTCATCTTCACTGATAGGTAGCAATCGATTGAGTTCATTTGACACACGTTGGCTGCCAGCATCGATTACGTAACCAGAATATGCTTCGTCATTGATCAGCTTTTCGTGGATCTGCATTCTAATTCCTTGTGTTTTCTCAGCAAAGTAGGTAGCGAAGTCATTGCACAGTGTTTCAGTGTTAGCGGATTGTGGAAGAGTCATGCCCGGTAGCTTCAGCAGGGTATTAACTACACGAAAACATGTTCGCTGGTCAAGTGATGACAATACTGACTCATAGTGAGCACGCTTAGCTCGCTTGATCATGTTGTTGACCGCTGTTCGGTGATCAAAAAAAATCTGGCGATGCACTTCGAGCTTCATTGGTCTCCATCTCTTCTCGTTTGCACGTCTCAATGCCCTGGCTTAATGTACGTCGTCATTATACCAGGGCTCCTTGCGTCGGCAAGCCTTCATTCTCCACGTGATGGGGGCATGCAGGTTAATGGTTGATAAGACCGCATGCTCATACTGGTCAACCATTGTATTCACATCTAGTTCAGTATCCACCGATACAAGTTGCAAAGAAAGATCAGTTTCAAGGCGAACCAGATCAAGTCCGCGAAAATCACGCAGTTGCTTTACGACACGAGCAGACACTGGTTTAGTAGACGATAGAAAGAAAACGACACTATAGTGATCGGATGTGCTGCTAAATTATGTTGGCAACATTGAAAATACAGCGGTTGTTTCTCTTTTGTTGACTTGGCTCCGCTGCCTAAGTCAATATCTATTCTGCATTATGTCATCAGTTATATAATGTATTTTTATCATATACATTTTCCAGCCAGGGGAGTGGGAGAGAGAGAGAGAGAGAGAGAGAGAGAGAGAGAGAGAGAGAGAGAGAGAGAGAGAGAGAGAGAGAGAGAGAGAGAGAGAGAGAGAGAGAGAGAGAGAGAGAGAGAGCGAGAGAGAGATTGCAAATTTTGATATGGGTAAACTGAAACAAATTTCACTCTCAATTCTCAACAAAATTACTTAATTAATAGCCATTACGATATTTATGTTTTAATCCATGTTGACACAAGTGAGTGTTCTTTGAAAGGTAACAGTCGGAGTTGCTTAGTGCCGCAAAACTAACAAACTTGGCTACGTTTGATTAACTGCATGGATTGCCGGATGGTATTATCAATGGAAATAGCAAAAAGAAATAGTTCTAATACGGTGTTGTTGTCAGAACCACTGGAAAAGCGACAACCCTCCGTACACTACTCCATTTATGTGTTAAGTGGCGGAAAGCGTATAGTTTTTTCCAGTGAGTTAGCCATGACAACGCACACAAACAAATTACAATATAAAGCCAAACACTTCACTCGCGTTAAAACACTCGGGAATCCCACACCGAGTGGCGCATAAAAGCCAAATGTTTAAGTATGCAATCTCGAGATTTGAGTAGAGTCTATAATGCCAAAGTCGTCAACATGCATGTACATGTATGAATCGCATGCAGAAGAAGTCTACATTTAATT
This sequence comes from Paraescarpia echinospica, assembly GCA_020002185.1. Classification (NCBI taxonomy): domain Eukaryota; kingdom Metazoa; phylum Annelida; class Polychaeta; order Sabellida; family Siboglinidae; genus Paraescarpia; species Paraescarpia echinospica. Next base: position 53,561,140 of record CM034531.1, read on the forward strand.
TTTAGGTGCGTACAAAGAACATAAAACATGGAATCACAATAAGTTAAGAACACATAGTATACGTATTGTATATGTAAATACTATAACATTATTATTAATAAAAAAATATTTATAATAAACAACAATGTACATGATATAGCTAAACTAAATATGTATTTAAACAAACGCGTAGCCACACAATTTTATTAAAATAAGAATATATTTAATAAACATTTATTACAGAAATATATTGATAAAACTCAGAATCATGGTCATATCACCAGTGGCGTAGGCAGGATGTTGTATTGGAGGGGGCCATCCGGCATCCAAGAAAGCAACGAGTAGCGTGGTATGACATATATATATATATGTATATATATACATATATATATATATAAAACTAGAGTGTCCAATATTCGTGCATCGCATGATTCTGTCGCAATGCTGAGAGATACCAACCCATAAAGCCCCTACATAATATCCATCTAAAGCAACCATATTTCTTATGCTACATCTCCCAAACCCACAGACAAGCAATATGACAAATACCAACACATAGGCACTTACACCGATGAAACAATAAACATTCGTACCTTAACATGGATGATGAGGCGCTGGCGTTCACCCAATAACTTCACAACAAATCCGTACCGCGGCGGCGGCGTCGTGTGAGCTTCACAAAAATGTCCGTATCATGTGTAACGTTGTCGCTTATTACAATTACTAAATTCACGATACGAAGTTCCGACTACCCAGTGGAAAATCAACTAGATAAATTGCTTTGGCCGCAACAAACGTGCAACTTGATCTTAATCCAGTAACTAGTCATCTTGTGGGGCAACTATCATTTTGCATCCTTGTGTTGATGTATTAATAGGCATTAGTCATTAAGCACATTGTGAAAGATAACATGTTTGTTGCCCTGTCACCTCTTGGGCTGCAGCCTGCTGGATGCTTATCGCCTACGGCAGAAGCGGCTGATTAATCTACTTTGGGTAACTTAATCCCATTTGAATGATGACAAATTTATTTGCCAAAGGGTAGGACTAGGACACAGGCACCCCAATAACCTTTGTACTTTGTCACTCTATGAATCAGCTACAAACACCCTACTAATTTTCTGGGATTGGGGGAGGGGCCATGGCCCCCTTGCCCCCCCTCTGGCTACGCCACTGCATGCATATCACTAGCTGTTTCCTTGTATGTTGTTTGTTTCCCAGTCAATATCAGGAAGGTTTAGATCTCCTCCGATCCAGACAACGTTTTTTCTCTTGGAAGAGGCAGTGTCTATGGCCTTCAACAAGTCGGATATCTGGTTTTCGCTGGTTGCTGATGGTGGTCGATACAGGGAGGTCACTATGATATTGTCATCCCTCTTCTCCATCTGTATCTGGACGGTGACTGACTCAGTCTCAGTTCCAAAATTCTGCCTTCTTTGGCCTCAGGCTCTGAAAGTTGATTACCAACGTTCTGAGAGTTTGGTTTGACTTTACCGGTGCTATGGCCTTACTGAAGTTGGACGAGTCGCCGGAGAGAGTATTGAGTGAGGAGTTTGGTTTCTGTTGGGTAGAGCATGCAGTTCACAGGTGAGGACTGAGACAGGGGATATCCTATATGGGCAGTCAGATCGCTTCGGTTCTGAAAGTCAGACAGGGGCCTCTTCCCTGTCTGACTTCCAGAACCGAAGGAGTGTGTGTTGTGTGCAGTGTCAGCAGAGATGGAAGCAAACAGTTCACTGGAAAAGTTAGGTAGGACGCCGTTGCAGCACTGCCAAGATATGTCTGACTGTGCGATGTAAGTTTTGTCACGCATGCCTATGCAGGACGCATGGAACCAAGTATTGCAGCTGTCGCATGCGATACCTCTGTCCTTCCATTTCACTGCTCGGGTACAGGTTCCACAGGGAAACTTGGGGGTACGTGGTCCTGGGTTTTGTTCAATGTCCGTTGCAATCAGGAGTAGAAGGCATAATCCCGTATGGGAGATTAAGAAGAATTCGTACATACTTGAGCATGGAGATATGGAATGAAGAAGGAGCTGGTGCCGTCAGTTTGTCGCTATCCAGGGTTTGAAGCACGAACAGTGAGTCTGCGATGTCTATTCGGTGAAACTCGTCAATCCTTGGCTGTAACGCTCGTGAGATTCCGCAATACGATGAAGGTTTTGGTGTTTTTACAACGTGAAATATAAGTATGAGCGAACGTAGTAGGATGTCAGCGTTTGACGCGAAGCATCTGGGTTGAAAGCATTGTTTACATTTTGCCGGATGTACCGGGTTTGTGTACTCGCGCCCAAGGTTCAGCACCCAAAGTTCTCAGAATCAGTAAAAATCCCTTTATAGCGTAAGTTATTTCACCAATTGGTATAGGAATGCTTCAAGGGCTAGTCGAGATGCTAAATACTTGTCAGGTCTTGCGTTTAGCTAGCTAATCAGAGATTATAAAATTTCAAATCGTCGCGCGAAAAAAGAAGCGGCCATCGCAGCGGATATATTAATAGTGTTGTCTTAACACAGCCAATGTTACGTTACCATTAAAAAAAAACATGCTAACATATACTAAATTTCAAATACTGAGATATCATGGTAATAACTGGCAATTGCTCGAGAACACAAAAACACCAACTGCGTAGTCTTTGTTCTACACAATGTTTTCATGGGCATAACAGCCTACCTCGTTGCGACCGCTGTTGGGTATAGGAAGCATCCCTTTGAGGTTGGCGAGTAGCTACAAAAGAAATCAGTGAGGCGTGATCGGTTTCTTACGCCCTTGTGGGTGTCTATGTAGTTCACTAATCTATCCAGAAGGGCCGATATGGGGGTCCACGTGGTCCATAAAGATAGTTGGTCAGAATGGGCTACGAGGCTGGTTACTGGAGATATTAGACAACCGGACCAATCAGAAAAAACAGTAATACGATTGGTCCGAATGTTCTGCACCACCCAGCTTTATAAAGAGGGGAGTGTCAAGGACTAAACATTACCGGTTCCATTACAAGCGCCAAAGTATGACATTTGAATTTATTTTATGAAAGTACGACAATAATAGTTTACGAGTACAAGACTGTAATTGCTTGCTTGCGGCTCTGCTTTCCCGACATGGATCGCGAGTCTTACGCGTGTCTCCACTGCCATCACGTCGTGCGTGAGCGTCAAGAGGCTCTCTTTTGCGACGGATGCAACTTATGGCAACACCGAGTGTGCGGGACAGGTATGTTGCATGCGTTATACCACACTTTTCACTGTTGATACTGTAAAGAATATACAATCGAGTTGATTCTAGGCCTACATAATATGTCCCAGACAAACGAATGGAGACGTTTTGAGGACAATTTCAGGTGACTGTCGTTACAAGTTTTGCATAATTATACAAAACAACACATCATTCAACTTTTGTTTGTAACAAGACCAAGTGCTACTTGAAAATATATATTATTGGTGTATAGTTTCTGTTAGTAATTATTGGCAGATGCTTAAATAGACGTGACTGGCGTAACACAAAAAGGACATGTAGGTATTTCTTTGAATGTTGTGACAACGCGCTCCTCAAACTTGACATTGAACATCAAATGACTTTTGCTTTAAAAAAATACCATTGACAACTTGATAGTCTCCCACATCTACCAGCAAAATTGCTACCAAAGTTAATATAATATTACAAACATCACAAGTGGGAAATATAACAAGTTAATCCGTTATACTCTATTCGGTAAACCCTCTATTCTACTACTCGTGTCGCACATGTGTGCTTTGAATGGAAATTAGTTACTACTTATAGGTTTGTACACATATTGAATGTCACACCTGTTTGAAACTCTTTGTATTGTGTAAGTTGGCACACCTGTTTGAAACCCTTTGTGATGTTTAAGTTGGCGTCGGGCAATGTTGTTGTTAACTTGTACACTATTGGCTATTGTTACATTTTATTTTCATCTCTTATGCACGTACGAACTTGTCCTAGTCAGAATCGGATACCAATACTATCATAAATAACATCAGTTTTATATTAGAATACACTGTTCGTATTAATTTGCAGGTGTCAGTAGAGCCTTCTACAGGCAGATGGTGAAGGGTTCCGTTGACTTGCCTCAATGGAGGTGCAGCAATTGCACACCAAAGGTAATATTGGACGGACAACAATGCTGAAATTGTATGTCATGTATCATGTAAACCCAGTAATTTAAAATAGAGGCTTTGTATTAATGTCAAAATATTATTTTAAAAATATGTCACCGTTCTATGTTACCGTTATGACAACCATAGTAATATTTATTTTGTATAGCGCCATATCCAATAATGCTCGCTAATAGATATAACACCGATATAGAACATTTCAGATATAGAACATTTCAGAATAATATTATCCTGATAGGAATCCTCAGATGTATGGGCATACCATGTAGTTAATTATATTATTATGTTTAGTTGCTTACATCCAAGAGACTTGGATTGGAAGTCAGTAGTAGTACCGTCGGTTTGGGACCTCATCCTACGGTGTTTTTGCACCCCCATGGTCCAAATCTAAGATGGCGGCGCACACGTGTCCATTCTCCCCCTAGCAGAAAGAATAGTAATGAGTGGCACCACCTGGCGACTGTTGTGTTGTAGATATGTATGAATGAGCGTGTTACGATCTGTGGGGGTAGTGTGTGAATGCGCGTGTATGAAATAACAAACGAAACACAAGCGTATACGAGTGCACACGAATTTTATTGACGAAGCATATACGAAACCGTGGTTAATTAACCGAAGACAACAAGTGAACGTGGTGACATGACTTGTGGGTGAGCGAACACCGCGACAGAGGTCGTGAGCTTAAGGGGTCATGACGACCACGCCAGTGGCTCGTAGGATGGTAGTACGACTTACGGGTGAGCGAACACCGCGGCAGAGGTCGTGAGCTTACGGGTGTGTGACCACCGCACCATAGGCTCGAATCATACAATGACGATGCGTGTCCGTTAATGAAACACGGTTAGTGCAGTTGTTTAAGCCAATCAAATACACGGCAGTCGTTAGTGACCAGATCAGTGCCGAAACCGTTTACGAATTCCTTCATGGGAAGTCCGCGACAACGAAACATGATATAAGCAACACGGTATTGTCCACAAACGTTAGACACGGGACTCTGCAGTCTCTTCGAATTATGAGTCCACGTTACACAATGTTTATCCAAGAATCGTCGGAACTCGACGTGTCGCGGCGGCAAGCCGTAAGAGCAGAAGTATTCGCCGCGAGCGTTGGCGTCGACGTAGATCGATATCCAATGTTCACCGGGTTTACCCAAGTCGTGCGTGTTGCATACGAAGGCGACGGGGTAAGCGTCAATCTGGAGAGCGAGTAGTACATTTTGGGTACGATCCCACGGATGATGGCACGTGCGCGCGAATCGCGGGTGAGTAGGCGGACGAGCTGCAGGGTTTCCATCAGTAGTCGTAGAAGACGTTGCGACTCTTGTCGATCTCCAGCACGGTCTCGAACTCGGCGTAGGCGATGACGTTCACGGTGGTCGTCAGTGCGTCGCGGAAATGAATCTCGATGCGCAGGTTGCCCTTTTGTACCAGATGGAAGCAGCAGTCGTCGCAGGCATCGGTGGTGAGGTCCAATCCGAATAAGGTAGAGCCGTGTCGGAAGTCGGCGCGAGACAAGCCGTTGCCTTCGTCCTGCCACACCTTACCGGTCGAGGTAAACAGGTTGTGGTAGCACCTGACAAAGAGATGGTCGTCGAAATTGGGCTGAAAAGGTTTGGAGGGTATCTGTCGTCCGTCAACGTACACAGCGAGGAAGTTGATGTGGTTGTTTTTAGCGTGAAAGGGATTTCTGGCGTAGCTTCCGTTGTAGGCGTCGTTATCGATGCAGCACCGCACGAGACGTTTCGGAAGAGTGCCAAGAAAGAGATTCCCGTGCGTGTGCGAGCGGGTACCTGTGGGAATGGAGTAGACCTTGCAGTCGACGGGTCGCATCGGATACCTGGCGGTGTTGTTTGCGAGGGCTTTGAAGTGAGCCATATGTACGCCGGGATTCAGGGTGGCCTTCTTGACGAACAGTGTGGCGTTGACGATCTTTATCTTGAAGTCGGGGTTGGCGCCACCTGCCATGAGCGCGAACGAATCCTTGCTGCGTACCAGACGTATCTTGACATCGACGCCGTTGAGGAGGAATTTGTCCTGTAGGAACAGGTCCACGTGGAGACGACCGATCATGTCGACCACGCGACTCTGGGCGATCATGTTGCGTCTGGCGACGAACCCGGCGTTGGCTGCATTGCCGGCGGCTATTTCGACGGCATCCATACGATTGCCCGTGTCCTTGTGCCACATCTGACTCGTCAGTTGAGTCTCCTTGGCATCGTCACCGTAACTGAGCAGCGTCTCTATGTAGGCGCGGTACGGGTACGTGTTGGTCGACGGAGTCACGAGCGTTCCGTTCAGGTAGACGTCGACCTGACTGAACAGCGAATAGAGCAAGTTATTCACGGGACCGACGGGATCGGCGGCGTCGAGGTCGGCGCGTCTTATACGCTTACGCGGTCGAACGCCAGGGGTCAAGCGGTCGCTCATCATGTCTCTACCGGCAGCGGTGACGCGACGTTTAGCGGCCGTTTTGATGTTCTGACCCGACAGGACGTCGTCGGCTATGCGCGCGCCGGTCGACACCGCTCTCCTTCCCAACGCCACGGCACCTCTCTTGACGAGCGGCATGATGCTACGCAGGAGACCTCCGAATAGACTTCCCAGTCCGTGTCCTCGTTGGTATCGGGCACCCGCGAAATAGGGAAGCGCACCGCCCGCTTGACAAGCGTAGTAGTCGTTGTAATTCATCTCTCTAGAACAGTACCGTCCGTCGCCGTTGGAAATGAAGTGTCACCGTCACCTTAGCGACCTCGAATGGCACGCGTTGTCCGTTGTCGTCTCTTATATCTATCTCGATCGTACCAAACTCTTTGTAGAGCACGGGTACGTAGTGAGTCTAGTCAAAGGACTTCGACACGACGTCGCCGTGGTTACCGCTTACCGGGACGATGCGCAGCAGTGGTACGAGGCTGTCACCGACAACTCGACGTTCCACGACATCCGTGTAGACGTAGAGCGATTCGAGCCCTCGTGCCATGTTGACCTCGGTGTCGGCTTCCGTGATATACACCTTGATGTCGGGATTCGCGGGATCCTTCGGGAGAGCCGACAGCGTATCGGTGCGAAAGCCGAGAACGGTGGTCAGTATAGCGGCGCGGAAGATGGTATTCGGTAGCATGTGCACTGTTATTTTACGCGTGATGTTGTAGCTCAGTTTCACCCGTCTTACCCCCGCCAAGTGACGTAGAGCGGCGTTAATGGCGAGGATGAGTGACCACGGATCTTTATAGTGTCCGGTCTCGATTCTGGTCACGGGCTCTCCTCTTCGTCTATCGGCTGCGTTACAGCGAACTCCGTGTCGGCGTCTACGACGTTGTGCCAACTGTGCGGGTACTGTATCTCCACCAGTCCACACTCCCATTGTCCCGGTAGTAGTATGATACGTCGCGGTAGCGACGTGACGTAGTGGGTTAGCGTGTTACCGTGGTGCATGTGCATTGAAGCATTGCTAGGCAACGTGAGATAGAAATCACTCGTTGTCATTTTTGAACGTCGGACTGGGTAGCAGGTAACCCAACGAACTGCTCAACAGGGCCGTCCACAGAGTCGGATTCGCGTGGTGTCCGAACGACAGGTTGTAGATGCTGACCAAGATGACCGGGTACAAGACGACGACCTCACAGAAAGACGATCTGCTCTTTGGGACATGCGGTACCGAATATGTACCACGGAGTCCTCTCTTTCTGTGGCGGCGGCGGAGCGGCGGCGTCGACTTCGTCCTCTTCTTCTTCTACGTCGAAGTCGCTAACGGTGACTCGTGATGTCGTCTCGTCCGTCATGAGTGGACGACTGATAACGAGGCGGACACGTGACTAGTCTTTATAGCCGACGAGAGCCTTGGCATCGATCCAGCTGTTGAATTTCGAAGGGTATCCGAACCATGTCACCAACACCTCCCGTCGCCTGCCCACCTTGCGTCGCTGCACTATCGATTCCACGCGGTACAGTTTATCGGCCGGAACCGTCACCTTCTGCAACTCCGGTTCGTAGAAGGTACCGTCCAGTGTTTCGCCGAGATCGTCCGTGAGGCGATAGACGGGTGGATCGGATGGATGCACCTCGTGTATGGTGAAAATTTCCTCGGTCCAATTCGCCGTGTATCCTTTATCGAAGCGTCGTTTGAACCTGCTGATACGCACGCGATCCGCCACGTGATACATGGGTACATCCTTGCCGTGTTGACCGCCGTACAGGCGCTGCCACACCTCTTCCTGATTCGCCGCATTCACTTGCGACGGAGCCATACCGATGATGCGGTGAGGTGTGTCGTTGTACGAGCGTACCAGGTCCTGAAGGACGTCCATGTATCGCCACATCTCGTGTTTCGTCAAGTATCGCCACATGCGCGTCTTTAACGTGCGATTAAAGCGTTCCACGATGCTCGCCTTGGTCTCTTCGTTGTAGGTGGAGAAGTGTTGGATACTGTGCTTTTCCAATACGCTCCGAACGCCACGGTTCAGGAATTCCAGACCTCTACCGGTCTGCAACGTCAGCGGACGAACGCCGGCGAACAGTCCGTCCAGCGCCCTCGTCATCGACGTCGCCGACTTGGTCTTCAGCGGAACGCATCGGGCGACTTTCGAGAAGACGTCGATCACCGTGAGTAGGAACGTCGTCCCATCGTTGTCTCGTTTCAGACTGGACACGTCGACGAGATCGGCCTGTCACTGTTGATTCCGGCCGCCGACGACCACGCGTCGCCGTCGGAAACGCACTCGGACCGGTTTGTGCAGGGTATAGGCGTTCTGTTCCGATAGCCACTGCTCGATGACCTTTCTCGGTACGCGCCGTATGGGTTGGAAGGCGACGACTCGGCGCAACGACTCGATTTCCCCGTAACTCCCCACCTTGGCGGGATCGAAGTAGACGTCCTGCAGCCGTTTGCGATGGCGGCCCATGATGATGTACGTGTGATATGATCGATGGTAATCCCGCACACGATGGGAAGTCCGACGTAAGCAACGCCGGTAAACAAACGTGTTAGACTGTCTGGTAGATCGCACATTATGCTTCGATTGGAACCGGTGCGACTCCTTTATTACAGACGCTCCCACGTCTTCTTGCCTTCCGACGGTGGCGTGGGTAGGGTGGACGGGTCCATTCGTCTCCGTGCGACGGGTGTCCACTGCAGCGTTCGACGCGCTCTACCGAGCGATCGTGTGGCCTCCGCCTCCGCCTCCGCACTGCACTCTTCCTTTGGCCCTGTTGAATGTGGAGTCTCCTGGCCTCGTTACCCACCAACTCCATGGGCAGATTCATGTCGCCGAGTTGGCGCGCAAACACCTGCCATCCCGTCGGATCACCGACGGTCTTACGCTGGCGGCGCAACAGATCGTTCACGAGGTCCACCACGTTACTTCCGGGTACCGCTACTCCTTTGTGCATGAGCTCGCCGCGTGCACTCCACGCGACGTCGCGTTTCAGGCGTTCCATCAGTCGTCTGGCTTTGGGCTGGAGCGCCTTGGGAACGCTGTCGACGACTTCCGCTTCTATACCTCCCGCCCCCGCCTCAGGCGGGGTCGGCGCCGCATTCGCAGCCGCCGCCGCCGTGGCCACTGGGGAACCTGGCGAATCTTTGTTGCTCACCGTCGTCACGCGCACCGGTTCGCGCATGCGTCGATCGGCAAACGTGTTGTAGTGTTGCAGCACTTGATTATACGTGACGACCTTGTCGCCGTCGGTGAAATCATGTCTTTCGAGTATGGCTTGCATCTCGTTGTCGAGGGCCTGCACCTTGCGTATCCGTCGGCGGTGCGCGTAGACTGTCCAACAGTCGCGGATCTGCCAAGGCCATCTTCCGGGCGTGTTCAATCTACTTGAGTAGCAACTCTTTGAGCAAGGGTAGAAAGACGGCACCAGCCAACGGTGCTAGCAGAGCCGACAGGAAACCGCCCGACTGTCCCGCTCCGACCTGGTTATTACCCTGTAGCAAGATGCGATGTCTCCTCGCCGCCGGTACGTCTCTCCGTGCCAAGGCGCGCAGGTTCGATTTGTACCTACGCAAATGGTGTCTCTGCGCGTCGGTCAAGGGAATGTTACTCTTCAAGATGTTGTAGGCACACTCGGCTAGTGCACACAACAGATCGGCGTCGGCGTTTCGGATGATGGCTCGTCTCAATTTCGTGCTCTTGTACCTGTTCAGCGCCTGTATGCAGAGGAGGTGTCTCTTCACGAGCTCGGACATGCTGTGGTATGTCCCTTCGCGACCTCTGACATGCTGCGACTGAAGAGACGAGGCGCGTGCGCGGGCTTATACCTTGAGTTGGTACACGTACTGAACGCCGTCGTCGGGAAGGACGCTCGTGCGGAGTCGCATGTCGTCGGGCGTGTCCTGTTTCAGATCGATGAGGAGATAGCCGTACGGTGGCGTCATGGCGTCTTTGAACGCGTCCTGTACAAACTTCAGGCGTCCCGGATACATCTGTCGCGCCAAGTGACCTATCTGCGACGCGTCGCGAGGATTCTTGAAGACCACCATGTATTGTGCGTTCAGATTGATCATGCGACTCTCCTTGTTTTTTGGAAACAGGTTCTGCACGAGGTACAGTACGGACGTGTTCTGGTGATGACTCTTTTTCGTGAACAAGGTCGTGACCCGTTCGTCCGTTTCCGCCATCAGATCGTCGATGACCACAAGGTTACACGTCGATGCATCGAACGCGCCGCTCGGCAAGCCTTCCTCGAAGCGTACCAGGTCGTTGTCGATGGACGCGTAGGAGCTCTGCCATTCTCCGTAACACCACGTGATCGTCTCGAGTGGCGGATCGATCATCGTTGCGGCGTGACGTAGCATGCGCGTCACGAACGTACTCTTACCACAGCCCGTCGGACCCGCAACGATGCAGGTGAAGGGATGTTTCCACCGCGTGTCCATCTAGTAGCCGTTCGACAATGTCGCGTTGTCCTCCGCTGTGACGTTAGAGACGACGACGCTATCATACCACGAGAACGATCGAAGGAAGGGGACGTAACACCACAAGACGTACAAGACTCCGACTGTTACCACTAGTGCTAGTCCTACGACTTCTCGCGTCCGTGACATGGTGTACCATTACTATCGATTGCGTGCCATCTGTCTAAATAGTGTTATTTTTTGTTGTTGTTGATGTTCTGCCTACTAACCGCGTGACAGCTAGAGCCGCCTATAACCCCAACTGACGTAGGGGCGCATTTTCTCATCGTGTCAGCAGTGGTTCGGCATACACGGCAATCGATTACTACTACACGTTCACCGGACCCGTGGTGACTCCATCCTCGTGGACCACGCGCTTGGCGTAGAAATAGGTCAACGCCGCACGTTCGTGGACGTACGTCAGCACGGACGAGTGATTCACCCGGAAACCGCGGTTCTTTCCGCTTCCGCTCCGACGATTAGTCAGCACGTCCAGGAACGCCTGCTTGTCGATGGTGTTGTGTCGTTTGTTCAGTCCCTTGGTGCTGTATTTATCGACGGAACCCGAACAATAGTAGGTCTTGCTGCACAGACCCAGGAAACAGTCGCCGGACCCTTCGACCTTGAAGATTCCCGGTGTTCTCTTGTCGTACGCCCTGCGCGCCTTGCAACACGTCTCGGTGCCGCCCCACGGACGGCCGGACAGTAGACAGCGCACGTACTCGCTTTGATGATCGGCGCAACATTCGGACGGTAGCCATTCGGAGCGGTGACGAAAGTAGTGTTCGCGCAGTGACGGGGTCACGAGGTCGTCGACGGACTCTCCGGCCAGAGCTAAATAGGCGCTGTTCGTGTCGGTTTCGCAGTACTCGAACAGCAGACGTTCCACGTACCTGACCATGAAATCTTAGTAGAACTGCAACATGCGCAGTTTGGCCCACTGCAACACGAAGAATCCCACGTGTGTGGGCAGGGTGTATTTGACGGTGCGCTTGTGCATTTCGATCTCGTACGCATCGTTGGTGACGACATCGAGTTGACGGAAGCGACGATCGTTGATCGTGATCGACGCCCTCTCCTCCGTGCAGTAGGTGACTTCGCGGTGCTTATCGACGTTGGTGATAAATTTCCCGTAGGAAGAATTTCCCATGAGTTTGTTGGTGTCCGTGAACATGGCCTTGTCGGGGTGGACGTCTCCTTCGCGACGTGCAGTGGACACCGCATCGCCGAATCATCGGAAGCAGGCGACCGGTGTGTACTCGATGACCTGGTAGACATGCGTCACCTCGAGTCCGTGCTCGAGGTACCATTGCAACAGAGGTGTGCTGAGCAGGATCCTATCCCCGTGATAACTCCCGACGAGCATGCGTCGCGGGTTTGCCATGATGTCGTATTCTTCGGCGTATCGACGCATGAACGGCCAGAGGTCATCGCGGGTCAGGTGGATGTTCTTGAAGATGGGCTGCATCTCGGCAAAGTGTGCGCGCAGTTCCTCCGGTACACGTATGTCGCACTGGATCATACCGAACACGCTACCGGTGCGTACGCCTGTCAGTATCTGTTGTGAAGTCATTTTCCAGCGTCGACGGCGCCGGCGAAAGGTCACGTCCAGAAACTGTTTCACGCACGGATCGCGTCTCGCGACCTTCCACTCGCATTCCCACATCTCGACGACCAACACAAAGTGTCGAAGGTAGGCCGAGTTCTTTCGCGTTTCGGCGAGCAGTTCCGTAATAGGTTTCCCGTTGACCTCGTTGACCTCACGTCCGCTGCAAGGACAGCCGTGGTAGAAGCATCCGTGAAAGTGATAGGCCGTCTTCGTTTCGCTCCACCAACCGTCCACCAGCAGTTTACCGATACGCTTCTCTCGTCCGTTGGACTGGTGACGTATGGCGCGTCCCGTGCTTTCGGACTCCCACGTCAGACATTCGGCTGTGCCGGTTCGGGTCGGAACTCCTTCTCTTCCCGTCGTCGCGTGTACCATCCCGTCGGCATCTCTTGCGATAACGACCACAGATACAATGCGTTTGCATCGTAGGCGACAATGGACTGACACGTTAGCGCCGCATCTCCGTAGTCGTTCCGACGTATCTTCGTGAACCCCTACTCGTGATGTCGGGTGAAGAAGAGTGATGGACCTCCGACGATGTCCTCTCTGACGAGCTGATGGACGTCCTTGTTATTCTCGTTAAAGAGCGTGAAAAAGGTATTCTCCGGCACGTAGTTGAACAGGTAGGTCAAACCGGGTACACTGATCGCTTGTTTGAACATGTCGAGACCGTGTTGTCGGTAGAAGTCGAACTGTTTGGCGATGGCGTCCAAGAACGGCACGACGTCCCTGTTGTTGTACCAGACGAGATAGTCCCGCAACGTCTCCATGTCGTTGTCTCGCCATGCCTCCCGACATCGTGTGTAGTCGTCGTCGGATATACCTTCGTTCTTCAGTCGACTGAAGAAGGCCTCTTTGGGAGGTAGAGCGGTGTCGTCGAGTCTCTCCAAGCTGTCCGTGTATTCGTAGGGGAAGTGACCTTTCGTGACCTCGCAACCATACGCTTTCAGGTACTTGTCGTACGAGAATCCCGGGGCGATATAATGTGTCATGTCGTGGAATTTCAGGTCGTCCGTCTATAGACACATAAACGTGTTGCCGCGTTTGATCACACGAAACGATCCGGCGTCCTCCTCCTCCTCCTCATATTCGTCCTCTGTTTCTTTCTTAGTGGACAGGAAGTAGGGTACCAGGAACAGTTTGACGACGTTCAGATCGTACCTGCCCGAGTTGAAACCGAGTGTTTTGTGGGGATTGGTCGGTTGTCGCCGTGACTCTTTGTCTCCCTCTGTGGCGTGTCCCTCCTTTTCGTCCCACGTCGCGATAGCCTCCGCGAGTTTTTGGAGGACGCCCTCGTATTTGTCTATGATGGTGTCTTAGGCAGCTTCACTCATAGACTGAAGGATGGTCATCATGTTGGATACCAACTTGTTGCTATCGCCGTCCGTGATGAGACATTGAACCTGTTCGAATCCGGGTACGTTACTCGCCAGGGACACACTCAACGGTACGTGACGAGCAACCCAGTGGACCTTGGTGCTGTCCGATGGAAGGTGTGACGTATCGAACCAGGACTCGAAGTCGAAGGTGGCGCGATAGGAATAGTAGCGCAACCAGTCGGGAACGCGAATGTTTTCGTCGTCCAACCGCTGGAAGACTGTCGGCGACGGACGATAAACGCCTCCGGGATAGATCTTTCGCACGCCTCCCGTACACCCGCGGTCGTGTCTCTCTAGTGTGGATGCATCTTTCCATAGCGAGTCGCCACACTTCCTACATCTATAAGAGTGACAGTACATGTTCACGTCTTGTATGTAGGAGAAGTGTGTCTCGTAGAGATTGACGTACAACGTTTCGGGATAGTGACACAACGAACGGCGCACGGGTTCGGCGGTCGCCTTATCGCCTTCTTCTTCTTCTTCTTCCTGTTCGACGAGTGTGTACACGCACACGTTGGTCTCAATGGTGGTCTCGATGCGATAGAGATCGTCCGTCGTCACCCCACCAAACTCTTTCATAGCCACTCCGTCTCGGTCGTACTTCGTGTAGACTGCCTTCACAGTGGGTTCCAGGTGGCGTCGGTCGCACCCACGATGCAGAGCCAGGCACCGGAAGAGACACAGATTGTCGGTATACTTCTTGTTATGGATGGGTTCTCTTTCCAATCCGATGAAGGCTTTGTTCTTTTTGATGTACCTCGGAAGTGTGACGTCCACACATCCTATCGGATGATTAACGATATGGTTTACGAAGAAGGTGACATTCTTGACCACCTCGCATACCCATTGGCTGTCTGGACGTTGATTGATCACCCACTGTAACACGTCTGTTTCTCGGATACGTTCCAGAAATGCATCAAAGTCTTCGGTGTTGGTGATCAGACACGGTTCATCGAGGTAACGACAGCAATAGTTACAGGATGAATGATAGTATCTGTATCGGTTAGAGATCTTGTTCCTCAACACAAACCCATAACTAAGGTTAATATTAAACGCATGCGTCTGTTCGCGGAACATGATTTTCAGTGTCGGTTCTAGAACAGACGTGTCCGGTGTCGACACTCTATAATTGTACCTGGATTGTACGGGACCTCTGGACGTGTGGGTTCGGATGGTCGACCAGTGATCTCGAACGACGTCTCGGAGTTCCCTCGATAGTGTGTCGACGAGGGGCAGTCGGGGCGGAGGACGTATGGGGTCGTCGTCATCGTTACGTGGCCGCTCTACGCGTCTCGCTCGCTTGGGTGGTGGCGGGTCGGTGACCTCTACACGTCTGCTGCATACCGGCTTGATATGACGTAACAGACTACCAAGTCTCGTGAACTCCTGTGCGCACCTCTCACAGCGGTGTGTATCGCTTTTTTGTGGCCTGCACGGCATCCTCATGTGACGTACCAGTTCCTGTCGTCTCGTGAAATCTCTTCCGCATGTCGGACAGCGGTGCTTCGTGCTTCTCGGTGGTTCTTCAGATGGCGCCACTCGCGACGGAGGTTTGCTGTAGGCATGGTCGTCGTCGTGGCCTCGTGGTGACTGGAATGTATGCGTCCGGTCGATGTGACGTTGTAGATCGTCGTATGTATCGAGGACGTTTCCACAGTGGCGACATGGGTGTTGCTTCATCGTGTATCTACCTACAACTGTCAGATGCGAGCTCCTTGTGTGTTTCTATATACTGAGTGACGTCTTATGGACGGTGAGGGTCGTGGCTACGTATATAGTTATCAGCGTGATTGAGAGGCGTGGCTACGTATATTGTTATCAGCGTGTGTGTGTGTGTGTGTGTGTGTTTGTGTGTGTGTGTGTACAGGTACATATCTATCAGCGTGTGTTCGACCGCAAAGTCACTCGTCTATACGAAAGAACAACAGACACCAGAACCCAGGATTACATGTATCTTTATTATACTAACGTTCAAGCAAATCGATCATTACTACTATACTATACTACTATACTACTACTACTGTGACATATATAGAGACGCCTCTGACTCCAACTGACGTAGGGGCGCATTTCCTCTTTTATATGTCACCGGCTAGCTATGTTATGTCAACGAGCTTTACAGTATGTTATGTAACATAGGATCATGTTTGTTACGGATAATTTTGGATATGTACTCCACGTGTTCAACGCGGATAATATTACGCGCAACTTCATTGCATATCAGGCGTACAGCCTCTTCATGGTATACGTTGAGGTGGTCGCCAGTACTACACCGGTTAAACGTTCGATTTCTATATCCATATTGCGTACTCCTACGAACGGTCCTGTAGACACCCCAGGAAGAGAGGTAGATGTTCGTGACCAGATCAGATGACCGTGGGGGTCTAGGTCGAGCGTCGAAGTGTCGTTACGTAGGGCTGCGTACTCCGACGACGAGATGGTGATGTCATAATTATCGTCGTCATCGCATGTCATCTCGAGAGGTGTGTCCGTTGTTACCGGTGACGTGATATCGTCACGCGTCATATCCATTGGTGGTGATGACGTGTGACGCTGCTGTTGTTCATGCCGGTGTATCAATAGAGCGCGACGTAACGAAACGTCGACACGGGATCGACGCCATATCTTTTTCAGTGGCGCCGCGGTGGGTTGCTATAGGCGTCCCGTATACGACCTAGTCCGCTAGGAGCAGCACCGGCGTCCTGTTAACAACAACAACAACAATACCAAATTTATATAGTATGTCACTCTGTTTACTTATCGACACAATCTTCTTCTTCTTCTTCTTTCAACAGAGCTATATCACGCACACGCAGGATGGCTTGCACACGTGTTATGGAGTCACGTGTCCACTCCGGCGCATCCGTCTCATACCTGTAATGGGCTACTGACCACATCACGCTGTCGTATATCAACTGACCGTTTATGCGGAACATGTCGTTTTGTTCACCTTCGAACGCACGCCACAGTTCGTTGGACACGAAACGAACAGCGGCATCGACTGCTGTTATATGAAGGAACGTCCTCCGTCATCGGTCCCTCTCGTCTCCTCATGGTCCTGTCCCCGTCTTTCGTCTCAGTCACTACAGTTATACCTCGACTACGCAGGCTCTCTTTCACCCGTGGTATAGTGTCGATAGCCCATCCCGGTGTGTGCGATGCACACGCCATTTCGGTCACTGTCATACGGAGACCATTATAAATGCGTGACCGATCAACCATGTACAGCTCCTTATCGATACGTGAGGGATCAATCATGTACAGCTCCTCCTGCCTGTCTGCATAGCGACGACACGGTGAGTTAGCTGTGTAGCGCACGCAGGCGGCGGTTAGAGTAGACAGAAATAGTTGCTCGTCTATCATTTTCTCAGTGCACTTTTGAATTACTAGCACCTTCGCTTCCATCTCCTGTAATTCACTACTCACTATCTCCGTACGCGTTTGTTTGGCGTGCACCGACGCTTCCGTCTCCTGTATTTCACTACAGAACTCAGTGACGTCATCATCATCATCATCTATCATCTTCTCTACACGCGTTTGGTGGTGTTCACCTTCGCTTTCGTCTCCTGAAATTCACTATACATTTCCGCCGTATGCGTTCGTATGCTGTTCACCTTCGCTTTCGCCTGCTACAAATCCCTACAGATGTATGTAACCTCATCATACTCATCATCACTCGACCACGTACAGTCCCCACACAACAGAACACTTGCCTCGTCGTCGTTGGTTATATCATCAGAGTCAGTCAGACGACGTTTTACACTTTGGGGCCCTTCCCGCGATGGCGTCGCATCCTGTGTCGCTTTCAACCACGCGGACACGTCTTCGTATACAACAAACGACGACGGTGGGGACAACTACAACAACAATGCGACAAAGGAAAATTACGACTACACTTCCGGCAACCATACAGTAGCGTCACTAGCGCCACACGGCAACACCAGACACTACCTCCTTCACTATTCACCAGGTGGCTGCACTGGACCGTCAGGACTTACGGATTTATAATTTCCAGGACCGTCACGGTGTAGTTCACGTACCCTGATTTTGTTGTTTTCCTGATTGTCACCCTACACTGTTGTCCGCGTAGGATACTCAATGCCTGGTAGCGTTCGTCCTCGCTTTTCAATGACATATAGTCGGTTGCCGACAGTCCCCCTACGGCCCGCTGGACTACACGATCGAACCCTGTCACCCACAATTCCGTGCCCTTGCGGTCGGCTAACAAGATACCCGTAACGTATTTGTATACCGGGGCCCCCTTCTGTCGCCCATGGACTGGACATGCACTGTGGTGTCCTTTCATTTCGACCAGTACTTTGCGGTTACAGCGCCGACACGCCGGATAACATATATATTTAGTTGACAGAGCGCTTGTTACGAGTGTGAGTGGGCGCTCGAATGCATACAATCCGTCACTTACATTCTCGAGTGCTGCCAGGTCGAGTTGCTCGGGGCTTGCGTTAAGGTGACTAGGCGCCGCCATCTTGTCGAGCAGGAGTCGGTGTGAGTGAAGGTCTTCGAACAGCGAAGAATCAGAGAGAAAGTGTTTGTTCTGCTAGATGAACGGTAGGTCTTATATACACAATCACTCCCTCCAGGCATCGGCCACTTGACATGACATCATGCGTCCCTGGACTTCCCAGACGCGTGCTCCCTCCAGGCATCGACCACGTGCCATAATATCATGTGTCCCCGAACTTCCCAGACGCACTGTGTGACTGTCTGTTGTTGTTGTTTTTTACTGCGCGCCTTATGTAAGCCATACGGAGCGCCAATTTAAACAGTTTCACGCCTGCATAGTCAGCGTACTGATAAGGCGCATTCCACAACATACACGTGACCTGTATGTTTCTCAGATCGAAATCACCCTGCGACTGGTGTCCGAGGGGAAGCTACGAAGGCACCAACAGAAAATATACCGAAACCTCCAGGGAAAGGTTGCCCAGCAATGGGACTTGTACAGAACTGGAGATAAAACAGCAATGCAGTTGCTGAAGACGTTTGCCAGACTGTATGGGCCGGCGATGCACTGAGAACGCATCCTACAACGCAGCAGCAAGCTAGCCGGCAGCACACACGCACGCACACAGGCACGCACGCACACACGCATCAACCCTCACCCACGCAGACTCACACACATTCATATTTTAGATTGCACTTTGTTTTATATAGGTATTGTGTTCATTGTTATGTCACTACATTTATGCATTGTTTTTTATTTATGCATTATATCATGGGGAATTGTTGCATGTGCATAATAAAATACAAACTGTCTACATTATGCCTTGTGTCTTCTACAAACTAGCCCCGAATCATAGTCGGAACATTGTGCCACACGATAGGCGTCGGAACGTTATTAATATTTGGAAGCTCACCAAAACCCTTAAACAATACCCCCTATTGTGCCAACAAATAGCATGTTATCGGTGACAAGACCAAGAAACGTAGCTCAGAGGCGCATCAAGACAAAAGGATTGGTCAATCTCAAAATCCATAAGTAGTATTCCAGTTGTCAACAGATGGTAAAAGGCGCGATGTTAACATACTGATCTTCCCTACTACGCTACATTAAAGCATATCAATCCCGTTATTATGCAAGACTAGGCTACCTATGTGTGAATTCCAATTGCACTTTGCAAGTCGCAGAAAGCCTATTCGCGGAAGTAACGAATGGCAGAATTAAGGGAAACGATTCGATTGATGTCGGCGCAAAACAAACAATGTCAATGCCTCGCACCACATTTACTGTTCCCAAAGATTTGACAATACTCACACAAACAAGTGACAGTTATGACCGCGTTAATAGAGTTTATCGTAGCTCCAATTTGTTTAACTTAAATACGTTTAATGAAATGTTGTTGACGGACGGAACGCCATAAGGCGACATAATTCAGAAAAAATGTAACGAAAATATATCGCGGAAGTAAATTAAAATAACGAAGTAAAAAGTAGCGTTACCTTAGATAAAACTATTTCGTTACAAGTCGAAGTAGTTAATATAAATGTTTATTACATGATACTCCTGCTCACCGAGGTTGCTGGCGTGATATGCTGTTTCAAAATACGCGTAGGGAAAACACATCAAGTTTACTACACTGCATTGATTTACCAATAATGATCAAGTCAGTTTTATTTGCATTTAATTTCAATTTGCTGTCAGTGATCAGTGGCAGATATATTGGCGGCAATCACTATAATACTAGTACACATCACGCAGAAATTGTCGAAATGCATACATAAATAAACAAACAAAACTAAACTATACATCAATATACGCACAATAAATATATGGCTAACATCACTCAAACAGGCTGAGATCACCGCCTCACATAAATAAAAAAAAAAAAAAAAAAAGACGTTATAAAAAACAGAGATCGATGTCGAAAACAACCATGCAACATATTGGACATTATGTAGCAGTTATCACAATACATAATACAATGTAATTATGTTGCACAAAAACGCTGGCTAACATCACTCAAACAGGCCGAGATCACTGGCTATACAGGCCGAGTTCACTGCTGCACAGGCCGAATTCACTACTGCACAGGCCAAATTCACTGGCCGACTTCATGCCGCTATCGTTTCTGGTCAACAATATACCCCCGAACAGGCCGAGATCACTCCTCAAACAGGCCGAGATCACTGCCGCACAGGCCGAGGTCACAGGCCGAGTTCACCGAAACAGGCCGATATCGCGAAAGGCCGAGATTACATCTGACGGACAACAGGAATGAAACGTTTATTTGGACAACATCGCCATCTACCGGATTTCGCATGACACTATGACTCAAATCATGTGTTTGGGATCATGTGACTTCGTAAAATGGCGGCGGCGCCCCTATCGAAGTAAATGAGCGCGTAAACTTCGTCTTGGAAACTAGCCGTGAAACGATGATCGCGATGGATGAGGAGGCAGATGCCGATGCAATCGTCCCAGGAGTGACGCAAACCACAACTGTCACTTTCTTGGGTGAGACGGTGAGCAAATAATGGAACACGTCTAACGTGTGCCATCAACCTCAGACTCAGTGCCACTGCCCACTGGCATTGCCATTGCCAGTGCCGTGGCAATGGTTCAGTTTCGTTTCTGTTTTGTTAACTGGCACAATATCTTGAAAGATGGCACCGGCCAGTGGTGTTGTCTTTATCGTACTCCACCGACTCGTACTGTGACTGACACACTCACAGCCTGTGACTCTTTCAGAATTAGGCACAAATACTACAGAAGTACAGACAGTTAGTGAGGAAGTTAAAGAAGACAAGAGTTGAACAGATGGATTTTGCCAGTAATGGGAGGAAGGGGGCCAACATATAGAAACTGCAAGAGGATGGCGATCAACGTACTAGACTACTAGTTGAGCAGATGTGTGAAGAAGAGGGGTTGGGATTCATAGATTGATGGGGATACTTTGCTGGGAGGGAAGATATGTACATGAGAGATGGCCTCCGTCTAAGTGGAAAGGGGGCAGCAGTTTTATCAGAGAACCTGCTGCGATCTGTTGACAGTGGGAAAGGTTGCATTTATTTAAACTATATGCGCAGGGGGGATTTACAGAGAAGCCTGAAACTAGAGGCATATCTAAAGACAGCAGAAATAAATCAGCAAAGAACAGCCTGGAAAACTGTTCTGAAGCTAGATATAAATGTGTTTGTTTAAATGCAAGGAGCATAGTAAACAAAAGAAGTGAACTAAACATTATGGTAGAAGATATTGACCCTCACATAATAGGTATAACCAAATCCGAATGGGCCACTACTGATATATCAGATGCTGAATAGGGACTGACAGGCTATGTAATGTTTAGGAAAGATAGAATAGGAAGAAGGGGAGGTGGAGTTATTTTATATATTAAAGAATGTTTCCAGGCTTATGAAATAAAATTAGAAAGAGAAGCAGATTGCGAAGAAGTTGTTTTGTATAACACAGTTACAAGAAACTCAACGTTAATGGTTGGGTTAGTTTACAGAAGTCCAAACATAAGCATAGAAGAGAATGAAAAAGTACAAAACACTATAAAGGAAGTGAGCAAACTGGACTATTATTATGGGGGATTTTAACCATGGTCATATACAATGGAAATCTGTACAGAGTACAGGGAGTGAGGACCATAAGTTTTTATTTTTAGTACAAGATAGTTTCCTTTCTCAACATTTGCTAGAACCAACCAGGGGTGAGAATGTGTTAGACATAGTTTTATTCTCACAGAATGAATTAGTTGACAATGTCAAGATATGTGAGCCACTGGGGAGTAGTGATCACAACCAGATACATTTTACCATCAAAGGAAAATCAGAAAGTAATAGTAAAAAGCAGTACAGGAAAAATTTCCACAAAGGATGATATAAGGACATGAGGAAATATTTAGCAAAGATAGACTGAAATAACATACTGAAGAATAAGACAGCAACAGAATGTTGGAATATCTTAAAGAGTGAAATTGAGTGCATCATCGATAAATTTGTTCCCTTGAAAAAAAGAGAAATGGTCCAGAAAGAAACACTTATCGAAAAAAGCCATAAGAAAAATTAAGTACAAACAAATGATGAAGTCATATAGACATACTGGAAATGATGAAGACTACAACATTTATAAAGAAGCACTTAACCAAGCTACAACTGAAATTAGAAATTCAAAGAGAAGCTATGAACAAAAATTAGCTCGTAATATAAAACGTGACAGCAAGAGTTTTTATACATAACAGAAAGTTCAGGATAAGGTCGGTCCTCTAGAAGATAGTGCTGGAAATATAATATCAGAGTGATTCTTAACTGTGGAAGACTTGAATGAGTAAATTAATTCGGTGTTAACCAGGGAAGATATTAGTTCACTGCCAGTACCAGAAGCTAAGTTCAATGGGCGTGAAATCAGACTATTTAGGACAGTTAATTGTAACTCCAGAAATGGTAGCTAAGAAAATAAGGGCTATGAAGGATAACAGATCACTGGAGTGGATGGGATTCCACCCAAACTACTATTGGAAATTGTAGAACAAATTAATATACCGCTTTCAACTTGTCATTAGAAGAGGAGGTGGTTTCTTTAGAATGGAAAGAAGCAAACAATGATGACACTGCTTAGGCCTCACTCTGGACAATGTCACTCACAGTGTTGTGTATTGTCTTAGTTGGTGCATTGAGCTAATCTACTTGACCATGAATCAGTGGTGGCTCTGGTTGTGTATTACACCCAGCTGTGGAGCTAAGATTCTCTGCCTGCTATTGTTTGATAGAAACTGTGACTAATCTGTAATTGGTCACTGGCAGTAGCTTGTGTCAACAGACAGCATTAAGCCACTAGACCACTGTTAAACTGGACAGTTGCCTGTAGGTTTTAAACTGTGTCAAACAGTGAGTCTACCTTTTGCTCTCAGATAATCTGTCCTCTTAGTTTTACACATGAAGACATAATCTGGCATAACTTAATAAGTCTTTGTAGCAGCACATTTGTACTTCCAGTTTATCATTGCAACATAACATACATATTACATACTGTGTGCCACATTTGAATGTTGTGCATGTAATATTTCCATGCAATCCATTTGCATATATAATGTAAAACTTCAACAGCCGTTTTCTTCATTTTCACTTTTTGATCCCTACCATGTTCAATGCTCCATAACTTTGCCAATTTTTGTAGCAGTCATATTTTTTGAAACTGTGTAAAGCACCCTACCAAACCTTTACAAGGATGTAAGAAAACAATGTTACAATTTTTCCGACTTATCACTCATTTGGTCAGCCGGGGTCACATATAGACGTATTAGTCCAAAGGACTTCAGGGCCACTTGGTCCATTTTTTGTTTATGTTTTCACAAAGTAATATAAACTAAATAATTTTATACTATAATGCACTGTTTGTAAATAATTTTTATTTTTGTAGTAATTATTTATTCGCCACAAAAATGAAAATATGGTCATTATATAACAATGTTTCTAAATTTTATTTATCCAAACAAATATAATGTAATGGATATATAATTTATTAATTGTAAATATATTGTACGGTAATATATAGTAATTCTATATGTGAAAACAGATTGAGATCTGTCTGGATAAATACAATTTAGAAACATCGTTGTATATAATGACCATAATTTTATGTTCATTTTTGTGGCAAATAAATAATAAAAAATAAAATAAAAAAATATTTACAAACAGTGCATCATGGTATACTAAATGATTTGGTTTATATTACTTTGTGAAAACATAAAAAAAGTGTAAAGAAAATCAATGGTTTGCATGCTGTCATGATTGAACCGGCGTCGCCCGATTATAAAATAAATGGCAAGAAACCAACGAGTCTACCAACAGAACTTCACTGACTGATTTAAGTTGTTATAATAAATTGTACAACTCCTGCTTCATATATCGATATTCTAGTGATATTATGAGATTATACACATTACTTTCTGTAGCTGGATACAATATCTGTTTGCTATGTATGTTTATTGGTGTAGATTATCTCCCTTTGGTTGCATTCGATATAATTATTCTGAAAACGAGCCCAAGCTCGGAGAAACCTTGTAGGCCCATTCGCATTCATTGTTTTGAATAAAATTCGATTCATGTGGAACCGTAAGATAACTGCTTGTTCCTCTATGATGACTAGTGTTTTTATTACGTTGGAATATTGCACAATAACTCATTCTGACGCTCGTTTCGACCCAAAAGCTATCCTTGTAAACATGCTCTGAATGCATGGAAAGGGTCGGCCTGATGCGAGTGTGTGTCATAAGTGACGTCACGATACCACGTGATCGCCTAGCTCATTAAAATTTAATTTTCCGGGGGAATCGCTTCACAGACGGGCTTAAAATCATGGAAAAAGGATTTTAGTTAATGCCTTATTTTTATTTCCTTTAACAACACTAGAGACCAGTAATGTTAACAATTATTTTAACTTCATACAATTTGTGTACTCATCAGCAAAATAATTATTAGCCTTAGAGTATTGATCCTTTAGATTTGTGTGAAAACAGCATATTCTATGAAGCAGAGCTAGTAGAAGTACATTTATGTTGTACTTGAATAAAAGTACAAGTATAAAGGAAAATAGCTACTCAAGTAAAAGTAAAAGTACTTTTGAAAAATTGTACAACAAAACACAAAAGTACTTATAAAATGGCTGACATCCCAGCACCCACACAACATCATTCAGTGTATAAATCAAACACGTTATTTAACTGTACTGTTACACAAAAAATTAACACATCCGAGCTGGCGAATATTTTAGTTAGTTGAGAGCTCGTTCTTGCAAAAAAAATCAAACTTTACAAATCACAGATGAACCAATTATTTCCAAAATGGTAACACATAAAATATAGATACTTCATTACAACCAGAAAAAGTACACTTTAATTGTACTTCGTTACAAGTAAAAGTACTTCTAAAAAATGTACTTCGTTACTCCAAAAAGTCAACGTTTCTACTCAAGTTAAGGAACAACATAAAAGTACTTCGTTACATATCGGCTCTGCTATAAATATTATATAATAAAAAATTTGTCCCCAACCTGTGCATATAATAATAATAATAATTTATTTCTTATATAGTGCCCCATCAAAATAATGGTTCTGAGGCGCTTTACAATGGTTATTGCAAATAAATAAATAACATACAATATATATTTAAAGATACTAATGTGCTACAACATATGGAATCATTACTACTAAGAAGAATCAACTATATTGTCTTAAAATAAATAAATAAACACAAGTATGCAAGCTATTAAAACAACAAAATTGATTAATTATAATATTAAATTAACTAAAATAAAGGTATTAATAATTACGATCATCGAATGTTAAAATATTTTGTAAAAAGATGCGTCTTCAGTGCCACGTTAAACTGATTGACACTAGTGCATTGGTGCACTGTGAGTAGTATTTGATTGCATGCTCATGGATGCACAAGAGAATGCTCTACAATGCTATATAGGTTTCATAGTCCTTTGGGCCAAAGGTCCAATGGACTTAGCCAATCACTCTGTGTCTGCCGTTAGCTGCCATATCTCAGAAAACGTTCAGCAACTTTTTCTCTAGTTTTGCATAGACATTTCATGTGGTAGTGCCACTGTACACAAGGATAATAATTCCAAGGACACCTCAGGGCCCCCCAAAATGCAAAATTTTCCTGCTAAATCCCTATTACTGTAAGTAAGCCTTCTGCAGCCACTGATCTCTATTTATAACTGGATAGTGGACTTTGCCCTGATCACTGGGGTGGCTGAGTGGCATGGCCAGCTGTAAACCTGTGTATTGGACTATCCTTGGCTTGATGCCTGCCATTGTCCCAGTGTCAAACAGAATGCCTCCACATGGGCTGTAACTATAATGTGTAATGGGAATCCCTACTGCACTGGCAGAATCTGAGAAACTTTAAAACAGCAGTAGACATAATTATCAATGCAATGTAACGATATGATCAAGGATTAAAATAAAATAACTTAGGTATAAAATAATTTATAAAATAAAATAACTTAGGTATACTCAAAAAGGTTAAAGCATATTTAGCCAAAATTATAAGGAATATTATTAAGATGTTTTACTATACATGCAGCTATTACTTCACTCCAATTCAATCAGTATTAATCTATTATATCATTATTTGCTAGTGTTTTAAATAAAAATGCATGCTAGGTATATGTACCTTGTGAACAACTAAAGTTTTATCATAGTTCGTCTCTTCTTTCCATTCTGGGGAAGGGTGGTAGGGGCAAAATGAGAACAGAAACAGCACATTTCCTTAAACAACCTTTAACTGTGCTACAAGCGAGACTGCAGCTCACCAACTCTCCTGCAAGGTTTCTACAACCACTGGAAATCGGCCTAAATAGCAGAGTATCGGGATAAAATCTACAGTATTTTTAATAACACATTAACTTATATATACCATCCTCACGAAACGGTTTACTCGAATATTTTATTTCCAGGTGTATCTTCACTGGCATCAGGGCCTCACCCAGAGACCCGTCCACCCGTCCTGTGGACGGGTATATTAAAATTTTTTTTTTTACGGTGTCAAATTGATTGTGGACGGGTTCGTTCATGTTGTTCTTTTGCGCGGGCCAGCCCGTCCATGTCATTTTTATGATGTCATTGAAACTACCGCGAAGCCAGTTACAAAATCTATGGATACTGGTTTTGAAAATAGCCCACCCGGATCGCCTGGTCAGTTCCCGGACACATACCAGAAACCAATTAAGCCAGGCCTTCACATGTTAGGATAATTGTCACCTATCCGCTGGCGATGACTTGCAAGGGTAATTGTTACCTATGAGCTAGCGGTGACTCCTCGAAAGGCACCCGACACTTGCCTATGTCTATGTAGACTAAATAATGTGAGGTCAACATCAGGGCAGGGAGATACAATATGCACTTGCCGATTATGACGCGTTCTTGGAAAACGAATGTAATTCTGCGTAATCGACATTTCGAAACGGGATTTATGTTTTTGAACGGAAACTCAGTAAATGCTTAAAGAGTAGAATCACCAACACCGTAAACAATACAGACTTTATTGGCGATATTATGAAACAAACATGATTACTATGCAACGGTATTCGTTTATTTTGGTGAATTTATGACGATTTTTAAAACGCGCATGGCAAATCATTACGAGTGTGATAGTGTCGGTCCTACTAGCTGAGTTGTGTCAACCAAAGACAAAGCCCGTGTATCAATACAAGACGGTGCAGCATGCGCTATTTCCATTGTTCAAAATACGTAGTGGAGCGGTTAGTCCGCCATTCTGGAGGCACGTCAAGCCAGAACATATACGTTGACGCACGTGGTAGCCTCCCAAATGGCAGGCAAAAACTCCAATTGCCATGATTTCGCTCAGTGACGCCACCTGTCTAAATATACGCTCCTTGACCTTGGTATCAACCGACGTAAACAGGGATGCGGGCGAAAGGCGCTAACATAAACCGTTTTGCGATCGGTGTCTGGCTGTCCGCTAAGCGCATTGAAGACATGTTGCTAATTAAATGTAATTGTCACATCGTTATAACATGCATAAGCGTACATATTCCGGTTTCGAACACAAAACTCGAAGGAATAACAACAGCCTAGGTTACGCTGGCTCAAAGTGATATACCCCATGTTTTGTAGTTCTAACAAATTCCGTTGGATGGCGTCATATATAGCGCTAGCTAAAATGAAACAGCATCAGTGACTTGAACATTCATAATTCTTAATATGATTGCTTGTGTAATTTACATTTGTCAATGTATATATTAAGTATGCACTGCTGCATGAGAAACAACCAGACATTTATGTTATTGTGTGACAGAAATTATTGTATTATCTAAATTTATTATGTACGGTTGTTATTATGTTGCAAATATTTCACAAATAAATGTTATTAGAAAAGTTAACCACACAGTTAACAGTATTATTTAGATGCAGAGATCATAACGTTGTGATATTTTAAATATTTGACAGAATGTATTATTTTTCAAAGTTAACTTTGAAATAAAATATTACTTTTCTGAACAGAAATGGGCTTCTTTTTTCACTTTTAAACAGAAAATACATCATTTCACATGAAAAATGCTACTTACATTTCTGATCACACGTGAGATATGCATTTAGCCATGTTCTCTGCCTTGTCTTCATAAATGGTAATATGTACCCTGTACTTTTATTTTATTTTATATTTTATGATTGGACACACTAAGTATGATTACCAAAATTTACCATGATGGTGTATGTATATATATATATATATATACTCATAGTTGCGTGTCTTATCGCGCATCATCCGATCGTGCGTTCAATCGCATGCCCGACCGCACTTCGTAGCATATCTGAACAAATTTGGACTGGCAAAAATTTGATCCTGGGTGAGGCCCTGACTGGCATACATATAGTCTACACTAAACATGTCAATATTTTACTTCCATCATAACCCTTAATGATCTGTCACTATGATTCACCAAAAAACATTTAATTAATAATTACAAACTCACAATAAAGTGCAAAGGACTTCAGGGCCATTTGGCCCATTTTTGTATATATAATAAAATTAGAATGTTATCTTGCATGACAGCCCCTGAGTACAGTTTCACTGAAACGTTATACACTTTGTACTCTACTTGCAGCGCAGAACATTTGCTGGACTGATGATCCTAGAGTGGGCATTCTTGGCTGTGTCAGTGGTCAATATTGTCGCCACAGCTGGACTAACCATTGACCGAATAGTTGTCGTCGTGCAGTCTGACCCAAGTAATTCAGACTTCACATACGCCCTCCTTTTGCTCGTCAATGCAGGTAGTTATTCCATTGTTTGTCAACATTTATATTTACTAACAAATGTGCCCATCTTTCAGATGGCACTACACACCCTCATACACACAGCCGCCGATGTAGAATATTTCCTAACTAGCTGAGTTACCCGGCATTGCCCGGGGAAAAAAGGCAGTCATATATCCTCAAATAATGACATAATTATGAACACGGAAAATAGACCAAACCCACCGCAAATGTTTCCAGGCTATCCGCATTAATAAATTGTAATTGGTCACTGGCCTAGTTGTTAGGACAACCTTTTGCCAGAAATCATACATACATAGAAACTAATACATTTGTCTGCATACACCCAGGGACACATTTATACATGGAATAATTACCTGTACAATGATAGAGAAAAACATAAAATTCCGTGGTTAGAACTCCACGGAATTGTTGCAGTGTGTTGTTTACCAGAAGCAGCACGCGCTCACAGGGCTGATGCGGCGAAATGCTTACATGGTCAGCGACAGGTAGACCTGGTGCATGTTAAGCGCTTAGGATTTTCAAACGTCAATAACTTAAAAAAACTATTCAAAATGTCTGCATACATCCAGTGACATGTTTGTAGATGGCATAATTATCTTTATGATTATATAGAAAAACATTAAATTCTATGGCTGGAACTCCATGTACAGCCTTTTGAAATATTGAGCCCCCAAGTTGTCCACCTCCCGGACGAATTTCAAAAATGTCTAAGTCTACGAACCATCTCAATGGGCCCGGTAGATCACAAGCAAAACTGACGGAGATGTGGGTGCACATACAAACAGAGAACAGACTGTTTTATAATATAGAAGTATTTGTACCAGACAAGACTTATCCTTGAAGAGGAAGACAGATTAATTTTTAAAGAAAAAAATATTTAGCAAATGAAACAGGAAATATTTAAAGCGGCATACCCCCTAAAATCAAATTCAAAAAAAAATCACATTTTGCAGCCATTTGTGTGGCAGTACACGTTATTTTAGAAGTGACAGCTTCTAAAACAAATTACCAAGAAAAATTATGTAAATTTTGCAAACACTCGGTGGCAGTAACAATTATTTCAACAGGTCACATGGCTGTTAGAAATTAAATGACCAGCACTACCAATAAGTGGCTCAATTGTGGTCTGTCCATAGTAGAATTCCTTACTGTCTCCAGTGTTCTGTCTCGCGTATGCAATCCATGGTCTGCTGCGGGAACGAGAGTACGAACTTTATGTCCTTGTGGCGGCCATTGCTGTCGTGCTGTCCTACTGCATCCTTGGCTACGCTGTCAACCCCACGAAACGAACTCCAGTCAAGTTGGTAAGCACTGTGTCGGTAATATAAGATAGTAAGTACACCTTTTGGTAATTTTTGCTCCCAGGAGAGCAAACAGGGAAGAGAGTGGGAACAACAAACTGTAGGTACTTGTGATTAAGTTTCTTATTTTTCTATCATACGTGAACCCCTGGACGTTTGGTGTCGGAGATGCCAAACACCTAGGGGGAAAATGTTAACACCCCCCCCACACACACATGGCACACATACACATCTCAGCTCAGTCATCGTTAGATTAACTGGTTCTTCAATTTCAAATTTTTGTTTAGCAATCAATTTTTTTCACAGTGATCGAAACTCGTTGGATTTAATCTGTACTGGCTTTTCTTGGACTGGTGTATTCCATGTGTATTTGATGCTTCCATCAGGATACTCTAATTTTTGTTACAGGTTCGTCTCATACTGGCAGGTGTTTTGGCACCGGTGAATATTGTGCTCGCAATGATTGTTGCAAAACAATTTGGATGGCTTGAGTTCAGGATTGTTGGCGCGTCAGAGGATTTTCAAAGTAAGTTGATTGGATCGTATTAAAAAGATTGTAATCTCTGCTCACAAATTAATTTAATTTTGAAGTAGTAATTCTGTTCTGCTAAGTATCTAAATTTACAAGCTACCATACTTTTCTACACACATGCATACATATGCATGTGCACACATGCATATTTTAATTACAAATAAGCCTTTTTCACAGAGCGATTATTTGATGTCATATATATATATATGTATGTATGTATGTATATATAT
The DNA here is from genome assembly GCA_020002185.1 of Paraescarpia echinospica. NCBI lineage: Eukaryota > Metazoa > Annelida > Polychaeta > Sabellida > Siboglinidae > Paraescarpia > Paraescarpia echinospica. The sequence continues at coordinate 53,592,477 of CM034531.1, forward strand.
ATATATATGGTGTCCAAAAAATTATGGCCAACTTAGCATGTGTTGATTTAAAGAGGGGATAAAACTTCTTTGTTCGCCACCTTTCGCTGTTTCACATGGAGTAGTGAAAGCCGTGTTGTAGAAAGCAGCGTATGAATACTTTCAGACATGTACAGAGAAGTCGCTCGTTTCACAGATTTGCTGAAATTTGACTTCCAAGTTGCCGTAAGATTTCTTTATTCCAATTTTGTAATTACCACTGCACAGATTACACCTTGCATAATAATACTGTCATAAAACTTAATCATGTGATGTAATTATTAATAATATCAACAGAATGTTATCTCCAGACATGGGGTAAATTTACATAAAAAATGTTGTCAATTATAACCACTGTAAAATGTATGAGTATGATTGTGAATACCATTCAATATTGAAAATGGATACAATATTCAGAAGTAAAATTGCTGTGTATAAGTTGTAATTCGGAAAACTAGTTGTACATAGTTTTAGGGTTCCACGTTTTATACCAAAAATTGATACATCACGTTTTCTTACAGATTTCCTGTTAATTAGTTAGACGTTTGGATAGACTGGTGTCTTAATTACAGGTGAGCTTTGTTATATTGGCTTTGCGAGATGGAACATCACTGTCTGGTCCTGTTATCATCATTCTGGTGCTTGGCTCGGCTGTCTCCTTGACATTGATGCTCCTTGGATGGTTCTCGGTGAGTATTTCATTTGACCTTCATTGTAACCACTAATATTGTGCTTATGAAGAGTCATACATATGCCGCAGTGGATTCATAATATTCAAATATGTACCGGTAGTGTGTTAATATTTAAAATAGAATGAGTACTCGGTTTAGTAAAAGTGAGTGTACTTTTGTTAAAAATCTCAAATACAGTTACTTTGATAATTTGATTGGCTAACTAGTGAAAGTGTGAATAATCTTGATGTTATAGTGTATAGAGCTAAACCAGTTTTTTCCATTTTTATTACTGGATTATAAGTGAATTCTGTTAATATTAAGCAAAGACTTTGTCCAGCGATTTCATTAAAACTAAACAATATATGTGCACAAAAGCTTGTTGTAGTGTATATTAGAGGTTTTCAAAAAATTATTTAAAGCGAGACGAAAATAATTTTTTTGGATGCCGTCATTTTCGTACCCTTTGATATCTTGCGTGGCCTGACTGAATATTTAATTGTAAAATACTGATTAGAAATACGCAAAAACGAGTACTTTGTTGCATGCCCCTTGGTCCAGAAGTTTAAAAAACATCACGTAATCCGACTAATATGCACAAAACACACCATTTATTTGCCTCGATTGTAACGCGAAGCGATGGCGCAATGCCACGATGTCGGGTATCAACAGACAGCTAAAAGTCTCAACTATGCGCCTAGACAGTCCCTGAATGTGTATAATGTAATGCCTAACCCCATTTCCACGTCAAAACAACGTAGAAATGCGCTTAAATATTCATTATCATAATGCCTGCCCTAGCTAGCCAACGAGGCGCTGTGTATACTCGCGCCCCCCAGGCAGAATAATGGCGTTGTCCTGCACTAAGTTTGTTGAAGCCGATGGATTTGATATTCAAAAGCGCATTTGGAACATGGCAGAATGCAGTAAACCAGTGAAGTAAGTGTTAAGTATGTATTAGTTAAGCTAAGATTAATTTAATTCATGTCAATGCGAAAATTACTGAAAGTCGCGGCAGTTACGGTCTCGTCTCTTTCGTGTTCGTTCCGTTGACACATTGTTCATGTTAACAATGACGTTCATGTTGTTGGAAATTGATTTATTACCGCTGGACCATTGCGGCAGATATTGCTATAAAAAGATACTACCTTGTCAGTTTAAAAGCAGGATTGAATTAAAACTAATGAAATTCTACATTAATTGGGTGTGTGAGTAGAATGAAAACGTGAAAGTGATATTTTACGAATAGCTACGCCCACTGCAGTACTGTCATGGCATGGCCAAGGGCCTGGCATGCAGTCACATGCAAGTTATTATCAATAATAGTTTTATCAAGACAAGTCATGTTAACATTGTTGTGACGGTTATTTCCCAAATTGAAAAACAAGTTTTATTGATACATTATTTAGTTTAAATATATTTCTTCATCTATGTATATATATATTCAGAGTATTTTTTTCACTATCGAATCATTCGTAATTGAGTTGTGCAAGTTGTTTGTATTTGCACAACTAATAATATCTGCTTTTGCACCCCAGGAACATTTATTTACACTTGCTGCATCAGTGAATTCTTGTTTCAGTTGTGAAGCCTGAGTTTGCAAGTAAACACTTGGTTATTGGACTGCATATGGATGAGAAGAGACTCGGGCACGTTGGCAACTAAAGGAGGAATTGAGGACGCGCCGCAAGAGTGGATAGTGGACATTGTATAAACCAGGGATGAGAAATTTCCGGTTTTTGCCAGAATTCCGGCTTTTATACTGCTCCAAAGATCACTTTTGTGAATCGTGTAAATCCGTGGAGAAAAAAATGAATGTTGGGGGTAGGGCATATAAAGTCCTTGACAATTCACTAATGATGTATCTACGGATTTAGTTAACCATCTATCCACTGGGTGTCACCACATGTTAATGACGCTGCCTGGTGGTTAAAACCCAACCGAACCCGTGAATCTGCGAAGTAAAACCCTTAGTTCTGTCAGCTGTTCGCTTCAGTGCTTTCGAAGCGCGCGCGCAAAAGCAGCTGTGGATCAATAGAAAACAACGATCTATTTTGTGGAGATGTTGATCATTTTCGAACGCAATGGCTAATTGATGATTTGTTGTAAGGCAAAAAAAATGTTGCGTGAAGGACATTAACAAAGGTGTCAAGAATAAGTGGAATTGGGCGAGGCTGGAGAGATCGGCGGGAGACACTATATTGGATACACTCCTCTGTAAATTACCAGCAGCAGGGAAAGTTTACTGTTTGTGGTGCGAAGCCGATATAAACTGCGTTTGACATGGAAGTTCACCGATTTCATGTAAACAGCACACTTCCACAAGTACCAGATTGGACTCTTGGTGGGCTACCATATTCTCTACTGGCAAGTTCCCAGCCTTGTCAAAGCTGGTGGCTGCAATGATGAGCTGCTTTCATGGTCCTCAAGTTGAAGGGAGTTTTAGTCATAATATTATGTCTAGCATCATGAATACTGCCATTGCCAGAATGAATGTTAGTACGTTCAACACTATCCAGACTGTGAAGTACTCACTCATGGATTGCTGCTACACACTACAGTACTTCCACAAACAGGACAACCTGCATGAACCAGTGAATGGTCGCCTCGTTCACAACACAAAATGTAGTCCTCCCATCTTGCCGAGGAACGAAAGATGAAGGAGGAGAAGAAAACTGAGCTGAACATGTCAAAGAAGAAGGCAGCCACCAAGCGCAAAGCTAAGGAAGCAGCCGAGCTGGCAATGAAGAAAGCTAGAATGGCCCATCAACGGGCTCTTTTGACAAAGCTGGCCAAGGAGATAACTGCCCGTCAGCCAACTCGTGTTCAGCCCAGAAAAGATCATTAGCAAGTTAGTTAGTACTATGACAATGTGAGCGTGCGTGCGTGAGTGCATGTGATTTTTGCTGTTGGAAATGTTAAGATGTTCTATTTAATATTACTAAAAATACGCCATGTGTTGTCTACAATTAAAACATCTCTGAACATACCCGAACCTCCCCCCCGCCCCACCCCCGATTAGATGAGACAGCCCTCTCAGACTGAAATCTGGGACAGCAAAATTTCAGGTTTTTTCTCTAAACATCTCTCTTATCCCTGATAAACTTGTATTCTGCATTACAATGCCAATTACATTACAATGCCAATTACATTACAATGCCAATTACATTGCAAGGCTAGTTACATTGCAGTACATTACTGCATGTTTTAATAAATGAGATGAGTAAAAAGAAAAGTTGAGTAGAGACCTTTAGTGAAGATAACAGTCTTATGTTGTAGATGCGTCTGGAATTGAGATGGTGTGTAGGTGTTTTCTCCTTGCTGTGTCTCGTTGAACCTGTGTATGTCGTAATCAAGCTGGTCGACGTTAGTATCACCGTTCAGCAATACACGTACAGATGTGCCATGTTTTTTGTCGAAATCCACATTTTTGATTTGAAATTCTGAAGAAATCCATACTACGTTTTCCATTGGTTATGACATTCCTGCTCCAATCGAGTTTCACCATCAGGCTGCTAGATGTAGACCCCCTACCACATAAAACAAAATTTCCTGCACCGTTTCTGAAATTGGGCAAGTAAAAACAATTTGCTCTTCTGCTGTAAGCGTGAACTGATAATTTGAATTTATTCTTGTGTGGCAAATATAAGAAAATCCGTACTTTTCATGATATTTACATTTGAAGAGAATCGGTATTAAAATGTTTGAGTAAATTAAACCTAAGATATTAAGTTATTTCCCTGAATCTGGTACATTGAAATTGCTTGAAAATACAGTTTTATAAAGATACTGGATTGAGGGGTTGTTCATTTGTGACATGTTGTTTGTCTAGATGTTTGGAAGTCTTCCATTCAAGAAAGGCATGATGATCATCAGTTACTCGACAGTCGCTGCAGGTATTGATTAGACACATTTTTTATCAACATTATATTTATCAATATCATGTTTTAATTCATATCTATTCAGTTGTTTAATTGTTGATATCGTATTCTCTTTCATAGTACGTGTTTATATTTAATGAATTTTGTAACAAAAAATAAATTATTTAATAAACATTATGTGTCACTAAACAGGCACACATTATTCTTAGCAGATTTGAAATGCAAAAAGCATGGTATTCTACGGGACCTACCTCGATAATACGAAGCGTCTATTAGAAAAAGTTGGACAATTGGATACTGTTGAACTATAAATAAAACCTGTCTTTGTAGGATTTCTTGCCCTTCTAGTGAGGTGCCTTCTCATGATCGAGATGTGCATAGTCTTCCGGAACTTTGGAAAGGGTTTGAAAGAAAGAGGTGAGATAAACATCTGTGCATTTCATCCTGTGTTCAGTGGCTTGACTTAAAACCAGTTGATGACGTACAATTGTTTGCAACACTACTTAATTGTTATACACGTCAAGTTACACCACCTTGCTAAACAGGTTTAACTCTGTGTGAACATTCAGATGTGCCAGATTTCATGTTCTTTATGTTTCTGATGTGGCATTCTTGTAAGAGAAAGTAATATGCTGGAATAATTATAATATCAGTTTAGCAGCATCTATTCTAGCATTTTGGCTGTGCAAATATGTTTGAATAACAACATTATTAATATCAGTAAAACATTATGAATATTAACATTGCTGTTGTAATAGTATAGTTTATATAAATTATTTTTTCTGTAAAAACTACTAAGCTTTTGTAATAATATATGATTAGTCACACAGTGCTCAGTGCCGATATGTAACAAAGTACATTTTTGTGAGATTATTTTTACTTGTAACGAAGTACATTTATCTGTTCTTTTATACTTTCTACTTCTATATTTATAGTTTTAGTTACTTTTTATGTTATAATTTTTTGCATTGGTAATCAATAACTGACTACACTATAGAGGAATACTAGCTTCTTTTGTCCTAGCCCATGTTTACATAGTATGTGACACTGGGACAGTGTGTTTGCTGCCTGGCCAAAGGGGTTCTGTGGTCCTTTGAAGCATGTCCCCCAGCTTGCAATCCTTTTCACACAAGGCTAATGTGACAGGCCTCACTTGCATCCCATTCATCAATTGATTAATTGCTGGGTAATGTTCCACCAACAGCTTAATCTTGTAATACCAACTTTTCTTGGTGGCTCGCACCACTGCCTACACACAACTGACCTTATCACTCCCAAAAGTGTGTCTGTCTTGAGGCATTAAGAATGTGTGAGGTGTCAGGGCAATGCTGTAATCCATTTGACATTCATATGTATTCGATAGCTAACCTAGAAATGTTCTATCCTATGAACTTTTGTGTTGATTTGTACTTATATGGGATCCTAGAACAAATTCAGCTTGGTTGCCCAAACAGCACCTTTAGGCAACTCTGGTAATTTGCATAAATCCAAGATGACCACTGGTCGATATCTTGAAAATTTAGTAAATACTATTACCTTGCTCAACCTATTACACTGTACTATTACTTCAATATTTGTAACCGTTACTACTACATATTACTATTCACAAAGCAAACTCAAGTAAAACTCTACTTCTATGGCGGCGATTATCAGTAGCTCTGCAGTTACCGTAAAATTGATATTGTGTTGAGGCGTTGCTAAATAAATTAGCTTCACAGAAATTCCATATTGTGGCTCTATCATTACTGTACGCGTGTTTGCAATCAATATAAATACATATAATATATATAACACATTGTTAATATACGTATGCGTGTGTGTTAGTTATAATATTGGCATTGTTTCTGTTAAAAAAGTAGCTAAATTAATTAGGGCATAATTATCATCATCAGTATGGTTTACAGGTAATGAAAGGTTAGACTTTCTATTTAATGTAAAAAACTAAATTAATCTTATGAATAGCCAATAATTGTGTTCTCTTTCATGCATGTGTGTGCATGCATGTGTCTGTGCACATACACTAATATGTTCTTTTGATAAGACAATACAAATTATTCTATAAATGCATTATAATGCTAACACCAGATATGTAATAATAATATTAATACATTTTTGGACATTCATTACTTGTTAAGTATAATGAATAAATGATATTTAGACGAAATGTGAATATGGGATCAGCAATATGGTGGTAAAAAATACAAAGTTTTTAACGGTTTGGTCACATTCTAAAATAATATTATTATCTTAGTGCTTTTCTTATCAATATCACCATATGTGTTGTTGACTCTGAAAAGAGCATTTATTTTCTTCTTGGCTCTTAAAAGAGCCATTGTTTTTGTGCTCTGTTCGTCCTCTTACAGTTGGACGACGTGGTTAACGGTGTGGTGAAATGCTGCATCCCCGTAGCGCCTTCGCCAAATAAACTCTTGGAGGTAGGTGTCAAGCAGCGGCCCATTCTTCCTCGTTCCCGACATCCTCTTGAACTTCCGTTTCACCTGCTTCGACACGCCCTCAATGGTGTTCGTGTCGCGTCACTGGGGTCCAGGTAGTGCTGGCTGTTGTTTATGGTTTTAAGCGTGTACCCAAGTTGCTGTAAGGTGCCGTATGCACTCCACTCGTCGGTTATGATCGTCGTACCAGGCAAATCCACTGCTGGATCATAGGAATTGGCGTCGCGATGACCCACCTGCGATTCGCTACAATGGTTACATAATGCAGTTTTTTATTGTGGGAAGAAAGGCTTAAACAATAAAATTCATCTTCGAATTAAGCTCGTCGTAATTTTGCGGCAGTTACATCGAATTGCCGTGTTCACCGCCGATTGATGTATCACAAGTAGTTTCCCTTTACATACAGAGTGGCAGCAAATTGTGTATAATTTGTACGGAACCCAGCACTTTTAAAGGTGACACAAAAAACTAGCTGGAATTGAGGAATGTGTGTTCTTAGTTGAGTTTGTCACATTAACTAATTACGGAAATGACTTTCCCAGCCTAGCAAAATGTACAATTTAACAAAATGTTCACATAAATAACTATATGTGATTAATCCTAAGTCTGAATGTCACCCCCAAATTATGTCATTCGTTGGAGCACCAACTTGTGCGTTGCTGTTGGTCATCAACTGAAAAAGAATTGACCCACAGGTCTAACCTTTCATTTCCTGCAAACCATACTGATGATAATAATTATGCCTTAATTTATCGAGCTACTTTTGAACAGAAACAATGCCAATATTATAACTAACACACGCACACACACTCCCGTGTATATTAGCGATACATTACGTATATATTTATATCGCACGCGAACATGTTTACAGTACAGTAATGATAGAAGCTCATTTATGGAACGACACCTCAACACAATATCGATTTTACGGTAACCGTGGAGCTACCGATAGTCGCCGCCATAGAAGTCAAGTTTTACTTGAGTCTGTTTTGTGAATTTTGAGCATTATTGGAATTTAAGAGAACTATTTTTGTAATGTAGTGTGTGTATAAGTATGTAAGATGTGTGAAGAGAAGTTTGGGGGCTGTAGGTGGTCGTTTTCATGGTTATATCAGAAAGTAAAAGATCGCCCGTATTCTTCTCTTCTGTTGTGTAATATTGAATATATTTTTGATCCGTTAATTAAGTAGGTAGTGGTAGTCGTATTTACCTAAAAGAAGACCTATGCTTGATGTGATGTATGTGACCATTTTGGGTCTTGGCATACTCTGGAAGCCAACTACTTTTGCACTTTTTTTACTTAGTAGTTTTTGGGGAGCTATTTTTACTCTTACTTAGTTACTTTATTGGAGTACTTGTTCCAGCACTGATAGTGCTGGGTATGGTGTAGGATCTATTTTAACAGTTCTATGAAAAGAAACATATTTGATAACTTGAAACGTACTTATAGCTTCTGGGTAACTCTACTGTATCATTATAAGTTGGTCCAGCCACTGTCGTACCTCCTTGCAGTGTTCAGTGAAGAGGCAAGCGAAAGAACCAGCTTACTTGCAGCGCCACACAGACGACACCGCTGACAGGTGGCAGCATTGCATAGGCGAAACTAAACACCAGATACAAATCTGCGTGCGATCGTTGCATTCAAGGCTGCAGTCGTGGAAATTTACTAATCAGCTTAATTCTTCACGATTCTGGCAGATGGCAGCACTTCACTCGACAGAGCGTTGCGAAAACAACGACACGCATCGCTTTCGTAAGGACATGATGCCATGTGCATGTTTGCAGCATCCTTCTGAAGTCTCAACATTCTTATTAAGAATCTTATGCATTCTAGTATATATGCAATACCCTCCGAGAGGAATAGAAGGCAACATTGAACTCGCACGGTAGAGCTGTGCTTGGAGTCTTTACACACCGAGTCTGCTTCTTATTTCACATGCTTATATCTATATAAATATTGTAGTCAAGATTTACAGACTTTTTATGTAGATTTGTCTAAATTTTACATTGATTTGTAGATAGTGAAGTCGCTGTTTGTTTTTCATGCACAGAAATTTATGTGAAAAGAAATATTTGTGATATACATATTTATGATCTGGTGAATTGTTATCGTCAATTAAATGATGTTTACCAAAAAATTTTGTTTTGTATTTTAAAGATGGCTCCACCCACCATATACTGGCTACATCCATGGTGTACGTGTAACCGTTGAATTATTTACATATTTGAAGTCTTTACATTTACTGTCTGTGTAGGATCTTTCACTTTTCCTGGAATAGACAACAGATAGCAGGGACGTACAACGGGGTTCAGTGGTGTAGCAATTAGTGCGTCAGTCATAGTCGAGAAATTCTGGGTTCGAATGCTCTTGCTGATGTTACAAACCATATGCAAGTTCATTCACTCTACATTGTTCCAGTTCACTTGGCAGTATGAATGAGCACCTGACATGGTGGATAACTGTGTAGATATAGTCTTTGCCCAGTAATTGCAGCATGGCCCATGTGTTGCAATGTTCTGAATGTGGTTAAAATACACACACTGTTCAATGCCTTTGTGCACTGATTATACCTGCTGAGTGCTTCTCGGATAAATGAGTTTATGTTTTGTAACATAGATTGGAACATTCATAGAAAACATGCATAACATTTCAAACAATTGATTAACGTCCATCTAATGCCTGGTACAAATCTTAAAAATGGTAAAAACCCTTAACCCATAGATAATTTCAAAACGATAACAGCATTATTTTTTTCCTGGGGTCACAGATTATTCCCTGGAAGTTTAGTGTTCAAGTTGCTAAATGGCAAGGTAAAATAACATACCCACATGCATGCATACACACGCTAGCTCGATTATTGTTACCAGTAGATAAGAAAACTGACAAATATGCTCAGGAACAAATGACACGATTAATACACATCGTGTCAGAGACACTTTAATTCTGTAGTTATGATATTATGTTACACTGTTCTTTGGCTGCCCCTTGAATAACATCAAAGGAACAGGACCTTGCATACTTGGTTAACAAAATTATAACGTATTTACACAGTCTTTGTACATCACTGAAGCAAGCCAATGCAGCAATGCAATTTATCATGCAGAAAAAATGTATGGGAACAAATTATTCCTGTAACAGTACAAATACCATAGGATTTAGTGGAACTGTTTAAATGATGCCAACTTCTCTTTCAAATACTGAAAATACTAGATGTTGCTTAAAAGTTTCAACATATATGAGGTTAAACAATGGGTGTTTGGAAGATCAATATAGTGTGTATGATCAATTAAGACTTGAACAAATATTTAATGTTAATTGTTTAGTGTTATAAAAATATCACTTCTGAAAATGATTTTGCAGAGATGAAATAAGCATTTGTATTGTGTTTGATCACAGAGCAAATCAATTTCAGTCTGGTGCCTCATAAGCATTGGCTTGCAAGATTTTTAACGGCCAGATGTTATCGGGGGTTTGTTTCACCAAGAATGCTGCTAGCTTATATTAAACAACTCCATCACTAACGACACTTTAATAAAGTGCATATATAATTAAATGTGGATGTTTGGGGTAGGGAAAACATTTCGTAATGCAACCACACGGTACATGCTTTTCACAGTAAACATGAAATTTAGTTAAACAAAAATATGATAATACTTCATAGAAACAGTCGTGAAATCCACTTGTTTTGCCATTGAAACGGGTCCTGTAATAACGTTTCTATTACCCTGTCTATTAACAACTGATGCACCCCAGCTACATGGCCATAGAACCAACTAAACGAGCACAACATCGGCTAAATAATCACAGTATTGCCCGGTTTTTCATGCGCTATATATGTACAACTTGTTTTAGAATGATATTGTCTGAAAGTTGACATTAGAACAGAAAAATCCTGTGCATAATATAATGCTAAAAAAAAATAGCAATAAAATCTTAATAAACTCAACAAAATTATTATCTCGAACCAACCAAATATCAGCAGATTTGTTTGTTGTTTTCTTTTGTTTACCAACTGCACTGCAAATAAACAACTGGTCTACATGTCTCAACATTCTTAATACGTCCAATGAATCACAGTTCTTCAAAGTTGCATATATTGTTGGTTAGAACTTATACAAAACCCTTGGCTGTACCAGGTAAACATGATGCATGTCATGTGTCCCTGCTTGTGTGCATTCCCACTGTGTGGGCGCGCGCACACACGAGTGAGTGCATTGGGTGAGTCCGACGCGTATATATCGATGTGTATTCAGTTGAGTGTCAGTGTGATATACAATCATGCCAATCCTCTCGGAAAGACCACATCTACTGCCCCAATCAAAGCTCTTCTAGGTGTCCTTGAACTTGCTATCGGTACACACCATCGACCTTAATTATATGTCTTCTCGCTGCTATTTTTATATCAGCATTCTTGGTTTTAGGCAGAAACAGGAATGATGACACCATAAAAAAACTTGTAAATTTGAAACAACCTCAGCTGCCGCAGTATAGCCGCAGTACACTACACGCGCGGACGAACCCACCGACACCTTTCACTGGGAATGCAGACAAGATCAGATCTCAAACACTGCCATAAAGAAAGCCATGTTTACAAGAACCATGTTTACCTTACAATACATCTTAACACACTCACTAGGTTCTCCACCTGATTTCACTTTCATCGATGGCAAACAAAATGACCTCTATCATATCACAAGCCACGGTAATGTCGGCAGGTTAATAGGCCTTGGTCGGCTTGCTCGATCGGGCAGACTTTGTCACGAGCCCCTTGCCCTGCACGGACTGCTGTTCGTTGGCCTGGGCCTTCTTCTCGCACGCCCGACGCAGTAGTTCCGCCATGCCGGGCAGACGTGAGAAGTAGCTGCGGGCCAGTGTGTGTTTATTCTCCACCTTGTGCATGAATGTGCTGCCATAAGCCTGAAAACAAACGTACAACGTCACAGCACCGTTCCGGTTTCACATTCACAAAATTATGATGCGCTATGTAGTATGTAGCAGAACCAGTTGGTTGGCCACCCAGTGTGGTGATCTATCTGGCTGTAAAATCGGTTATCATCAATTTCTTCTAGTTCTTTCCAGTACTCAGCAATGTTCTACTGACTGACTACCGGTAGTCTGTATATAATGCGGTTAGAATGTTATGGTCTCATTCAACTAGACAGCCTTATTCAGAACATTATCGCCAGCATCGAACGTAAAGATATAATTGTAAGTAAAGACATAATTCAAAGTAAAGATACCATTGTAAGTAATTATATAACTGGATCTAAATATATCATTTAAAATAAAGATAAAACGGAAACTATCATCAGAATAAAAGATATTGGAAATAAAGATTTAATTTAAGTAGTGATATTATTTGAAGTAAACACATTCAAAGAAAAGATAAAATTGATATATCACTGGGAGTAAATATATTATTCAAGGTAAACATCACTCAAAGTAAATATATCATTGTAAGTAAATATATAACTTTGTAAATAAACATATCCTGCACATATCCACGGTACACAACATTGATGCAGGAGTTTACGAGACGACCATCAGCGTAATGTCCATATATGGCCTGGTTGTGGTTGCCATGGTAACCCACCTCATTGAGACTGGTCAGCTGGTTGTGTGCTGACGCCTCCTCCTTCGTCAGCAGGATGCAGTTCCACGGGGACCATTCGGTGAAGCGGTCCCAGCGCACAAGGACCAAGTCGTATAGGTCCTCCCATGCGCTCAGTATACTCTGGGAGTTCCACACGTTCTCCACCAGATAGCGCAGGTCTTTCTCCTACGGCAAGACAGAGTCAACATTGGCGATCGCTTCATTGACATTCATACAGGCTCATAAAATTGATTTAAACAAACTTGAATCCCCGAACAGCGAGGTTGAATAATACTGAGATAGGTCATGGCCAGACGGTGGCGTGATGACATATTCCGTAACAGGCACATCCTTCTCATTAGTAATCAGACCCGTGGCCTTCAAATGTGGTGTCCTGTCATGTAAACAAATAGTTTCCTCCCAAAACACTTCAATTTCAACAAGAAAAATTATTAATTAAAAACATTTGGGCAGTCAGTATGTTATAATAGATATCGTTTATATCACATGATTTTACAATAAAAACAAACAGACAACCTCTCTTTAACCCTTTACACCTCGCAGCATTTTATGAAATGTGTTCCGATTCCTTACAGCACAAGCATACGATCATTGTGATACGAGCACGCCTAGTTGTTTGCGTTGAATTTTTTGTTCTTTGTCTCCTAACATTGCAAGTTGTGCTTATCTTGAAGATAATGAACTCTCGCACAAGAAGATGCTAAATACATGGAAAGCAATGCATATTTACAAACTCTGTCTGTTGATATGTTCAAACAGCACTCGTTCAAAAACTTTCAATACAAAGCCATATGAAAAATACCACACACAATCAGCAGATACATTAAACAATCCAGTGACACAAGCTACGTAAATATCCAGAAGATGATGCACCTCGATGCATTGTCAAAACTAAAAGACGCTTTTGGGCGCTTGAAGAATCGGGCATCCAGATGCTTTCAGGCACTCGAGTTCTAAAGGGTTACTGGTAACCCGTAAACAAACAAGAACAGGCGCAGTACTTACTTGCATGAGGAAGGCGATCTTTGATTCGTCACCGTATGCCTCTTCCTCACGTCGTAGCTGTTGCAGCATGAAGCGGTAGTGGCTGTAGTCTTGGCGTACACGGGCATCATTGTCAATCTTGTTGCACCTGCGGCAGTTGCCCACGACGCGGGAGTTGGACGACAGCTGGAACTCAGTCGACTGCAGGTACTGCTCACAGCTCGGGCAGAAGTAGATGTTCTGGCGGAGCACGGACGGGTCTTGTGGAACCTGCGCAAACACCCGACAGTCATTGCATGATAATAATGATAATGAGCATTTACAAAGTCCAGATAAAACATCTGCTCAAAAGGGCTGACAGTTTATAGGTTCTAAGTAAAATACATTAAATTACCTCAAACATACTAAATGGAATGGTAACCGAAAATTACATGATTTAAGCCTGGCACGTAAGTCATAAAATGTCAGATAAACCTGAGCAAATTAAATCTCGGTTAAGTAAACGGGTAACAATGTTTGGACATTTTAAAGATATACACTCAAACAGCTTACACCCACCCATGAAGCAACTAACCAAGGACATGTCTCATCACCACTACGGTGTTTTGACTTGGAACCCTTTCACAGTGGCTCCATCTGATGAGATGCTAATCACTCTAGTTTCCATATTTCACCGATAGTTGGCAAAACAAAGACTTAACTGTGTACGTAAATACCTCAAAACAACCACCTTTGTGTTTCTTTGAAATGTATTGCCAACTGATAGATCGGGCATCACTGGTCCAAGGAATCGAATCAACACAAAAATATACAAGTGGACCTCTGCAGCTGGGAGAAGGTGTACATTCAATGCCCCCAAATTAGCAAATATACAGATAAAAATAACCCCTTATGAAGAGTGCTCATTGCTCTGACCTTGAGGAGTTTGGCAATGCGAGGGTTGAAGGTCGGGGTCTTGAGGTACTGCAGGAAGAGTGTGGAGATGCGACGTCTCAGGCCGTCCAGATTCGTCTCCCTTACCCCCCTCATCAGGAGGTCAGCCTCCCGGTCAATCAGCTCGATGATGTCCTGGGTCAGCTTACAGTCATGCTCCTGAAACATATGTCCACCAGCTGGGATAACATGGGCAGCGTTATTTGTATTTATCTATGTTATTTATTTTTTAATCATCAATTTAATTTTTGTAGGCACTGTATGCATTAGATATGCATTTGTAAATTATATTGATTGCAAGATATTGTGTTAGTATCATACATATACTGGTTGGGGGTTCACCCCTTTATATGTACTCCATCTAATAATAATTCGTCCCATGAGAAACACAAGGTCATAAGTGACATTTTCAAATGTCTGACATGTTCAATACAGAAGCTTTTCCTGGAAATGAAAAATCTATTTATTTGGTTAAATCTAGCATAATAAGGTCCTTATTATACCAGAATTTAAATAAAACTTGATTTTTCATCACATGCAAAGTTTCTGTATTGAATTATGTCAGACATTTGAAAATGTCACTTACGACCTTGTGTTTCTCAAGGGACATATTGTTTATTTTATTCTTTTTACGTGTTGGAAATGGTGTTGTATTATGTAATGATAGAACTTGTGCTGTTGGTTGTTGGAAATAAATTACTGATTCACTGATCTCTAGTTACTATCTGGTATAGCCTCATGTCTGCAACTTTGGAACGAATGAGGATTCTAGATTAGATCATCTTCAAATTAACCGTTTTATAAATATCCATTACGATCTGATTTAAGTCACCGCTGTTCGTCGGATGTGTGGAAACTCATTGTGCACGTAGCAGGTTCTAATCATGGAGAGCAAAAATATTTAAACATTCCAGAAGTTTTAATTTAATTAATTTTACTTGTACAAATCATAAAAGAATATCTCCTATGCCCTGAAAACAATCAAATAAAAAAAAATCTGCAGGAGTTAATAACAAGTCAGCATGCATGTGTGGAAAGTGCAAGAAATAACCACAAAATGCCAGGTTTTGCGTAGGATGAAGCCTGCTGTAACAGCAGTGGTGGACGCACCTTCACTGTGTGTTTGAGTGTGAGTAGGACATCAAGTCGTTCATCCTGCGTCAGATACTTCATGTTGATACTATTGTAGATCTCTTTCAGTTCCTCGGCACGTATCGAGTAAGGCGTCATCATCTCCATATGTCGCCCATCAAATCCCCTCCACTGCTTCGGTGCTGCCGCCTACAGTGCACAACTTGCATTAGGGACGGATTCATGACATGATGTAATGGATGGTTTGCAAAGTAAAAATAAGTTGTGTTCAGCATTGGTTAAAACCTCTCATCAATACACGGTGTGGAACAAATATGCAATTTTAGATGCATCTTGTTTGCAGAATATTTTGCTTTTTATAGTGTAGGGCCTAGTATTTGGAACCTTCCTAAATTTAACACGAAAGTTGTACAGTTTGAACAAATTTAAGATTCGTTAACCTTGTAATAGATGTAACTCTAAAATAAATTAACATTGCTAAAGTGCTCAAATAACACATTTTTTGTGTTATGTGGACTCGATCTTCGTAACGTACCTTGGAAAGGAAGCGCTGTATACGTAGAACGCGGTTCTCGGCATTTGAGTCGATTTTGTGGCGACCGATCGAAGCGATCAGTTCAGTCTCCTGCTCCAGGAGTTGACAGAGAGCTGCCTTGCGCTCCGCCCCCGTCAAAGTCTTGTTGATGTTCTCTACCTCTTCCTGACGCCACTCTACAAGGAGATGTCTGGAGGTCACATGGTTGACCACTTAATATTTCTCACGGTCAAGTACGTTTCCACAAGTATAATTCCAAAGTACACTAGGTTCAGTAACATAAAATTCCAAACTGGATGGATACCTTTCAGTACTTCAGGATCTTCTTTTGGATGGATCAAACAAAACAACTTTAATATAATAAATACCCTTTTGAATTTCGAAGTGTTCTCAGTTTTGAGTTTTCACTCATTGTAGAATGCCAAAATTCACTCACTCTCAAGGGCATGATAGAGAAGATCGAAGTCCTCGCGTGTCTTCGGGTTCATTCGCCTCTCGAACTCCCGTCGAATCCTCTCCTCCTTCTCGTTCTTCTTCCGCAGTTCCTCCTGGCGTTCCCACTCCAGGCGGTGCTCCGTGTCCTGCCGAACTTTCTGCACGTATTTGCGGGCGAGCCAGCGCCGATAGTACTTCTGCAGCATGACCACCTAGACACACACAGAACTATATTACACACGTGCAGACATGATGCATATGGACAAGAGGATAGACTGTCTTTAAAGGAGGTTGACTAAGGACCAACCTGAGGAAAGAGGTTAGGATAGAATGCAGCCTAACAGGGAGACTGGTGAGAAGCTGGATGAGATGGGCCGGCCACTTGGCAAGGATGGATGCAGGCAAACTTGCAAAGAGAGCAGAGGCCGAACAACACCAAGGACGCAGGAGTGAACAATTTGTTGTTGCCGAGATTATAGGATACTGACTGGACAACTGTGTTTTAATGAACCATTTGTTGTTGCTGAGACTATAGGATACTGACTGGACAACTGCGTCTTAATGAACCATTTGTTGTTGCTGAGACTATAGGATACTGACTGGATAACTGTGTCTTAATGAACCATTCGTTGTTGCTGAGATTATAGGATACTGACTGGATAACTGTGTCTTAATGAACCATTTGTTGTTGCTGAGATTATAGGATACTGACTGGACAACTGTGTCTTAATGAACCATTTGCTGTTGTTGAGATCATAGGATACTGACTGGACAACTGTGTCTTAATGAACAATTTGTTGTTGATGAGATTATAGGATACTGATTGGACAACTGTGTCTTAATGAACCATTTGTTGTTGCCGAGATTATATGATACTGACTGGACAACTGTGTCTTAATGAATCATTTGTTGTTGTTGAGATATTATGATACTGACTGGACAACTGTGTCTTAATGAACCATTTATTGTTCCTGAGACTATAGGATACTGACTGGACAACTGCGTCTTAATGAACCATTTGTTGTTGTTGAGATATTAGGATACTGACTGGACAACTGTGTCTTAATGAACCATTTGTTGTTGCCGAGACTATAGGATACTGACTGGACAACTGCGTCTTAATGACCCATTTGTTGTTGTTGAGACTATAGGATACTAACTGGACAACTGTGTCTTAATGAACCATTTGTTGTTGTTGAGATCATAGGATACTGACTGGACAACTGCGTCTTAATAAACCATTTGTTGTTGTTGAGATAGGATACTACTGGACAACTGCGTCTTAATGAACCATTTGTTGTTGCTGAGACTATAGGATACTGACTGGACAACTGTGTCTTAATGAACCATTTGTTGTTGTTGAGATCATAGTATACTGACTGGACAACTGCGTCTTAATGAACCATTTGTTGTTGAGATTAAAGTGATTCAGCAGGAAACAGTTTGTTTACTTGACAGCGCGCAGTTTTCAAAGGGGTGACTTCAGGCCTGATTACTAATGAGATGGATCTGTGCATCACGTGATACGTCATAACGTCCCTGACAGGGCATAACCTCTCCTGGAATTACCCAAGCTCGCTGTTCAGTGATTTGAGAGACAGCTCAGTGATTTTTGTAAACACTGAACTGTTTAATTCAAAAGTTGCTTCTGCTTCGTTAAATGACAAACCCACCCGGTCAAGGAAGAACCCACCCGGTCAAGGAAGAACCCACCCGGTCAAGGAAGAACCCACCCGGTCAAGGAAGAACCCCCAGGTCAAGGAAGAACCCACCCGGCCAAGGATGAACCTACCCGGTCAAGGATGAACCGACCTGATCAAAGATGAACCCACCCGGTCAAGGATGAACCCACCCGGTCAAGGATGAACCCACCTGATCAAAGATGAACCCACCCGGTCAAGGATGAAGCCACTTGTTAAAATATAAACCCACCTGTTAAAATATAAACCCACCTGTTAAAATATAAACCCACCTGTTAAAATATAAACCCACCTGTTAAAATATAAACCCACCTGTTCAAGGATGAATCTCTCGCGTTCATCCGCCGTCGTGTACTTTTGTGGCACAAGCAACTTGTCGGAACCCGTCGTGACGTAAACGCCGATCTTTGTCATCTGTGTTGACATGTCGTTGGTGGTCTGCTGCGACAGGTGACACTCCTCGACAGTCTGCGTGTCGCGACAGTAGAGCACTTTCCCTGTCTGCGGCTTTGGTTTCTTGATCGTCTGGGCGGAGGCATTGTGGAACTCAGAACCCGTCACTCTGTGTCTGAAGCCGCCGAGGAAAGGCTTGTGCTTTGTGCACCGCTCAATTTCCACAACAACATCCTTGTAGCTGACGCCATCCTCTGTCAAGGTTAATGGGTCAATTCGGTTAGAATTCAACAAATTGTGTATTTCACTAATATTTTATTATTTCTTTTTTATTTGTTATTATTTTGATATTATTAATATTATTATTTATTTAATTATTTATTGTATTATTTATTCTAGTATTGATAAATTTTCCATTATTTATTTTATTATTTATTCTTATTTTGTAGACCTAATTGGCTTGAAGGGCAGTTGGGCTGTTAGTGCATATGTTCAATTTATTTATTTGTGTTTTATTTTAATTTGTGAGACAAAAATGTTGACTTTTCAACCTTTTGATCATCACAATTTGCATAAGTAATGTCGGCAGAAAGCAAGAACAATGCAGTTAGCGTACTTGTACTTTATCGTAACAACTACTATACCTTCAAAAGGCACATATAATTTATTACAGTTTTATTACCATGGTAGAAAAAGGAAAACATTTCAGCTATCATAAAACTTACTATGTGACCTTTGACCTACCTGCCTGCACACGCACAGTGATGACGTCGGGCATGTGGTACTCTTGTCTTGGTGGGAACTGCTTGATAGGGTTGTTGATGGGATCGGCCGACTGCATCTCCAGCTGAACCATCGCAGTAGGCCCCACCCCCAGCCCCGCAAGAGTCATCTCATTGGCTATATTCTTACCTGCATCATAATCGTCACTCCGTCATTACACAGAAAGCCACAATTATTTTATTACGAGTTTTTGTCGGCTTGTAATTTGGTGTATTCATGTTTTATCATATTTTGTTAATAATAACAGAAGAGTGTGACACAATTAAATAACTATTATTATATTATGCACAATTAGAAAACATTAGCATTAAAGCATTAAAGCCTACAGCATAATAATCACTGCAAGATTTTCCTCTACATTTTTTAGAAAACATTTGGCAAAATCAACAAACACATTATAAACATAGAAATGGTAACTATTATTACATGTGCACCAAAAATAGCCTTGTCACTTGGAGTAATAAGTAATATATACAATCACACTGATATTCCAACAAATTTATCTTGTGTGAAATTGTCATCAAAAAAATTCTTTTAACAGAACTTTCGTTCACTGAACAAACTTGGCAGCGATATCTTAAAATGATCTTTGATTATAAATGACTCTTGACATTGTTACAACACTTAAATGGTTATAAAATAATTCATCCCATTGTGACTCACCGTTGTAGAGCAATAGTATCATGCTGGCAGGAAGTTTGAGCTCCTCTGAGAACTGCTCTTTCAGTTCGCCCAACGTTTCGTTCAAACGACACCGCTGGGTGGCAACTTGCCCCGATGGCATCAATACAAACTTCACTGGAACAAGAACACGCTCTCAGTGAATAAACAACATCAAAACAAAATGACAACAGGCTGTTTGGATTAACAAACAATGTTGCACCAATTACGTAGACTGAAAACAGATTTTAGATTGATTTCTGTGGTGGTAATTTACTCTGAGGATTACAACGAAAATTATTATAAAAAACAACGGCCACCACCATCTTGAGACCATGGCACAATCTGTTTTCTCGAGTTGTGTGTAGATTGACTTTATTGTTGTAACACAGGCATCAAATTTGGTAGCGATCATTGCTCAGACAATGGTTAAAACAGATTGACAGACAAAAAAATGTCCATGCATTATAATTGTTTGCAAGAAATTGTACAAATTATGTCAAGATCAAAATATCACCTTGCACTCAAGTTTGCCAATAATAATAATGACAAACTCATTTTCACAACAGGGAATTGTCTGCAGTGGGCAAATAATATTTAATTATTTGTTTAAGAAAAAGCAGCAGTTATAATGATTTACTGATTACCAAGCACAAACATAATGTGTTTTGTGGAAATAAAAAACAAATGTAAATATACATCATTGACTTTCAATAGGTAATCAATTGTATGCATTCATACATTTACATATTGTATGCTTTGTGTTTTTACTACATCACCAAGCTCCGACACAAAAACGTGTTGAGTTAATGACAGAAATACATGGTGCTATTCGAAGAGGTTTATTTTGGTTCCCTCAGTAATCAATTTCTTAAAAGTTTCATATTATGGTTGTCAAGCATGGACTCTAGCACAAACACAGGGGAAATCATTAGACGACACACACATACAGACACACACAAACGCACGCACGCACGCACACACACACACACAAGAAATCTGCACAATATCCTCAATCACAATCAATGTGTCCTTGCAAAACCAGCAGAGTCAATTACTATGACAAAGTATAACTGATCCAATGAACTCCCAAACACTACTAGGACAAAGTACAATTGATCCAATGAACTCCCATACACTACTAGGACAAAGTACAACTGATCCAATGAACTCCCATACACTACTAGGACAGAGTACAACTGACCAAATGAACTCCCGTACGCTATTAGAACAAAGTACAATTGATCCAATGAACTCCCATACACTACTAGGACAAAATACAACTGATCCAATGAACTCCCATACACTACTAGGACAAAGTACAACTGATCCAAAGAACTCCCATACACTACTAGGACAAAGTACAACTGATCCAATGAACTCCCATACACTACTAGGACAAAGTACAACTGATCCAATGAACTCCCATACACTACTAGGACAGAGTACAACTGACCAAATGAACTCCTGTACGCTATTAGAACAAAGTACAACTGATCCAATGAACTCACATACACTACTAGGACAAAGTACAATTGATCCAATGAACTCCCATACACTACTAGGACAAAGTACAATTGATCCAATGAACTCCCATACACTACTAGGACAAAGTACAACTGATCCAATGAACTCCCATACACTACTAGGACAAAGTACAACTGATCAAATGAACTCCTGTACGTTATTAGGACAATGAACTCCCACACACTGCAGAGAACATCCACCAGGTTAGCACAGTCAACTACCTCCCCTCACCTGTGAGGTTGAATCAAATAAGAAAACAGGTACTTTACCTGTGGCTGTGGCATCCTTGTCATAGTCGGACTGCTCCGGAATGTGAACTGCCATCTCCTTTTCATCTTGATCCTCCTCCTCCTCCTCTGCCTCATCATCAGCGTCTTTAACCTCAGGCATGCTCTGTACACTTTGCACAGCCGCAGCCACCTGTTCTTCCTTTGTCTCCCCGGCTGCTTCCAGGGTCTCCAGGGTGGGTTCTTCCTCAGGTTTCCCCTCCTCTGTTGGCTGTTCCCCTACAGTCTCAGGGGGTTTATCATCCGAGGGTTTCCGGGGCGGCTCCGTGTCTTGCTCCAACTTCTCCCCGGAGTCTTCATGCGGTTGTTCCTCCGTTGCATCCTGTGGTTGTTCCTCCGTTGCATCCTGTGGTTGTTCCTCCACTCCTCCCTCTGGCTGCTCCCCTGACTGCTCTCCCATGGCCTCTCCCTCTGGTTGTTCCCCAGCCATCTCCTGTGGTTGGTCTGGAGGCGGAGCATCTTCCTCACCTGGTGGCTGCTCTCCCTCTCCATCTCCCTTCTGGCCGGTCAATTCCTCCTGTTCGCCAGGCTCCGTATCCGCCACAGCTGGAGTTTCTTCATCCGTCTTCTCCGCACTTCCCTCCTGCCCATCATCAACTGCAGTCTCCGCTGCTGGTTTCTCCTCACTGGTTCCCCCTTCATCCTTGGCCTTCTCCTCTGGCTTAACCTCCTCCTCCACGGTGGTTTCACCTTCTATGTTCACCTCACCCTCTTGCGGCTGTTCCGGTGGTTGTTCATGTAGCTGTTCCTCCAATGGAGCATCCTCCCCACCTTGTCCTTCGGCGATGACATCTGTCGATTCTTCGGTGATGTCCTCAGCGGTCGCCGCCTCGTTCTCATCCCCGTTTGCATTCTGATTGGCGTTTTCATTCTTGTTGGTGTTCACGACAATGCTGGTCTGTGTGCCATAGTCGTGTGTGATGTGTTCAGGTTCGGGAGGTGTGTTTGCCTCGTCGCGGTCCGACATGGCTGCTGGTCTTCAATTCTAAAACCAGGTGAAAACCGACAACATGACGCCCAACATGAAGCATCCATACAATCAACAGCGAAATAAATTTAGACACTGAGTTTAGACCTGTAACTTAAAAACTGCATGGAAAAGTGTACTGTGGAACATTGTACTCTAAACTATAAATTTGTTTTCTAAGCGTCTATGTCAAAGTTGGATGGTTCGCAAAAAAGCAGATGCCCTGAAAGAGGAAGGTAAAGGAGATGAGGTCAACCTGTTTTGAGATGGAAGGATTGTACATAGATTTGGAGGGATTGGGAGAGGAGGAGAATGATAATGAAAGAGAGAGCGGAGTGGAGATGGTTGGTGGAGACAGCAGTACAAGAAGAGTGAGAGGGAAAGAAAACAGAAATCTAGTACTAGTATCAAGGCCGACCTCACTCCAGTCTTTCAGTGAAAAAGGGAGAACAACTTCTGATATTAAACAAAGGTTTTCTTATCCACTTGCTATCTCACCACAGTTGATTCCCCGGGTGGCAATCTTGCTAAATCTTGTTAAATCAATCTGACTTGATGTTGGCTTACAGAGAACTGGTTTATTTTTAAATATTTATTTCTCCATTCATAACTGTATTCACATTAGCATGGATTCATTTAGGTATGTGAAATCAGACAGGTGTACCAATATATATGTGATAAATTTTGTTCATGTTATCATCATACATAATTCTATTCATGATATTAATTATCATGATGAGTCATGCTCTAAAATGTTCTTGTGACTTATTTGACAGTCAGATGTCCGGTGCAATATGATGAAATCGTTGGTACAGTCATCATGAAAATTATGACAATTAATATATCTATCATTACCTGATTTGAATGAACCAGGAACTTAAGTACGCGATATCCCCCAAATGTTTGATGAGTATATACAGTTGTATATATTCATGAATTGTATGTGTTAATTACATCAATGTATATAAAACAAATCACACAAAGAGCATAGCCAAAAATTGATAAACACCTCCATGATTCTATGATGGTCTTAGACTCTCTAGGATACCAGTCTAGGCATAGTCAAATGTCCCAATAGGGGCATAGTTCAAACAAGCCGAAACTGTACCCAGCAACCAGCATAGGCTAATGCCAGCAGCAGTAGGAACACGCCATAGCTCAAAGCACATTTTAAACACGGATCTTGCAGCCTTTGACAATAATTATATAGTGCGAGTCAGACTAAAATGTTAAGTTACAGGCCTGCAACATGAGTGGCGACACACAAATCTTAGTCATGCTATGGCATTACAGCTGTAGGGACACTGTTTTTCCGTTTCCAAAAAAGGCAAATTCCATTTCAATCGACGTATTTTCCATTTCAGAAAAAGGCAAATTCCGTTTCAAACGATGTATTTTTTGTTTCAGCAAAAACAAATTCCATTTAAAATCACAAATTTGTTGTGTTAAATCACTCATTTTCTGTTTAAAAATGGCATACTAGCTAAAGAAGACCATTTCTGTTCAGAAAATAAATATTTATTTAAAAAAAATATATTCTGTGAAATACCTAAAATATCACAATGTTATGATCTCTGCATCTAAATAATACTGTTTTACTGTGTGGTTAACTTTTCTAACAACAATTTGTGCAATATTTGCAACACATTAACAACCGTACATAATCAATTTAGATAATAAAATAATTCTGTCACACAATTACATATAACGTAAATTCTGTATTTGTATCCGCGGCTTTAATTACAGGAGTGTGTAGCCGAAATGATAACGATGATGGCAAATTTGGGGTGTGGCTTTAAATATATTAATCTGCCGAAAATATTGTCAAAATTGGCTCACTGGGTTGTTGGTAGTAACGCTTATAATAAGTGAAAAACTTACAAAAAAAAACGAAGTTGGATGTATCAGTAAAACATTGTATTACAACGGCCACTGGTGCAAAAAATAATAATTACACAACACAAAAACCTGCGTCCATAAACTGTTCGGAAACAAAGATCAAAACATGTGAAAACATTAAAATCCATCATCATCGAAGTCACTTTCATCGTCACCGTTGAAGAATGCCATGCCATTCCGGTGGTGTCATTCCATGTATCCGTGCCGCACGCACACTGGGCAAACATCTTCACATATGATGACATCATCCATTTCACAACTAAAATCCTCCAAATTCACTTTCATTGTCGCTATCAAAGAACGCTGCCTGGAACGGTATGGCGGCGTCATCCCGCGAATCCGTGTCTGGGCCATCGGCATTGTGGACCGTGGCCGTGCACAAACGTCTTTTAAATTTGAATATGATGGCATCCGCGGTTCTTAGCAACTGTCCCACACTAGCAGACATCAACTATAACAACTGTCTGCTTTGTTCAGACACTTGCTCTTGCTATGATGTGTTGCTGTTTTAAGCCCAGTTCCAAGCACAAGGTTCACACCTAAGCTTTACTGAATGGAGGCTTCACCTGATTGTCAAAACAACACCATTACAACTGCCCAAAAGCCTGTCCCAAGCCAGGTTGAAAAAGGAGGAGGGTTGGGCATAGGGCCAGTAACCCTACCCCGTAAAAACAAACCCTACTACAGAAATGAAGAGAAGAAGCCATTCCGGTACACTTTCAAGGGGAAGAAGAGAAGGCACATCCATAAATGTGGATGCATTTGCATCTACAGATGTATCTACACCTATAGATGTATCTATGACAGGGTTGAGTGAAAGCTGTCAGGAAGCTCGACCCCGATGAGCCATATCTTTAACGCCAAAACTAACACCAGAGTAGGCACATGGAACATTCGAATGCTCTTTCAAAGCGGGTGGATGGAGCAAGTGCTGAAGGAAATGAAGGCTTATCACCTAGATATTCTAGGCATAAGCAAGATGAGACGGACAGGACAGGGATGCTTCAACAGCAGATATAAAACTGTACTCTACTCTGGAAATGAAGATCATCAAATCCATGGACTTGGCATCATCCTGAATAAGGATGCTACACTGGCACTGGTAGGGTGGAAGCCAGTTAGTGAACGCATCATCACAGCGAGGTTCAACACCAGACATGACAAAGTCACCGTAGTGCAAGTATATGCCCCAACCGAAGTCGCCACAGATGAGGAAAAGGACACCTTTTACGACCAACTCCAGAACATGCTTGACGAGATACCAAGCTTTGACATGAAAGTGGTGGTAGGAGACTTTAACGCGAAGTTGGATGGAGACAGAAGAGTCATGTATACTACGGTTGGACCTCACGGTTCAGCTGGAAATACGAATGATAATGGTGAACGATTGCTCTCGATGAGCAGCGCCAGTGGTATCTGCATTGGCAACACATTCTTCAAACATAAACGCATCCACAAGAAAGCCTAGATCTCACCAGAAGGCAATACATCGAATGAGATTGATTACATCTGCATTAGTAGTAGATGGCATACATCTCTACAGGACGTCCGAACCTATAGAGGGGCAGTCGTTGGCTCTGACTACAACCTTGTGATTGGCAAGATCTTGAAGTTAAAGAGAGTCAAGACGGTGAAGACGGTCAGGCTATATGTGACAGATAACTTAAAGAACACAGACATATCAAAACAATTCTACGAGGAAACTAAGAACAGATTCCAAGCGCTACAACACTCAACCGACTTAGAAGAGCAATGGCAGATATTCCTTCAAGCTGTAAAGGAGAGCGTGAATGTAGTGTTAGGAAGGAGAAGAGGGTCCAACAGAGAACAGTGGATTACTGGAGGCTCGTGGAAACTGATTCATAAAAGGAAGGATATGAAGAACAGAAGAGATCAAGCAGCTAGAAACCTCCAACAATGGAGATATCAGATGAGGAATACAGGAAACTGGACAATGAAGTAAAAAAGAGCTGTAGGACAGCTAAGAGGAAATGGTTAGAAGAGAAAGGAAAAGAAGCGCAAACAGCAGCAGAACGGAATGACTCAAAAACGCTGTATAGGATTGTGAGAGAGCTAACTAGCACAAAAAGCAATCCCAACATACCAATAAAAGACAAAGATGGCAGAGTGCTTCTAACAAGCGAGGAACAAGCCACGAGGTGGATTGAACACTTCCGAGAAATACTAAATCAACCAACACTCTTCAACTTCGAACAGGAACCAAACACAAAAGAGCTCGATGTCACCACCAATGACATCACCAGGGCAGAAGTCTCTAAAGCCATCGATAGCCTCAAGAACAACAAGGCAGCGGGCCTCGATGAAGTATCGGCTGAACTATTGAAACATGGCAAGGACGGGGTTGTAGACGAGTTAACCTACTTGTTCAATCTGATCTGGTCTGAGGAGGAAGTCCAGCTAAGGCATTATAGATGAAAGAGGCGGTGCTTGTGCTCTTTTTCCGCGATCACGGAAGATCCTTTCGCACAATTTTGTCTGTTTTTTGCGATCGCGCAATTTCTGTTTGAAAAGGCAAATTCTGTTTCAAAACGCAGATTCCGCGAATTATTCCCGTTTTCCGCGATAGTGGAAAATCAGTGTCTCTACAGCTAACTAATGAGGACAATTTTGGCCTGCTGAAACTATGGTCTATACCCAAGTACTCACAGACACAGTGAGGCTTAGACTAGGCTAGGCCCTAGGGGAGTTTCTGTTGTGACTTGTGTTTGACTATAGTCTATCTCTATGCCTACATACACACAATGAGAAAATTTGGGGCAGGTAAAAATTTGGGGCACTGAAATCTTGTGTTCTAATGCTCTTAGCCTATTTTAATACACTGTGTGGTGTTGCACTAATTCATGTGACACATGAACAATTTACATAACGTTGATAGGACCTATGTTTCTTCGACAAGATTTGGATTTTGCCGGTACGTTTTCGTAAGTACTTCACTCAAAGCAACTTTTGTAACAGTTTGTTTGCAGAAATTGGAAAGAAAACGTGTTAGAGATTTAGCACATAAATATCAGGTTTTAGTAAAAATGGCAAAACACGACTGGACCCACGATTATTGCCCACACAAGTATACTATAGCTATGCTTAGCGTTAGCATCGGCAAAGCGAACCTGTAATATGTACACCCCTTTTTAATTTGCATAGCTTAGCGTGCATATCTACGATATAAGTACAATGGGGAGCATGGCACACCACGAAGCTAGATTAGACTTTCATATCCGGTAACCGGTGTGCACAGACCAGCGGCAGCGCCAGTAATAGTGCATCACCCCTCCAAGACCAACTTGGCTCCATCATCCATCCAATGCCCAAGGCAAAACAGACAAATACATGCCAAATTACTGCATGCTGTCTTTATTGGTTCAATTAGCTAGCAAGTATAACTCCCACTGTTTAGCTTGTTCCACTTACCAATTTCAGAGTTTAAAATGTAGCAACACAACAATGTAAATAAACTATTGAACGGACCATGCTACGGTAAGTTTATCTCCCGTCGTTCCATATTGTTTTTCATGACGTCATGGTAACCAGCGAACACCAACCGACATTGTAAAATGTAATCGTATTGGCTGGCTGGTTTCAGGCCAACCAATCAAGTAGTGTTACTTATTTCGTGTTCGTTGGGTCCTGTCCATAACAACACACTTTGCTCGGAGCAAACATCAAAAGTAACGAAATGAGCTTCAACGAAACAAAATTTACGTGATGTAACGAATCAGCTAATAAATGATGAATGATACTTGTCATTTATATTAATAGTTTGATACATCAGTTTAATTTGTCGAAGAAAAGCGAAATAAGGTAAGACGTATTTTTGAAGTGCGCGATATGCGAATGTTGTGCTTGGATCCAACATGGCGCCAGGCGCAACTGACAAGCTAACTAGTTGCACCGTTAACATTTTAGAGTTCTTCATTTAATAATATTTGGTCATGATCTTTTAAACCAAATTAAGCATAAGGTAGCTCGGCAACGGGTACACCCGGTAACGTTGGAAATGAACGGCACAACAAATACAAATTATAGGTCAAGATGAAATAAAAATATGGCAATTTTTTTAATTTTATTTAATGAGCTAGGCAATCACGTGGTATCGTGGCGTCACATATGACCTATACTCGCATCAGGCCGACCCTTTCTATGCATTAAAAGCAGGATAGCTTTTGGGTCGAAACGAGTGCCAGAATTAGTTATTGTGCAATATTCCGATGTAACACAAACACTAGTCATCATAGACATAGTCATAGAGGAACAAGCAGTTTTCTTATGCCACGGTTCCACATGAATCCAATTTTATTCAAAACAATGAATGCGAATGGGCTTACAAGTCGACTAGGTTTCGCCAAGCTTCGGCTCGTTTTCAGAATATTTATATCGAATGCAACCAACGGAAGATGATCTACACCAATAAACATACATATCAAACATATATATTGTATCCAGCTACTGAAAGTAACGTGTATAATCTTGTAATATCACTAGAATGTCGATATAAGAAGGAGGACTTGTACAATTTATCATAACTTAAATCAGTCAGTGAATTTCCGTCGATGTCGCTAGCTCAGTTGGTAGATGCATTCGTTTCTTGTCATTTATTTTACAATCGGGCAACGCCGGTTCAATCCTGACATCAAACCATTGATTTTTGCACTGTTTGTAAATATTTTGTAGTAATTATTTATTTGCCACAAAAATGAAAATATGGTAATTATATATAACGATGTTTCTAAGTTTTATTTATCCAGGCAGATCACAATTTGTTTTCACATATATAATTACAATATATTACTGTACAATATATATATATATATATATATATATATACAATTAATAAATTATATATCCATTACATTTGTTTGGATAAATAAAATTGAGAAACATTGTTATATATAATTACCATATTTTAATTTTTGTAAATATTTACAAACAATGCATCGTAGTATAAACATGATTTGGTTTATATTACTCTGTGAAAACATAAAAACAAAAAGTGTGGAAAGGGTCAGCCTGATGCGAGTATAGGTCCAATATGTGACGTCACATCTCGGCATCCCGAAAAGTGTGCCAAAAATATGCATATTCGAAAATGTCTGGCTGCACAGCATAAAATGTGGAATTTCTAATTAATTGAATTTTTTTGGGTTGGTGGACATGGAAATATATAGCAGGATGTAATATAATATGAATTCAAGCAATAGGTGTTTTTATTCCCTTTAATCAAGATCATGAACAAATTAAGAATAACCGTGCAGACATTCTACGCTGTCAGTGCATGCACATGTACATAAAATCAACCTGAACTATCTTTCCTCCTTATAAATGAGTTCCTGAAATCCTTACCTTAGGGTACCTTTCGAAGGATGATTCTGATCACACAATCCACTTGGTTTCTCATTGTGAAAATTGATGGTCTAAAATTAAGAATTAATAATTCCTGGTATCAGTATTAATTACTTTGAAGTATATCCGCTTCTCTAAATGCAAACAACACTTGTCTGCTAATTACCTTGAAGTAACATGATAAACACCAATTGCAACAGCAATTAACTAACTGTAATCTCCTTTACAGGTAACCATTCAACCCCATTTGTTAGGGTAGGCAGGAAATAGGCAGTGTGAAAGCACTTGCAGGAGGGTTGTACAATGGTAACTGTCAGAGTTTGCAACAATTTATTTATATGTACACTGGGCAGTCATAGGCCATGTACTAGACATGCAAATTTGGTGTGAAACATATCTGAAATAAAACAAGCAAAAATTCCAAATGTGCATAAGCACCGCTTTAATTATACAAAACAGGAACTTACTAACATAGTGACTTACTTTTAAGTTACTAACTTAATCAAATTGGAGAAGGTCATACCAGTAGTCAGGTAAATCTCGGCTTTTTAGTAATATATCTAAAACGGAAAAGAACTAACTGTAACTTAGTATAACAAACATTTTAATAATATTTACTTAGCCGGTTTACCTTTGGTCCATCACTAGGAATGGTTGCAGTGTTTATATTAATTAATGACTTAGTTCCTCACCTTATCTCTGCGTGCCTGTTGTGCAGATGGAGTTGTTTCGAGGGAAGCAGTCAAGGGGGGGCATGCTGCCCGCCATAGCACACAAGGCCGTCGACCCCTACCTCAACAGCAAGCTGATGACCTTCAGGCTCGCAGCACGCAAAGAAAAGATCCTCAAGAAAATGATGTACGTTTCTCCTTGTTTCAGTAGAGCTAGACAATATACACAATGTTTCCCTCCAGTATACATGTGATCAGTGACTAAGTGCCTCACCAGTTTTTTTAAGGGCCACCTCATCCAGTATTTATCAAAATTCCTGGCCGTGATGCTTAGTTAAAAGGGGGCTTTCCAACAATGTGCACGATATTGGAATTGTATGCTCGCTATTTTTATAATTAATTATAGTGCAAGGCCTAATTGTAAGCAATGATCTAAAACGTGGCAAGTGCTGTTCATTACATTACATAGGCATCAGATAGGATAGACTTAGCAAAGATGAACAACATACAAAAGTAATAGATTGTACTATTAAAACAATGAAAAACTTGCATGTTCACAAGATGAACGTCAATATTATTATGCATGTACACCTTTCTTTTCTACATTAAAAATTGTACATTTAATGCCTGCTAGTGTGCTTTGAAATTGAAACCAGAATAAATTGTATGATTTTGTTAAGTAGCACTTCCATTTATAAAGTATTCAGATGTTTTCCTCCTAGATAGACTGGTTAGTGTTTTTTCTCTCGCTAAGGTCACCTTCATATACGTGATGAAAGGGTTGCATCATAAGAAGGAATGTGAAATTAATGTAAAAATGTATGCGAAAATTGGTCTTGGTGGCCATACAATGGGTGCCAGAACATGCTTGATGCCCTTGTAGACGCATATAAGCTCTTCGGACTCTCAGTCAATGCATCAAAGACAACAATTCGACATCAACCAGCACAATCGTCAGCCACAACACCACCACCAAACATGTTCATAGGAGGCACTGTTCTTGATAATGTTGACCATTCTGCGTACCTGGAAAGCAACCTGTCCTGTCCAGCAAACATCGATGCGGAAATTCAGTACAAGATAAAGTCTGCCTGTGCTGCTTATGGAAGACTAAGATGCAGAGTCTTCTCAGAACATGGACTTAGGACAGCCACTAAGATCCTGGTGTACAAAGCTGTTGTGCTGTCCACACTGTTGTATGGCAGTGAAACATGGGTTGTATATCATCGCCACATCAGCAGTTTCAACATCGCACACTCAGAGCTATTCTTGGGAGTCTGCTGGCAAGACCAAATGACCAATGCTAGCATTCTTGAACAGGCATCCACCACCAGCATTGAGGCCCGCCTGATTAAAACTCAGTTGTTTTGGGCTGGGCATGTCAAGCGCATGACAGACACCACCAGAGTCCGAGAGCAGTTACTTTATTCCCAACTTTTCACCGGCAAATGTGCTGCCAGGGGGCAACAGAAACATTACAAAGACGAAATGAAAACAAACAAAGAAATGCAACCAAGACACGACTATGTGGGAAACTGACTGTATGCGATGGAGGTCCATATACAAAACCGGCATGGTACATTTTGAAATTTACTGCGTAGCACACGAAAGCACAAAAACCAGAGCGGCGGAAGAATTGTGGACACGACATGAATACATTGACGACTGCTGCTGCTATGCAAACGTGTGTGGCTGGATCTACAAATCTCGAATCGGCCTGTTCAGTCACCGCTGCACTCGTCAGATATAACTGAATATTATCATCTTCATTATGACACGGATAATCATACTCGACAACGAGTGATTGCGAGAGAGAGAGAGAGAGAGAGAGAGAGAGAGAGAGAGAGAGAGTGGATGCTCATAAAAGCGTAGACAACATCTTAGACTTTAGTCAGCGATACCCATGCAAGATATCGGGAAACATTTCGTCAAGTGAATTAATTTTGCATGTTTTAGTGTTCATTTATCTGTTTGAGTTGATGTCTTGTACAGTGGCAACAACGCATTGAAAGCGTTCGATGAGACGGTTGAGTGGAACTCCCGCCAGGAGGAGCCACCACCAGAGCCACAGTACCCGCCCGAGGTGAGTTCTTTGCCTACAGATGGCGCTTGCATGCATTAGTCATCAGTTAATTATTGACTTGCTTGACTGTTGTTGAGTTGGATTTTTGCACAAGTTACTTTTTAAGCCGTACAGAATACAATTAATAAACTCTCTGAAAGTCATTTGCTTGTAGCTCAGAACATTCTGAGACAGGAACCAGTGGTGTGGGAGTAATTCCAACTATCACATACCATCCAGTCCAGACATGCACACATACCATCCAGTCCAGACATGCACACATACCATCCAGTCCAGACATGCACACATACCATCCTGTCCAAGCATGCACACATACCATCCAGTCCAAACATGCACACATACCATCCAGTCCAAACATGCACACATACCATCCTGTCCAAGCATGCACACATACCATCCAGTCCACACATGCACACATACCATCCTGTCCAAACATGCACACATACCATCCAGTCCAGACATGCACACATACCATCCTGTCCAAGCATGCACACATACCATCCAGTCCAAACATGCACACATACCATCCAGTCCAAACATGCACACATACCATCCAGTCCAAACATGCACACATACCATCCAGTCCAAACATGCACACATACCATCCTGTCCAAGCATGCACACATACCATCCAGTCCAGACATGCACACATACCATCCAGTCGAAACATGCACACATACCATCCAGTCCAAACATGCACACATACCATCCAGTCCAGACATGCACACAAGCCATCCAGTCCAAACATGCACACATACCATCCAGTCCAAACATGCACACATACCATCCAGTCCAGACATGCACACATACCATCCTGTCCAAGCATGCACACATACCATCCAGTCGAAACATGCACACATACCATCCAGTCCAGTCATGCACACATACCTTCCAGTCCAAACATGCACACATGCCATCCAGTCCAAACATGCACACATGCCATCCAGTCCAAACATGCACACATACCATCCAGTCCAGACATGCACACATGCCATCCAGTCCAAACATGCACACATACCATCCAGTCCAAACATGCACACATACCATCCAGTCCAGACATGCACACATACCTTCCAGTCCAGACATGCACACATACCATCCTGTCCAAGCATGCACACATACCATCCAGTCCAAACATGCACACATACCATCCAGTCCAAACATGCACACATACCATCCTGTCCAAGCATGCACACATACCATCCAGTCCAAACATGCACACATACCATCCAGTCCAGACATGCACACATACCTTCCAGTCCAAACACGCACACATGCCATCCAGTCCAAACATGCACACATACCATCCAGTCCAGACATGCACACATACCTTCCAGTCCAAACATGCACACATGCCATCCAGTCCAAACATGCACACATACCATCCAGTCCAAACATGCACACATACCATCCAGTCCAGACATGCACACATGCCATCCAGTCAAAACATGCACACATACCATCCAGTCCAAACATGAACACATACCATCCAGTCCAAATGTGCACACATACCATCCAGTCTAAACATGCACACATACCATCCAGTCTAAACATGCACACATACCATCCAGTCCAGACATGCACACATACCATCCAGTCCAAACATGCACACATACCATCCAGTCCAGACATGCACACATACCTTCCAGTCCAAACATGCACACATACCATCCAGTCCAAACATGCACACATACCATCCAGTCCAGACATGCACACATGCCATCCAGTCAAAACATGCACACATACCATCCAGTCCAAACATGAACACATACCATCCAGTCCAAATGTGCACACATACCATCCAGTCTAAACATGCACACATACCATCCAGTCTAAACATGCACACATACCATCCAGTCCAGACATGCACACATACCATCCAGTCCAGGCATGCACACATACCATCCAGTCCAGACATGCACACATACCTTCCAGTCCAAACATGCACACATACCATCCAGTCCAGACATACACACACACCATCCAGTCCAAACATGCACACATACCTTCCAGTCCAAACATGCACACAGTCCATCCAGTCCAAACATGCACACATACCATCCAGTCCAAACATGTACACATGCCATCCACTCCAAACATGCACACATACCATCCAGTCCAAACAATCACACATGCCATCCACTCCAAACATGCACACATACCATCCAGTCCAGACATGCACACATACCATCCAGTCCAGACATGCACACATACCACCCAGTCTAAACATGCACACATACCACCCAGTCTAAACATGCACACATACCATCCTGTCCAGACATGCACACATACCATCCAATCCAAACATGCACACATACCTTCCAGTCCAAACATGCACACAGTCCATCCAGTCCAAACATGTACACATACCATCCAGTCCAAACATGTACACATGCCATCCAGTACAAACAATCACACATGCCATCCACTCCAAACATGCACACATACCATCCAGTCCAGACATGCACACATACCATCCAGTCCAGACATGCACACATACCATCCAGTCCAGACATGCACACATACCATCCAGTCCAGACATGCACACATACCATCCAGTCTAAACATGCACACATACCATCCAGTCCAAACATGCACACATACCATCCAGTCCAAACATGCACACATACCATCCAGTCCAAACATGCACACATACCATCCAGTCTAAACATGCACACATACCATCCAATCCAAACATGCACACATACCATCCAGTCCAAACATGCACACATACCATCCAGTCCAAACATGCACACAGTCCATCCAGTCCAAACATGCACACAGTCCATCCAGTCCAAACAATCACACATGCCATCCACTCCAAACATGCACACATACCATCCAGTCCAGACATGAACACATACCATCCAGTCCAGACATGCACACATACCATCCAGTCCAGACATGCACACATACCATCCAGTCCAAACATGCACACATACTTTCCAGTCCAAACATGCACACATACCATCCAATCCAGACATGGACACATACCATCCAATCCAGACATGCACACATACCATCCAGTCCAAACATGCACACATACCTTCCAGTCCAGACATGCACACATACCATCCAGTCCAGACATGCACACATACCTTCCAGTCCAAACATGCACACATTCCGTCCAGTCCAAACATGCACACATACCATCCAGTCCAGACATGCACACATACCTTCCAGTCCAAACATGCACACATACCATCCAGTCCAGACATGCACACATACCATCCAGTCCAGACATGCCTACATACCATCCAGTCCATATATGCACACATGCCATCCAGTCCAGACATGCACATATACCATCCAGTCCAAACATGCACACATACCATCCAGTCTAAACATGCACACATACCATCCAGTCCAGACATGCACACATACCATCCAGTCTAAACATGCACACATACCATCCAGTCCAAACATGCACACATACCATCCAGTCCAAACATGCACACATACCATCCAGTCCAAATATGCACTCATGCCATCCAGTCCAAACGCACATATGCCATCCAGTCCAAACATGCACACATACCATCTAGTCCAAATATGCACACATACCATCCAGTTCAAACATGCACACATACCATCCAGTCCAAACATGCACACATACCATCCAGTCCAAACATGCACACATACCATCCAGTCTAAACATGCACACATACCATCCAGTCCAAACATGCACACATACCATCCAGTCCAAACATGCACACATACCATCCAGTCCAAACATGCACACATACCATCCAGTCTAAACATGCACACATACCATCCAATCCAAACATGCACACATACCATCCAGTCCAAACATGCACACATACCATCCAGTCCAAACATGCACACAGTCCATCCAGTCCAAACATGCACACAGTCCATCCAGTCCAAACAATCACACATGCCATCCACTCCAAACATGCACACATACCATCCAGTCCAGACATGAACACATACCATCCAGTCCAGACATGCACACATACCATCCAGTCCAGACATGCACACATACCATCCAGTCCAAACATGCACACATACTTTCCAGTCCAAACATGCACACATACCATCCAATCCAGACATGGACACATACCATCCAATCCAGACATGCACACATACCACCCAGTCCAGACATGCACACATACCACCCAGTCCAGACATGCACACATGCCACCCAGTCCACACATGCACACATACCACCCAATCCAAACATGCACACATGCCACCCAGTCCAAACATGCACACATACCAGCCAGTCCAAACATGCACACATACCATCCAGTCCAGACATGCACACATACCATCTAGTCCAAACATGCAAATATACCATCCAGTCCAAACATGCAAACATACCATCCAGTCCAATCATGCACACATACCATCCAGTTCAAACATGCACACATACCATCCAGTACAAACATGCACACAAGCATCAAACTTGTAATGACTGAATGTTTGAAAGATTTGACCTATCACTGTT
The DNA here is from genome assembly GCA_020002185.1 of Paraescarpia echinospica. Taxonomy (NCBI): domain Eukaryota; kingdom Metazoa; phylum Annelida; class Polychaeta; order Sabellida; family Siboglinidae; genus Paraescarpia; species Paraescarpia echinospica. Next base: position 53,629,893 of record CM034531.1, read on the forward strand.
GCTTGTGTTTTGTAGATGATGAGCAAGGACCGCCGTATGAGGGTAAGTACTGCCACACTCTCGCTCTTAAAAACATCGTATACACTAGCAAATATGCCCACCCTCTGGAATGCAGAAGACGGTTTCCCAAAGTATTTGTATCTGACATTTAACAAACATAACGTAATTTTGAAACATTTTTTGCAACACTGCACACATTTTCTTAAAAACCATAGCATTACATACGAGTGGATGGTGGGTTGGTCGTCACTGTGTATATTTGGGGAAATAAATTGATGCAGTGGCACCATTTATCGAGTGAACACATATAAATGCACATTGACACTCTAGTGGATATGAGAGCCAGGCATCAGGTGGGTATTGGCATCCATGTCACAATAGTTGTATCCGGCAGCTATTGGCTGTGGTCTTGGGAGCTGTTTTGGACCGCTGAAAATCACAAGTCCCGCATGATCGCTAAGGCCTATAGATATTAAATTTTTATGAAACCGTCCCTAAGTGAACACTCGAAACACTCGTCCCAGGCCTATAGATATTACATTTTTATGAAACCGTCCCTAAGTGAACACTCGAAACACTCGTCCCAACTTCTTGTTTCTTTCAGTTGAACTTCCAGTTCATGAAGCGGTGCGTTGAGAGTGGTCCGACGATCTCAATCCAGGACGAGTGGTATGACAACATCCTTGAGATGATCCCTCACCATCTCAAGGACAAGAAGGAGTATCGCGACACACTCAAGATCCTCTTTGAAGAGGTCGTCACAGACTTCGCGAAGAGCATGAAGAAGTCGATGGGTAGGCATTTTGTGAAGATTCTTATCAGAATACTACTTGAAATTGTATGAGATCAGGTGATATATCAGATCATGGCTGATTTGCCCCTGTGCTCGGATTTTCCAAAGACATTGGCACTAAAGAAGAAGTCAGTTTTATTAATATCTTGTTTTTTATCTTATTTTATTGTTTATTATTATTCCTTTGTGTTCTGCTTTTTGTTTTTAAGTTGATTGTATCATTTCTCTTCATTCCATTCTGTCGTTATATTACACTTTACTAAGCGTACATGGATTGGATTAACTACAGTTCTTTTATATTTATTTTTACAACCCTGCAAAAGAGTTAAAACAATTTATTTGGCAACTATTCCTAGTGGAACACACGCTTCGCAAGCCGGTCATCGGTGGGGCGACGGTCGATTCCGGTGCATCACTGTATGATACTCCGACTATGATGATTGACTACTCTAGTCCATGGCACGATGTCTTCGTGCAGCACCGCGAGGAGATTGGTCTAAACCTTCACATCCTCCATCCCTCCATGCAGACCGTCTTACGCATGTGTCGCGAAACCCTCGGCCCGCTACTGCTTATCGACTGCAAGAGTATCCGGTAGGTGTAACACAGTGAAATAATATCCTCTTGTGTGTTAATAATTACAACATTCTAGCCCAAACTTGTTCTGATGAGTACTTTATTTGGAAATAAAAATAATAACCAGTGGTGGTAAAATTGCAATATTTTAGCAAAACGTCTGTCTGATGAGTAGCTTACTCGGATAATAAAATTGTCAGCAGTCCAAAACCGTAGAGTACAGAAATATATTTATGTTTGTAGATTTTTAGGGTGTCTGAAAACCTGCTGTCATTGCAGTAGTTTTTACATATATCAATATTCTATTTAAATAAATTTGATGTAGTCCTCTGTATATATGTATATTACATACCCCCCTTTGAAATGTTACCTGTAATTTGTGCAAGAACCAGACCAGACATTCGGTTGTGCTTGCGGAGTCTTAACGTATGTCTTCAGTATAGCAGGTTGTGGGTCACAATGGTCACATGGTGTGGCCGTGACACATTCTTTCAAACTTAACCAAATTCCTATCCATGTAACTACGTAGCATTGTTCCATCCAGTGAATTTACTACCTGGTGTCGCATTCTTATCGAAGTGCTATTGTGTCGGAACTAAACGCTCATGAACTAACTCGTCTGTTGCAGTGGACAGGGGCCACTCGACTTTGAAAGCCTCAAGAACAGCTGTATCCTCGAGTGTGAGAAACTGGAGGAACGACTTATGAACTCGTACGTAGCCATCTGTCCAAGTCTCTCTAGAGTGACCACTGATCAAGTAGACAAAACACCAGACTGTCTAAAGTAACCACCGACCAAGTAGACATAGTACTTGTGTGTCTAAAGTGACCACTAAAAAAGTTGACACATGTCTTCCTAATAAGAAGGCTGACTTGCGATGGTCACCATAGGGAGGGGAATTTGTAGAAATGAATTGTTTTATGCAGGATCATGATGATATAGAATGACCTTCACTTTTTATGGGATGGTCACAAGTAGTATGTATTTCTTGATTTGTTCGTTGAAGTGAGGTCTATTCATTGAAGTGAGGTATGTTTGCATTGCAGGTGGCTTCCGTCTATCATCAATATCTACGCAGACAAGAACACATTTAAGAGCGTGCGTGCCGACAAACTTGACAATTTCTACAACTGCGTTAGCACTCTCATATCTAACCAGGTAGGGGACCTTGTCAAGTGCGTCTTCAATGATTTATGCTCATATCTAATCGGATAAGGGGCCATTATGACCTTTGAGTACAACAGCCCACTGTAGTCATTAGCGGCTTATTCCCGTACTCTTTCAACTGCATATTAATGGTTGCATCACCAAGTATTTCAAGATATTTCGGGTTTTCTTTGATTATCGTAGTTTAATAATCTATATGGTGTTCCTATGTTTAAAAATGCACCCCTCTATGTAAAAAGTGAGGTTAACATTTTTACCCAGTTTCTCTGAATGGTGAAATTCTGAAATTCCATATTCAATGGTAATGGACTGGCCAAAAATTTAGCACTGAAATGGTAAAAAATATATTTCTGTGTACTCTTATACTAATAGGGTACATGAAAAATCTACATTTAAATAACATATTTAAGAGTTGTTTGGGTTGTTTTTTGCCTATATATACACCTGTATATTATATGTATATATATATATATATATGTATATATATATATAATATAACTAAAGCCATCATTATGTGAGCAAAATCGTTATACATACAAAATTAACACTAATTATAACAACAATAAATAGGTTGTATTATATATATGTATGTGACATATAAAGAGATGTCATGATTGCTGTTAACACCTCGGTGGGAACACAAGGATCAAGAGTAAGCATTTTATAAAATAACTATGAAATAAAGTATTGGCAGTATTTTTGTCAACATCAAAGTCATCAATCAAGAGGATATTAAATAAAGTGTCTGAATAATAATGCTGAATGAGAAGAATCCCGGCAACTGGAATTTGTATTTCTTGTATATGTATGGATTCAGGTATTATATGCCTTGATATGCACACTAAATTTGGTGGTCATGGCTAGTGTAGGACAACTATAGATTTCTTTCAAATTCTTTGACCTCGTATAAACCGCAGCTAGTCCAGAAGTCAAGGCTACTAAGACAGAATTAGGCACTGTGCCTTGTTTGCCACATGCCAACTTGTTTACACGAAGCACGGTTTATTCCTGAGAAGACTCAAACAATCAGACAAACCCAAAACTGCTCTGTTGCCAAAATTGGCACAATGCAGGGCAAACCTTGAATAAACCCACCACGTTTTATTGTCTGTTGAACAAGTCGCTGCCATGGTTGTATACAAAGTATTATGTAACGTGATTATGTTGGACTTGCATAACACGAGGCTTTCACTGTAAGCCAAGACTCAGTACAATGCAATATCTCACAAACAGAGACAGTTTTATACATTTCGGTGTTTATGTGCTGTGTAATAGCTCATGCATGCTGAGTGAGAAAATCCTTACAGATTAAACGACACAACAAAGTCTTGGCATTTCTTACACTTTACTTATGTCGCAATTGTTATTTAAGTAGGTAATTGAGTGAATGTGTAAATACTTTATTTATATGGTTAATCGTGGAAGCACACATACTGAAACATAACAAATACTACAAAAACCTGCATTGTCCAATGTTTTGGATGACTGACATACTCACTGGCAGCTTATTTCATTGCCTGAAAATGTGCATGCACTATACCAACTAGTGAGTTGTGATTGTGAGAAATGCAATGAAAATCTTTTTAATATAGTTTTTTAAAATAGTTTTTTTTTCTTCTGATTAAATGAATAATAATATCACAAAAGGAACAATAATAATGTGTGGCCTTATATAATGCATATATCTGCCTAAACAAGGCGCTGATGACTGGAATCCTGTAGACACCAATCTATTTAGGGGTCGTTCACAATGGTCAGTATTTACCTATTAGTGCAGAGCCTACTAATTCTCCCACCTCCTGAATTAGTTGTTAAAATGACGATGGTTGTCCAGATAGTCGCACGTAAGCATACAACACTGTTATGAAGTGGTACATGCAAAGGATATATATACTAGCAACCATCGTAGTCATATTTATAAACATTTAAATTTACAATCAATTCACGTGTGACAGGTTTTTTTACCTATAAAAAATACCCTGGTAGATATGCATATCTGCATAAGCACACATATACCAGCCAGTCCAAACATGCACACATACCATCCAGTCCAGACATGCACACATACCATCTAGTCCAAACATGCACACATACCATCCAGTCCAAACATGCACATATACCATCCAGTCCAGACATGCACACATACCACCCAGTCCAGACATGCACACATACCATCCAGTCTAAACATGCACACATACCATCCAGTCCAAACATGCACATATACCAGCCAGTCCAAACATGCACACATACCATCCAGTCCAGACATGCACACATACCATCCAGTCTAAACATGCACACATACCATCCAGTCCAAATATGCACACATACCACCCAGTCCAAACATGCACATATACCATCCAGTCCAGACATGCACACATACCAGCCAGTCCAAACATGCACACATGCCATCCAGTCCAGACATGCACACATACTATCCAGTCCAGACATGCACACATACCAGCCAGTCCAAACATGCACACATACCATCCCGTCCAAACATGCACAGATACTATCCAGTCCAGACATGCACACATACCATCCAGTCTAAACATGCACACATACCATCCAGTCCAAACATGCACACATACCATACAGTCTAAACATGCACACATGTCATCCAGTCCAGACATGCACACATACCATCCTGTCCAAACATGCACACATACCATCCAGTCCAAACATGCACACATACCATACAGTCTAAACATGCACACATACCATCCAGTCCAAACATGCACATATACCATCCAGTCGAAACATGCATACATGCCATCCAGTCCAAACATGCACACATACCATACACTCTAAACATGCACACATACCATCCAGTCCAAACATGCACATATACCATCCAGTCGAAACATGCACAAATACCATCCAGTCCAAACATGCACACATACCATACAGTCTAAACATGCACACATACCATCCAGTCCAAACATGCACATATACCATCCAGTCGAAACATGCACACATACCATCCAGTCCAAACATGCACACATACCATACAGTCTAAACATGCACACATACCATCCAGTCCAAACATGCACATATACCATCCTGTCGAAACATGCACACATACCATCCAGTCCAAACATGCACACATACCATACAGTCTAAACATGCACACATACCATCCTGTCCAAACATGCACACATACCATCCAGTCCAAACATGCACACATACCATACAGTCTAAACATGCACACATACCATCCAGTCCAAACATGCACATATACCATCCAGTCGAAACATGCACACATACCATCCAGTCCAAACATGCACACATACCATACAGTCTAAACATGCACACATACCATCCAGTCCAAACATGCACATATACCATCCAGTCGAAACATGCACACATACCATCCTGTCCAAACATGCACACATACCATACAGTCTAAACATGCACATATACCATCCAGTCCAAACATGCACACATGCCATCCAGTCCAGACATGCACACATGCCATCCAGTCCAGACATGCACACATACCATCCAGTCCAAACATGCACACATACTATCCAGTCCAGACATGCACACATAACATCCAGTCTAAACATGCATACATACCATCCAGTCTAAACATGCACACATACCATCCAGTCCAGATGTGCACACATACCATCCAGTCCAAACATGCACACGTAGCACCCAGTCCAAACATGCACACATACCATCCAATCCAAACATGCACACATACCACCCAGTCCAAACATGCACACATACCATCCAGTCCAAACATGCACACATACCATCCAGTCTAAACATGCACACATACCATCCAGTCCAGACATGCACACATACCATCCAGTCCAGACATGCACACATACCATCCTGTCCAAAATGCACACATACCATCCAGTCCAGACATGCACACATACCATCCAGTCCAAACATGCACACATACCATCCAGTCCAGATGTGTACACATACCATCTAGTCCAAACATGCACACGTAGCACCCAGTCCAAACATGCACACATACCATCCAGTCCAAACATGCACACATACCACTCAGTCCAAACATGCACACATACCATCCAGTCCAGACATGCACACATACCATCCAGTCCAAACATGCACACATACCATCCAGTCCAAACATGCACACATACCATTCAGTCTAAACATGGACACATACCATCCATTCCAAACATACACATATACCACCCAGTCCAGACATGGACACATACCATTCAATCCAAACATGCACACATGCCATCCAGTCCAGACATGCACACATACCATCCATTCCAAACATGCACACATACCATCCAGTCCAGACATGGACACATACCATCCAATCCAAACATGCACACGTGCCATTCAGTCCATACATGCACACATGTCATCCACTCCAGATATGCGTATTATACATACATAAAAACACATGTGTACAATAATACAAGCACACACAAGTGTGACACGTTTTATTTCTAAAGCATAATGGACGTAATTAATAGTGAGAGTCAATCATGTTTATTTCCACAAGCTCTAGGCCAGCCCGTATGACAGCACGTCAGCTCAACTTTTCAACCATCCAAAACGAACACTGCCTGTCCAAAAGACGGGTGGATGGAGCTCTTGATAAACCAACATATGTGACCTACATTTTTGTAATTAGTAGGCAAGTCTTGATCCCCCCCTTCCTTCCTGTAGGAACAGGTAAATGTTGACAGTTGTGAACAACCCTTTATGAATCGGAAACATTTATTCAACTATTCAATTTAAGCAATAATTACTGTAATATACATGATATAATTAGTAATAAGCATTAATTGATATGATTTAACACTAACCAACTTTAACTACTATTAAAAAAAATATAAACAATTAGCCAACAATACCAGTTTTAAAATACTAATTAACTGTTCTACTAGCACTAATAATATTAATTGTAAAAACAATACCTAACCCTAAACATATTTTAAATACTAACAGTTTAAATTCAATTTAAAATTTCAAAAAAATTTACTTATACAAAATGCTAATGGTGATTCTTTCTATACAGTCAACTAAATAATACAAACAGTTTACAAATAGTTTAAATTGGAAGCTTTGATTACTTTAATCTAAAACATAAATGCCTTGTGTGTCCTAGTTGAAAGACATGCTGGAACGCAGCATCGAGGCTTGGGTGGACCTCTTTGACGAACGCAATCCCGAGCACCTGCCCTTCCTCAAGATGGAGCTGGTGTACGACGACGAGAAGATGCAGTTCTACCCACCCTATGAGGAGCTCGTTGAGCTGGTTCTGGGAATTGTCGACATCATTAGCAAGTCCCTACAGCAGGTATGTCACGTGTGGTCATGGTTGATTGGTTGTCACGGTCTAATGGCCATCGCAGTGGATTAGTTGTGGTGGATTGGTTGCTGCAGTTGATAGGCCATCATGGTTGATTAGTCATCCTGTTTGGTCGTCCGATTATGTGTGCTACTCCGCCATATCTGATTATGTCTGCTACACCGCCACCACCTTGTCTGATTATGCATGCTACTCTGCCACCACCTTCTCCAATTATGTGTGCCACTCTGCCACTGTCTTGTCTGATTATGTATGCTACTCCGCCACCATATTGTCTGACGTGTACTACTCAGCCACCATCTTGTCCGATTGTATGCTACTCTTCCACCGTCTTGTCTGATTATGTACACTACTCCGCCACCACCTTGTCAGATTATGTTTGCTACTCATCCCTTTAAGTTGCAACTGAATTGGTCGCATATGCTACTGTTTTATCTGTTTGGCGACTGACACATTATGTACGATCGCCCGCTGGTGACCGTGACGAGTCTGTAATAACAGATCATGCATTGTCATTTGCCGTTTCATAAACCACGTGTTGTCGTTTCTCGGAAACACAGTAAATGATACTGACTTTATTGGCGATATTTGAAACAAACATGATTTCTCTGCAACGTTATCCATTTATTTTGGTGGATTTATGACACAGGATTTTTAAAACGTGCAAGGCAAATTGCTACGAAGTGTCATGGTGTCCGTGGTACCTCATGTCAACCAATGTAAACGGGGATGCGAGTGGAAGGCGCTAACGTAGACCATTTCTCGATCGTTGTCTGGCTATCCGTTAAGCACATTGAATACCTGTTGCTAATTAAATGTAGTTGTCACATCGTTAGAAGACACATAAGTGTACATATTTCGGTTTCGAATACAAAACTCGAAAGAATAACTACAGCCTAGGTTACGCTGGCTCAAAGTGATATAGTCCGCGTTTCGTAGTTCTCACAAATTCTGTTGGATGGCGTCATAATAGTTGAACAAAATTGTCAGTGAAACAGCATCAGTGATTTAAACATTCATAACTGTTAATATGACTGCTTGTGTAATTTACATTTGTTAACTTATATATTAAGCACTGCTGCATTAGAAACCACTAGTCATTTATGTTATTGTGTGAGAGGAATTATTTTCTAAATTGATTATGTACGGTTGTAAATGTTGTTAGAAAAGTTAATAATAAGCATGTGTAACTGCCCGCCAGGTGCCCACCATCCAGTCGTGGCTGTCCGGCAGTCAGATCTCGGTCAGTGTGGATGCCGTGGTTGCCGAACACATCACGGTAGCGGCCGAATTGAAACTGAGGGAGGCAGTCAAGCGGAACTTTGAGGAGCCTTTGGCTCATCTTAACTGGTTCTGTGAGTGCACTTGTTATTGTCATTGAGAGATCTGATTGAGAGGTGTCACTGTGAGGTCTGATTGAGAGGTCTGATTGAGAAGTCTAATTGAGAGATGTCATTGAGAGGTGTCACTCAGAGGTCTGAGTGAGATGTGTCATTGAGAGATCTGATTGAGAGGTGTCATTGAGAGATCTGACAGATTGGTCAGATTGAGAGTTGTCATTGAGAGTCTGATTAGAAGCTCATTGATAGGTGTCATTGAGAGGTCTTCATTGTGCAGTTGAAATGTCTGATTGAGAGGTGTCATTGAGAGGTCTGATTAAGAGGTGTCATTGAGAGGTCTGATTGAGATGTGTCATTGAGAGGTACCATTGAGATGTGTCCTTGAGAGGTCTGATTGAGAGGTGTCATTGAGAGATCTGATAGAGAGGTCAGATTAAGAGTTGTCATTGGGATGTCTGATTGACAATTGTCAGTGATAGGTGTCATTGAGAAGTCTTCATTGAGAGATTTGATTGAGAGGTGTCATTGAGAAGTCTTATTGAGAGGTCACATTGGGAGATGTCATTGAGAGGTGTCATTGAGAGCCACAATTGAGAAGTGCCATTGAGATGTGTCATTGAGAAGTCTGATTGAGAGGTGTCATTGAGAGGTCTGAGTGACAAGTGTCATTGAGAGGCGCAATTGAGTGGTATGATTGAGAGCCATATTTGAAAGGTGCGATTGAATGATTGAGAGGTTTCATTGAGAGGTGCAATTGAGAGGTGTCATTGAGAGGTGATGTCCCTGAGATGTCTGTGGTATTACAGTGGAGCAGTACCACTATCTGATGGATGGGGAGGCAGCCAAGGAGATAGAAGTCTACCTTAGCCAACCACATGAGTTTGCCGAGTACATCCAGGTAATATATCAGCAATAAACCTTATTTCAGATCAGCTCGCCTTTTACTCAATGTTAAATGATGTTGATGCAATCCTTTCACTTTCAGTTTTATCTTTGTTTCATGGTTGAATTAATTCATACGCTTTGGATGAATAGTAAAGAATCCTTGTGCTCTTCAGCTTTGATGCTTATGTAGCGTTTGCGTCGAGCGGTCGGCAGGGAAGCGTACGGGCACACGTTCACTCACTCGGTCGTACTAATGATAAGTCAGGTTATACGTTTTCACAGTTTATTATATGCGGAAAACCCTACCAATACAAGATCTAATACACAGTATACGGCTATGTCTGCTAAATACTACCCAGTTATAAAGGTCAGAACAATAGGTTCAGACGGCGGCGGCCTATATACAGCAACCGAATTCTAGGTGTCAGAACGATAAGTCAGACGGCGGCGGCTTCTATACAGCAACCAAATTATAACGGAGATATTCTAAATGTCCGAACAATAAGTCAGACGGCGGCGGCCTATATACAGCAACCGAATTCTAGGTGTCAGAACGATAAGTCAGACGGCGGCGGCTTCTATACAGCAACCGAATTATAACAGAGATAATCTAAATGTCCGAACAATAAGTCAGACGGCGGCGGCCTATATACAGCAACCGAATTCTAGGTGTCAGAACGATAAGTCAGACGGCGGCGGCTTATATACAGCAACCGAGTTACTCACCGAGTCTGCGAATAACTGATTGTACTGCGAGAGTCTGAGTACTTCTCGCAGGGCGCTCGGTGACAGTGCTTCACGAGAAACGTTCCTCCGGCAGTGTGCCCCAGTAGTCGCCTCGATTATCCACAAATCCCCCTTATTTATACTGCTAAAACCATAGCCTTGGGTGAGACGCTGACCCTTTAGTTATGTCATTCCCAAAGTCTACGGGTCTCTAGAAATCTTGTCAGGGTGCCAGTGAACTTATAGTAACCTTCTGAACAAAGGCCCTCTGTATAGGGCTCTCGCCTCCCTAAAACCAGATGGCCTCAAATGTAAACAAATCCCCCACCCCAGCTATAGTCATTTGCATATAAATTGGCTTTTCGGAGCCTGTACAACATCCAACAATTAAGAAGATTGATACCATGTGCGTTATCATTCTAAATTCTCTACATTTATAGGCATTCGGTATTAACTACAGATAAGACACCGCTACATCCACACAATTTAAGTTGAATTCTATCAGCAGTTACTAACCAATGAATCATAGCGCAATATCTGATTTATTTTAACGCAATCTCAATATCATTTGATGTATCTAGTACATTGCTATTTGCCTATGGCACAATAAGAATGATGTGCCTGATGTCTGTCAAGGTCTGCTTCGCCAACAGTGTTTATGTGCCTGGAGTCTGTCAAGGTTTGCCTCGCCAACAGTTTTTATGTGCCTGATGTCTGTCAAGGTTCGCTTCGCCAACAGTGTTTATGTGCCAGGAATCTGTCAAGGTTTGCCTCGCCAACAGTGTTTATGTGCCTGATGTCTGTCAAGGTTTGCCTCACCAACAGTGTTTATGTGCCTGGTGTCTGTCAAAGTTTGCCTCGCCAACAGTGTTTATGTGCCTGGTGTCTGTCAAGGTTTGCCTCGCCAACAATGTTTACAGAAGTAATATAATAGCACTTGTTCTCTGAGAAAACTGCTGCCCCCTTTCCACTTAGTTGGAGGCCATCTGTCATGTACATATCTTCTCGCCCAACAAAGTATCCCCATAAATCTATGAATCCCACCCCCTCTTCTTCACATATCAGCTCAACTAGTGCGTTGATCGCGATCCTCTTGCGGTTTCTGTATGTTGGCCCCCTTCCTCCCATTACTGGCAAAATTCCTGAGAGAATAATCTGTTTGACTCTTGTCTTCTTTAACTTCCTCACTAACTGTCTGTACTTCTGTCCTACCCCAGTTGCTCCCTCCTTGTCTGCATTATGTGTCCCTATGTGTAGTAGTATAGAACCTCCTTTGCTATTCCCCAATACCTTCTCTACCCTTTCAGTCACATGTTCTATCCTAGCCCCCGGCAAACAAACAACGACGTCCTCCCCTTCGCTTTGTGTCTTATCTGTCTTTCTCAGAATAGAGTCTCCCATGAACACCCTCTCTTTTATCAATGCCCCCTCAATCACTGCCTCAGAGTAGCTCCTCCGGTTTGCATTTGTCTGTTTGTAGTCTTGTTCCCCTGTCTTCTGCTCTCCTGTCACAATCTCTTCCGTCCCATTCTATCCTGACGATGTTTCTCTTGTCACCTTTCCTCCTGTCATCGTTCCTCCCAACTTCTCTTCTGTCACATTTACTCTCACTTCCTTTCTTCCCATCATCTTTCCTCCCGTTGCATTTCTTTCTCTCCTCTCCTGTCTCTTTCCCTCCTACATCTTTCTGTACGGTCACCTTCTCCCCTGTCACCTTCACACCTGTCATATTTCCTGCCGTCGATCCTCCAATTTCTTCCCCTCCAATCACCTTCTCTCCTCTCAGTCTCCTTTCCTCAGTCTTCTTGCCTCTACTCTGCTCCATCAGTCTCACAGTATTCCCAACTCTCTCCCTGTCATCTCTCTCCATTCCACCTGTCTCCTTGCTGATTCTCATCTCCATCCCCTTCACAATATCTACCAACCTAGCTACCTCCTTCTCCAGACATTCCACCTACCAACACCCCACGCACTAAAAGGTGAATCCCTCTTCCTTGGTCTCTGCCCATGACTTCTCACAGCCAGATAGGGCAAAATCCACCCAACTATGGAAGTCGTCGTACACCAGGTGTCGCTTTGCCTCGACTTGCCGCTTGCAAGGCGCCATATAAGAATTTATTTAATAATAATAATAATCTAATTAGCTATTTAAAATAGTTTAGTCAACTATGTTTACACCATTCACTATGTCTATGTAGTCTTTAAGACTACATAGCCATCTATCCTATCACATATGCTAATGTTACCGGTAGTGACCTAATTTAAATACAATCAATTACTTTATGCTAGACTGCCTTATTTATTTAGGTTATACCACACCCTAGCGAATACATGGGACACTAGCTACATAAACAAACTTAGTTCACCCGGTTATCACAAATGCTTAATTTTAACAACAATGCTACCTAACCAAAATGTCTAGCAGGTATTGGCTTACACAGATATTATCTTATTTAAGTAGTTTTATGTTTGCTACTTTATGACCTATATATTCTAGCACATAATGAGGTTTGTTAAATCTTGTTTACAAACTTATTGTAGGCTAACTTACCCTATTAGCACTCACTAGACTAAAGTGTTCTAAAATACTTTATCTGACTAACCTTAAGCACAACTGCTACTCAATATGTGTTTACTCCTACTTTATGAATGATAGGCAAGAATAATACTTATCAATTAGTAATTCCACTTGTTTATAAACTTTTCTGTACCACCAATTTCTATGATCTGTCTCCGCCAAAGACAAAAGGAGACTGCATGTTTAACTATGTTTCTTGGAATACTGATATAATATTAACTTCAAACGAGTCTCGCAGGATTTATATCATAATTTCAGCATTTCCATCCAATCTTGTGAATATTGTTGCAAACAAAATATGTGATTATGATATCTAGCCATCTGGTAAATCTTTCAACTGATCAAAAGAAAAGCACACATTGAAATAAATACAATACAGTGTTTCTATGGTAGTGAATAACATCATTTTCACATCTCAATAATATCAGTCATTGTTTTTTCAAATATTTATTGACACTACTTTTTAGCACATGACAGTGGTATAAACATTATTACAATGAAACTATTAGATATACGTGAATGGCATTTTCAGCAGTTATTCCCAGTATTGCTGTGCACACAATAAAATGTTTGATGGGTAGTTAATGATATATGCCATGATGACACATCAGCTTTAGAAAAAAAGTTAGTTTTATGCATTTTTCTCAACATTGTATTTTCGGCATATGTTCTGTACGGAAAAAACTAGAACAGGAAAACTATACAAGATATTTAATTAATTGTTCCCTGTATTTTAAGACATACAATAACGTTTGGTCATAACATGTTGAAAATATATAATCAATCATCTAAAACACCCTTATTGTATACAATAACCATTCTAGTAGTCATATAATGCAAAATAATCAATATGGGATTAATATATTTCTCAGAATAGTGATTATTGGAAACGTATGCCAGTCGTTACAAGATTTTCGGTTACCATAGCAACCATTATACAAATGAGCTATAATTTTATATTTTGTCTTGTTTTCACGTAACAAACAGGTATGGCTAATCTAGTCAAGATTTGTTGAATATTAAGGGAGATATCGTGTAAGCCTCTTTTCGACCAGTCCCTAGCCTTAAACTAGATTCACAAGGGGGATTCACAGAGAAGCCTGAAACTGGAGGTATAGATAAAGACAGCAGAAATAAATCAGCAAGGAACAGCCTGGAAAACTGTTCTGAATCTGGATAAAAATGCGTTTGTTTAAATGCAAGGAGCATAGTAAACAAAAAATTATTGTACAAGATATTGACCCTCGCATAATAGGTATAACCGAATCATGGGCCACCACTGATATATCAGATGCTGAAATGGGACTGACAGGATATGTAGTGTTTAGGAAAGATAGAATAGGAAGAAAGGGAGGTGGAGTTATTTTATATGTTAAAGAATCTATCCAGGCTGATGAAATAAAATTAGAAAGAGAAGCAGATTGCGAAGAAGCTGTTTTATGTAACATAGTTACAGGAAACTCAACGTTAATGGTTGGGTTAGTTTATCGAAGTCCAAACATAAGCATAGAAGAGAATGCGGAAAATGAAATTTCAATAAAAATCTTCAAAAATCTCGAAGCACGTGTCCCCTTAAACAACTGCCTTATGTTTTTGCCGTAAAGAAAAACAGTTGGGGCTACAATTTTAACAAAATATACATTCAACGGAATGTCTGAACACTCCATGTGTTTGGCATCCATTTTTCATGGTTTGACGGACCTTGTTGGGCAATAGGTCACATGATGGACAGTTGTATGATTGTGTGTTTTCATGTGGGTGTTTAGACTGTGTGTGGTGTTTGTACAGTACATTGAGAAGTTCCGAGACATCTCCAAGGACATCATGGCATTGCTGTGTGTGGGTGTATAGATGACGTGTGTGTGATCTTTGTACAGTACATTGAGAAGTTTAGTGATATCGCTAAGGACATCATGGTGTTGCTGTGTGTGGGTGTATAGATGACATGTGTGTGATCTTTGTACAGTACAGTGAGAAGTTCAGTGATATCGCTAAGGACATCATGGTGTTGCTGTGTGTAGATGTATAGATGACGTGTGTGATCTTTGTACAGTACATTGAGAAGTTCAGTGATATCGCTAAGGACATAATGGCGTTGCTGTGTATGCATGTATAGATGACGTGTGTGTGATCTTTGTACAGTACATTGAGAAGTTCAGTGATATCGCTAAGGACATCATGGTGTTGCTGTGTGTGGATGTATAGATGACGTGTGTGTGATCTTTGTACAGTACATTGAGAAGTTCAGTGATATCGCTAAGGACATCATGGTGTTGCTGTGTGTGGATGTATAGATGACGTGTGTGATCTTTGTACAGTACAGTGAGAAGTTCAGTGATATCGCTAAGGACATCATGGTGTTACTGTGTGTGGGTGTATAGATGACGTGTGTGACCTTTGTACAGTACAGTGAAATCGCTAAGGACATCATGGTGTTGCTGTGTGTGGATGTATAGATGACGTGTGTGTGATCTTTGTACAGTACATTGAGAAGTTCAGTGATATCGCTAAGGACATCATGGTGTTGCTGTGTGTGGATGTATAGATGACGTGTGTGATCTTTGTACAGTACAGTGAGAAGTTCAGTGATATCGCTAAGGACATCATGGTGTTGCTGTGTGTGGATGTATATATGACATGTGTGTGATCCTGGTACAGTACAGTGAAAAGTTCAGTGATATCGCTAAGGACATCATGGTGTTGCTGTGTGTGGATGTATAGATGACATGTGTGTGACCTTTGTACAGTACAGTGAAATGTTCAGTGATATCGCTAAGGACATCATGGTGTTGCTGTGTGTGGGTGTATAGATGACATGTGTGTGACCTTTGTACAGTACAGTGAAATGTTCAGTGATATCGCTAAGGACATCATGGTGTTGCTGTGTGTGGGTGTATAGATGACGTGTGTGATCTTTGTACAGTACAGTGAGAAGTTCAGTGATATCGCTAAGGACATCATGGTGTTGCTGTGTGTGGGTGTATAGATGACGTGTGTGATCTTTGTACAGTACAGTGAGAAGTTCAGTGATATCGCTAAGGACATCATGGTGTTGCTGTGTGTGGGTGTATAGATGACGTGTGTGATCTTTGTACAGTACAGTGAAATGTTCAGTGATATCGCTAAGGACATCATGGTGTTGCTGTGTGTGGATGTATAGATGACGTGTGTGTGATCTTTGTACAGTACATTGAGAAGTTCAGTGATATCGCTAAGGACATCATGGTGTTGCTGTGTGTGGGTGTATAGATGACATGTGTGTGATCTTTGTACAGTACAGTGAGAAGTTCAGTGATATCGCTAAGGACATCATGGTGTTACTGTGTGTGGGTGTATAGATGACATGTGTGTGACCTTTGTACAGTACAGTGAAATGTTCAGTGATATCGCTAAGGACATCATGGTGTTGCTGTGTGTGGATGTATAGATGACATGTGTGTGACCTTTGTACAGTACATTGAAATGTTCAGTGATATCGCTAAGGACATCATGGTGTTGCTGTGTGTGGGTGTATAGATGACGTGTGTGATCTTTGTACAGTACAGTGAGAAGTTCAGTGATATCGCTAAGGACATCATGGTGTTACTGTGTGTGGGTGTATAGATGACATGTGTGTGATCTTTGTACAGTACAGTGAGAAGTTCAGTGATATCGCTAAGGACATCATGGTGTTGCTGTGTGTGGATGTATAGATGACGTGTGTGATCTTTGTACAGTACAGTGAGAAGTTCAGTGATATCACTAAGGACATCATGGTGTTGCTGTGTGTGGGTGTATAGATGATATGTGTGATCTTTGCACAGTACAGTGAGAAGTTCAGTGATATCACTAAGGATATCATGGTGTTGCTGTGTGTGGATGTATAGATGACGTGTGTGATCTTTGTACAGTACAGTGAGAAGTTCAGTGATATCGCTAAGGACATCATGGTGTTGCTGTGTGTGGGTGTATAAATGACATGTGTTTGTTGTTTTTGCAGTTCATTGAGAAGTTCCGGGACATCGCGAAGGACATCATGGTGTTGCCGAGCATCCACCACTACGACATGATCCACCTGAACTGTGAGGATCTGAAGCATGGTCTTTCTAACACGGCCAAGAACCTCGCTGACATCCTTCTTGACCGTGTCGCCACTGACCACCGCACCGAGAACAAGGGGTGAGAACATGTGCAACAGCCAAGGCTCTTATTGCATTTACGGTGATGTTTAGTGGGTAACATTTGGGATGATGTTTAGTGGGTAACATTTGGGGTGATGTTTAGTGGGTAACATTTGGGGTGATGTTTAGTGGGTAACATTTGGGGTGATGTTTAGTGGGTAACATTTGGGGTGATGTTTAATGGGTAACATTTATGATGATGTTTAGTGGGTAACATTTACGGTGATGTTTAGTGGGTAACATTTGGGGTGATGTTTAGTGGGTAACATTTACGTTGATATTTAGTGGGTAACATTTATGGTGATGTTTAGTGGGTAACATTTGGGGTGATGCTTAGTGGGTAACATATACGGTGACGTTTAGTGGGTAACATTTCGGGTGATGTTTAGTGGGTTACATTGCGGGTGATGTTTAGTGGGTAACATTTCGGGTGACGTTTAGTGGGTAACATTTACGGTGACATTTAGTGGGTAACAGTTGGGGTGATGTTTTGGACATATTTGCCACATATTGGTTTTCATTTCCATTCCGTAAATATTGTAATGTGGGCTTAATTTGAAATTTGTTATGTCACACTACTGGAATACCACACTTGCTTGACGTATGTATTTACTGCCATTTTGATGGTAAATCATCTGATCATTGTAGACCTACTTCGATCATGATGTCTCGTTGACATATACATGAATTATACTAATGAATATTAATAAACGAGGAACAGATATGGTCAGTTTAAAGAATAAGTGAAATGCTAAATCCAAGCAGCCCTTACTTTGATGACGTCACCAATGGTCGTTGGGTGTCGCAACAAACCGTGAAGAAAATGTACGGAAAAACGTGACCAAAAGGGTCCTTGAACAGAGTGACAGAGTGGGTTAAAAAATTAGTTGACTAGCAGGTTTTTTTTGAGTGTATTTAATTCAGATTAGAAATAAAAATGGTTAATTTCACTTAGTCTTTAAATGGTGCTAGACATACCAGAATCTGACGACATTACGTGTGTGTTTGGTAGGATCTGTGACGAGTTCCTGACGATACAGAAGCGTGCCAACAAGGAGCCAGAGACTTCAGAGGAACTCATGGAGATGACCCTGTTTGTGGAGCAAGCCCGCTCCATCGGCATGATCAATCTCAATCAGAGAATCAAGGTGAGATATCTCGACATCCTCTTACCCTATCCAAAGTCATCAAATGAATATCATTGTCCGACACTCTTTCTGAAATACATATATCTGCGAACCCTCCCAGATTTTTCGACGGTATCCCAGATTTGTTGTTTATTTCAGAAAAAATCATAAATCATCAAGATTGTAGGCTTTTATGTGTAATTGTAGTTTTTTGTGAGCCGCAAGGGGTGAATCTTTGAGAAAATGTACTGGGAGGTGGCACAGTGACAATACGACGGTGAAACTATATTAATGAATCACAAAAATGTGTGTAGTGCCATTTCCAGGCTCCACTGCTTGAAAGTTCTTTCCAAATTTATTAAAAGAAGTAATACACGTTAAAAGTTTAATTAAAATATTTAAACACTAGCTATAAAATATGCAAATTAAAAACTATCTAAAACATCTCATTAAGCTAATCTAAATTGCCTGACTACCGTAAATTCTGTATTTGTAGCCGCGGCTTTAATTGCAATAGTGTGTAGCCGAAATGATAACGATGACGGCAAAGTTGGGGTGCGGCTTTAAATATAGTAATTTGCCGAAAAAAATTGTGAAAATTGGCTCACTGGGTTGTCAATAGTAACGGTAGAATCCGGACCCACCTCGATTTCGCCGTTATAACTTGAGTTTTGCCTAACTTTGATACCTCAGTGCGTTAGTTCCATTATTCAACGTTATCCGAGGCACATTTGTGTTTAAGAATATTGCGTGTTAGTGCACTTTTGAGGCATAAATAGCGCCCCGGTTTGCATCAGCATACACCGATATATCGCTCGTTTTACGAGCGCGATGCGGTAATGCATGACCGCAGCGGTGCAGACTAGCGCAAACCGGGTCACTATTTGGGCTTGAAAAGTGTGCTAAGACAATATTTTTTTAATATAAATATGCCTGGGATGATGTTGAATTATGGAACTAACGCTCTGAAATATCAAAGTTAGGCAAAACTCAAGTTATAACAGCGAAATCAAGGTGGGTCCGGATTCTACACAAGTGCTGTAATGTTTATAACAAGTGAAAAACTTACCAAAAAAACGAAGTCGGATGTATCAATAAAACATTGTATTACAACGGCCACTGGTACAAAAATAATTACATAACACATAAAACCTGTGTCCATAAAGTGTTCAGAAACAAAGATCAAAACATGTGAAAACATTAAAATCCATCGTCATAGAAATCAGTTTCGTCGTCACCGTTGAAGAATGCCATGCCGTTCCGGCGGTTTCATTCCATGTATCCGTGCCACGTGCACTGGGCAAACATCTTCAAATATGATGGCATCATCCATCTCACAACTAAAATCCTCCAAAGTCACTGTCACTGTCGCTATCAAAGAACGCTGCCTGGAACGGCATGGCGGCGTCGTCTCGCGTATCAGTGTCTGGGCCGTCAGCATCGCGGATCGTGGCCGCGCACAAACATCTTTGACATTTTGAATATGATGGCATCCGCCGTTCTTAGCAACTGTCCCACACTAGCAGACATCAACTGTAACAACTGTCTGCTTTGTTCAGACGCTTGCTCTTGGTATCAGGTGTAAATGTTTTAAGCCAAGTTCCAAGCACAACGTTCACACCTTAGCTTTGCTGAAGCCAGGGATCACCTGATTGTCAACACAACACCATTACAAGTGCCCCTTTGCACTGGAGTAAATTGCACTTCCCCTGATACAAGATACAGTGTTATTATCCCATGTGCCTGGGTCAACTGTCAGGCCAAACCACAAGATCACATCCGTTCTCACAGCGGCGCGACAACAATTATTACATTGTAATTACTAGATGTCAATCAAACACCGTTGAAGTCAACACAGCTGGTACAACTACACTGAACCAACTCTAGTCGTTTCAATGCATTTATAACATCGAGTTTATACATGATTCTACATAAAATGGCATGCAAATAAAACTTCTCAAAATATTTTAATAATTCTAGCTTTACCGTATAGCTTAAATGCATGGCTACAATTCGTTCACTGGATGTATGAACATTCAACCACTCAGTTATTTTCTGGTAGCATGGTGAAATTTGTTTATTTTTGTTTTCCATTTTGGCAACATTCACGCATAGTAATATTCCAACGATAATATAAAATGTGATGTAGTTATTATCAACACATTACAATTAAGTCTTTTACCAATAAAATTATACCTTATTCATTCATTTATGATAATTAATAGCAAAGTTATGACTTTCTTTATGGAACCTCTTAATTGTTTCTAATTGTGTGCGCTACGGAAGTATGTCACACGCAGGGCTAAAATGGTCATGGCTCAAAGTCCAGGTGCGTCTTTAAATAAGGTTTTTGCCTGTGACAAACTGCGCGGAGGAAAGTCAGGGGTTAGGTCAAAAGTCGGGGTGCGGCTTTAATTAGGGGTGCGGCTACAAATACAGAATTTACGGTAAGCAGGTGTGTTTCTTCTTAAAATGTCCTCTACACAGTGTGTGAAGGTTGTGTTTTGATCGTTTCCCTGTAGGAAAGTTTCGAGCGCATGAAGTATCTGCTCGACGTTTATTTCTTTTCGCCGGAAGACATTGAACTCAACAGCGAGGTTCTCACATGGCCCAAGGCTATCTCGCCGATCTTTGACCGCAATGACGAGGTAGGTGGCGCAGCTGTAGTGCGGATTTAGGATGTTGATCAGCCACATGGGATCGAGGGGAATAAATTTTAATGCTAGAACAAAAGGTTTCGTTTCAAAACATAAAATGATACGTAAAGTTGTTACGGTCAATCATAACGTCACGACTAGGGCCGATCGATGGACACGAACTTCACATTCTCTCCGACCTTCGTCATTCCGAACAAACAGCAAGTATCTGCGAACGTGTTGTGGTGCCTATGTAACGTCGATGTGTGTTTTCTAACATTTGGTCAATGTTACTATCACGACTGTGTCGACTGCCAGTACACCCCGTCAGGGGACGGGCATTTTTGTTAGCACCTACACTGCGTCGTCTATTAAAAGACCAAATTTGATGTATGTCCAACGCGCGGTGTGTGTTTCAGCTGGTGGAAGCTGCGAAGGCGGCGGGCGAGCGTACTCTCCTAGAGAAGAAGGAGAAACTGATGCTGGAACTGCAGAAGCTGAAGCAGCGGGTCGACGAGTTCAACGACTACGGTGAGCTCGACATGATGCAGCAGTACGTGCAGGACGTGCGCGCCGTGCAGAAGCGACTCGTCGAGGCGCAGGAGCTCATCGAGTGGGTGAACAGGGAGGAGGCGTTGTACAAGTACCCCATCAGCAAGTTCAGCGAGGTCAGCGAGGTGACGTCCGCCATCGACCCGTTCATGCGGCTCTTCCAGGTCGTCTTCAAGTGGCAGCGAGCCGAGAAGAAGTGGGTGGTGTTCGCTCTTAATCCTGTTCTGCGGCAAGCGCCACGTGTCGTCGTGTCTGGCCAGTAGTAAAAAAGTTTTATAAAAATGTAAAACAAGTTGGAAAATAACGATCAAGATAAGTTCTTTTCGAAGATTTTAGCAATAAAAATAATTTTTGTGTAGCAGCGGATGTCAGTGTCTTGAGACCACCCCTCAGTGTGTGTGTGTGTGTCATTTGGTGTTTCTGGAAGAACGATAAAACACATCGAAAAGGGCAAATCAACTGCTAAAGGAGAAAATCTCCTGGGCACGATAGAGACTTGATACGATTCCCTGGTGGCAGTAAACTTTTGATATGACCCCTGGTGACAGACTTGATGCAAGCCCCTGGTGATAGACCCCTGGTGACAGACTTGATACAAGCCCCTGGTGACAGACTTGATACAAGCCCCTGGTGACATAGACTTGATACGACCACCTGACGGTAATGATATTTTTATACAATCCCATTGCGACAATAGACTTGATACAACCCTCTGGTGACAGTAGACTAAGATATGACTGACTCCCTGGTAAAATATTATTTTGATATGACACTGCTGTTAACAAATTTAGATGTTATTCCTTGGTGACATACTTTTGATATGACCCCTTGATGACATTCATTTGGTTTTATCCACTGGTGACATATACTTTTGATATAACTCCCTGACAACACACCTTTTATATGACCCTGTGGTGACCCATTCTTTTGATATCACCCCTGGTTATATACTTTTGACATGACCCCAGTGAAATACTTTAGCTACCACCCCCAGTGATTAGTGACATACGCTTTTGACATGACCCCGTGGTGACCCACTCTTCATATAACACCCTAGTGACATACTTTCGACACCCCCTGTTGACACACTTGTGACACCCCCCCTTGGTGACATACACTTCTGACCCACCCCCAAGGTGGCAAGACGGAGCATTCCTGGACCTGGAGGCGCCAATAATTGAGGGAGAGGTGGACGACTACTACCGTGAGCTCTACAAGATCCAGAAGATCTTCAACCTGAAGATGAAGAAGCTGGTCGCGGACCGCGAGGAGCGGGAGCGCGACCGCAAGAAGCGGCGCAAGCACCATGCGCCGGAGGAGGCGCCGCCCGAGGAGCCGGAGCCAGAGGTCACCGCTCCGGCGGCGCTCACCGTCTGCAACAATGTGCATGAGTACATGCGAGAATTCAAGGTACGTCTTGCGCGTCGTTCTGCATGGACCCACTGCTAAGAATTTATTTAATTAAAATTTAGAAAGCAGAACTACTCAGATACAAAATGTACCGTTAAAAATGTTTTCTCAACTTTTCTTTAGCCACTGATAAAATAAAATATATAAAATCTGGATACAAGAAACATTAAAGAATGATGTGTATCTTTAAATGTTTTCTCAAATTTTCTTGGTAGGAAATACTTTTCTTAACAAATTTATAATATAGTTTTTCTTAATTCAAGAAAATGTTTGTGGTTATTCATTTACTTAGAACAAAATTAAGACCATTTTCCTAAAATTGTCCTAATTCAAGAATGTTTTCTTATTTTAAGGTGTAGTTTCATTCGGTTGTAATCATATTTTAAAATAATATTGTATGTAAGGGTCCCTCAATAATTAGATTTTTGTGTGCCATATTTCGGTCCCATTTCATGAGAAACCTAATGCCTGTTGAGTAAAGTTTGTGCATGTTATTTAGTTTTGATCACCTCATTGACCAACAAATAAATAATTTTTGCCCGGATTGTTAAAAATATAAACAAGCTACAAAGTATTGATGAAGGTAAATTCTTTCGAAGGTTTTAGCAATAAAAACGATTCAGTGTAGTGTTGGAAATCAATGTTTTTGAGACCACCCCTCAGCTGTTGCCCGTCCCTGCAACCTCTGGCCTCTTCCTTCCCCAGGAGAAGATTCCCGTAATCTCGGTGATGTGCAACAAGGGCCTGCGGACGCGTCATTGGAACGGTATGTCGGACATCGCTGGATTTGACCTGACCCCCGACACCGGCACCACCCTGCGCAAGATGCTCAAACTCGACATTGAGAAGTACATGGAACAGTTTGAGACGATCAGCGGGTCCGCCACCAAGGTACGCCTGGGTGTCACGTGTAGAATTGATTGGTTGTAGCATACACACAGAATAGTGTAAATCTGTATATATTATATTTATATATATGTACATATATATATATATATACCAATACATACTGTATTCACGTGATAAAGCATACAGTTCACTTAACAGATATTTGAGACTTGGAAATATGTAAAATTTTTTGTTCCAATAAACGTACAGGAGTGAACACTCATTTTCTGGGGGTGCCTGAAGTTCCTGAGTATAGCCATCTCAGCAAACATGACTGGCAAGCGATTTATGCAACTCACATATGAGCACCAAGATACCAGAAAACTGTTAAGTCTGACAACTTAGGTGGACCTTTCGATATTTTGTTATCAGTGAGCTTTGAATCTAGTGTGACATTGGTAGAAATTAAATGACAACGATGGATTCTACCGTCAAGGTTGTCTTTGGAGCATGGTGTCGGATGCTGCTAAAAAGTGGGTGTATGCTAATTAGGCAGAGGCAATAGGCGATAGAACAAATACGGTATATGAGATATTTCTTTTGTGAAAGTGATTCTGTTTGGTCGGTGTCCATTTTAGAAAACATTTGTGAACACGTCCACGTCATTGGTACCCAAGTGAAGCTTTACTGTTGTTAACTTGTTTCATCTGTGTGGTGGTCGGGAGTCGGTTATAGTATGGTCATAAATAAGTCTGATAACACGCGTCAGTTATGGAACTGCATCAATAACATTCTGCACAGGCGGCCTACTCCATCGCTACCTGATCATCTAAATTTTGTTCCTAGAGTCAACACTAAAATTGGAACTAGGGCTTTTTCTGTTGCTGCACCAACTCTTTGGAATATGCTCCCTCTTAGTGTTAGATCACTTCAAAATATTACAAAATTCTGTGGTCATTTAAAACCTTATCTTTACAACCTTGCTTATCCACCGTAGCTCCCTAGCGACTTGACCCATCTGTTGACAACTGGAATACTGCTTATGGATTTTGAGATTGACCAATCCTTTTGTTTTGATGCGCCTCTAAGCTTGGTTTCCAAGGATTTAGGCGCAATAGAAGTTATATTAATATTATTATTATTAGTTACTCAACGGAGTCACATGACACAAGTGACACCAGATAACACAGTTACATGACACAAGTAACAAGATAATGCAGTGACATGGCACAAGTAGCAATAGATAAGTCATGTAAAACAGTGACTGCAAGTAACACATCCACATGACATAAAAGACAACAGATAACACGGCCACGTGACGCAGATTACAGCAGATAACAGTCACATAGTACACTTGATAAGAGATAACACAGTCACATTATGCATATGAAAAGAGATAACAGTCACATTACCTACCATGTCACAGACTCTCCCGTCTTAGCTCCTTGTCCCTCTCCATCTCAACTCCTTGTCACAGCCCCCTGCCCCACCCCTGTCTCAGCCCCCTGTCTCAGCCCTCTGCCCCACCCCTGTCTCAGCCCCCTGTCGCACCCCGTGTCTCAGCCCTCTGCCCCACCCCTGTCTCAGCCCCCTGTCGCACCCCGTAACTCAGCCCCCCATCTGCCTGCAGGAGCACTCTCTGGAGAAGGCGCAGGCAAAGATGTACGAGGAGTGGGAGGACCAGGAGTTCAAGGCGATCCCATACCGCGACTCGGGCGTCTCCATCCTCGCCTCTGTCGACGACATCCAGACGATGCTCGACGACCAGATCGTCAAGACTCAGACCATGCGTGGCTCACCCTTCATCAAACCCTTCGAGAAGGAGATCAAGGTAGGCATGATAACGTAGTGGGGGGAGGTTATTGGGCACAGTGACGTAATGGGTGCAGGTTATTGGGACAGTGACGTAATGGGTGCAGGTTATTGGGACAGTAACGAAATGGGTGCAGGTTATTGGGCACAGTGACGTAAATGGGTGCAGGTTATTGGGCACAGTGACGTAATGGGTGCAGGTTATTGGGCACAGTGACATAATGGGTGCAAGTTATTGGGCACAGTGGTGTAAATGGGTGCAGGTTATTGGGCACAGTGACGTAATTGCTGCAGGTTATTGGGCACAGTGACGTAATGGCTGCAAGTTATTGGGCACAGTGACGTAATTGCTGCAAGTTATTGGGCACAGTGACGTAATGGGTGCAGGTTATTGGGTACAGTAACGTAATGGGTGCAAGTTATTGGGCACAGTGACATAATGGGTGCAGGTTATTGGGCACAGTGAGGTAATGGGTGCAGGTTATTAGGCACAGTGATGTAAATGGGTGCAGGTTATTGGGCACAGTGATGTAATGGGTGCAGGTTATTGGGCACAGTGACGTAATGGCTGCAAGTTATTGGGCACAGTGACGTAATTGCTGCAAGTTATTGGGCACAGTGACGTAATGGGTGCAGGTTATTGGGCACAGTGATGTAATGGGTGCAGGATATTGGGCACAGTGATGTAATGGGTGCAGGTTATTGGGCACAGTGATGGAATGGGTGCAGGTTATTGGGCAGTGATGTAATGGGTGCAGGTTATTGGGCACAATGATGTAGTGGGTGCAGGTTATTGGGCACAGTGACGTAATGGGTGCAGGTTATTGGGACAGTGACGTAATGGGTGCAGGTTATTGGGCACAGTGATGAAATGGGTGCAGGTTATTGGGCACAGTGATGTAATGGGTGCAGGTTATTGGGCACAGTGATGTAATTGGTGCAGATTATTGGGCACAGTGATGTAATGGGTGCAAGTTATTGGGCACAGTGACGTAATGGGTGCAGGTTACTGGGCACAGTGATGTAATAGGTGCAGGTTATTGGGCACAGTGATGTAATGGGTGCAGATTATTTGCTGAGGTGATGTAATGGTTGCAAGTTATTGGTTATGACAGGTTATTAGGAATAGTGACATAATGAGTGCAGGTTATTAGACAAGATACGTCAATGATTGTAGATTATTGGGCACAGTAATATAACAAATGCTGTTATTGGTGGGCACCACAGGTTATTGTACACAGAGATGTAACGGGAGTTGTTCTGACATGCAAGTTATCTTCTGCTAACCTCATCCCACCATATCTACATGCCCCCCCTGTCCACTGTTCCCTGTCTGTCGCCAGGAGTGGGAGGAGCGTTTGATGCGCATCCAGGAGACGATCGACGAATGGCTCAAGGTGCAGTCCCAGTGGCTCTACTTGGAGCCCATCTTCAGCTCAGAGGACATCATGCAGCAGATGCCGGAGGAGGGACGTCTCTTCCTCGTGGTCGACCGCAACTGGAAGGACATCATGCGCAACACGCTCAAGGACGCGCATGTACGTCCGCGGTTTTTGTCATGATAGGTAGTCTGGTGACAGTATACATATATATATATATATATGTGTATATATATATTTTATTATTGTATTACGGTAATTAATATATCTATGTACACATATGCACATACACATGCATGCATACAGTCACATGGTGTACACACATATGTGCACACACACACGCATGCACCAAAAAACAATACACACACATACACACGCATGCACGTACACACGCAAACACACCCACACACGCACACACACACACACACACACACACACACACAGAAAACATTAATGTACTGTAATTGATCAAAATTGCTTCGCCCAGATTAGAGATAAGAAATCAAAAGTAGTTCTGACAGCTATAAGTTCATCATTAAATTCTGTACAGAAAATGTATACAGTATCGCGGTTTTTATATTTTAAATAAATCCATTTATGTGGGACAGTGTTCCCAGTTAATGTAGTGGTGTTACTGACTCAGAATGTGGGACAGTGTTCCCTGTTAATGTAGTGGTGTTACTGACTCAGAATGTGGGACAGTGTTCCCAGTTAATGTAGTGGTGTTACTGACTCAGAATGTGGGACAGTGTTCCCTGTTAATGTAGTGGTGTTACTGACTCAGAATGTGGGACAGTGTTCCCTGTTAATGTAATGGTGTTACTGACTCAGAATGTGGGACAGTGTTCCCTGTTAATGTAGTGGTGTTACTGACTCAGAATGTGGGACAGTGTTCCCTGTTAATGTAGTGGTGTTACTGACTCAGAATGTGGGACAGTGTTCCCTGTTAATGTAGTGGTGTTACTGACTCAGAATGTGGGACAGTGTTCCCTGTTAATGTAGTGGTGTTACTGACTCAGAATGTGGGACAGTGTTCCCTGTTAATGTAGTGGTGTTACTGACTCAGAATGTGGGACAGTGTTCCCTGTTAATGTAGTGGTGTTACTGACTCAGAATGTGGGACAGTGTTCCCTGTTAATGTAGTGGTGTTACTGACTCAGAATGTGGGACAGTGTTCCCTGTTAATGTAGTGGTGTTACTGACTCAGAATGTGGGACAGTGTTCCCTGTTAGTGTAGTGGTGTTACTGACTCAGAATCTTAGCTAGTTTGCTGTAAATAACAAGGCAGATATAAGTTTGTACCAGAGCTTTGTATTAAGCCAAACATATAAACCATATAATACAATATGTACATGAAGTGCCTTAGCCTATATAATTCTAATAAATAAGTTACAGCAAAGGTAAGGGGGAAAAGAGAGGTAAGAAATCAAAAGTAGTTCTGACAACTATAAGTTCATCATTAAATTCTGTACAGAATACGTATACAGTATCACAATTTTTTTAAAATAAATAAATCCATATAAATATGGGATATGGCTGTATACCACCCTAAACTTGACCTTCAGTCATAGTTCCTGTGTTGTCCACCAGGTGCTGGTAGCAACCAATCAGCTGGGTCTGCTGGACAAGCTGCAGGAGAGCAGTTTACTCCTTGACAAGATCAACAAAGGACTGAATGCATACCTCGAGAAAAAACGACTCTTTTTCCCAAGGTGAGATCCTTCTTCCCCAGGTGAAACCATTCATCCCCAGGTTAGATCCTTCAGCCCCACGTGATACCATTCTTCCCCAGGTGAAACTATTCTTCCCCAGGTCAGATCATCTTCCTCATGTGAAACCCTTTTCCCCTGGTGAAACCCTTCTTTCCCAGGTGAAACCCACTTTCTCCAGGTGAAACCCTTTTTCCTAAAGTGAAACCCTTCTTCCCAAGGTGAAACCATTCATCCACAGGTTAGATCCTTCAGCCCCATCTGATACCCTTCTTCTCCAGGTGAAACTCTTCTCCAGGTGAAACCCTTCTTCCTCAGGTGAAACCATTCTTCCCCTAGTGAAACTTTTCTTCCTCTGGTAAAACTTTTCTTCCTCTGGTGAAACTTCTCTTCCTCTGGTGAAACTCTTCTTCCTCTGGTGAAACCCTTCTTCCTCGGGTGAAACCCTCCTTCCTTGGGCGAAACCTTCCTTCCTCGGGTGAAACCCTCCTTTGTCGGGTGAAACCCTCCTTCTTCTGGTGAAACTCTTCTTCCTCGGTTGAAACCCTCCTTCCTCGGGTGAAACTCTTCTTCCTCGGGTGAAACCCTTCTTCCTCGGATAAAACTCTTCCGTGGGTGAAACCCTTCTTCCTTGGTTGAAACCCTTCTTCCTCGGATGAAACCCTTCTTCCTTAGTTGAAACGATGAACCTGAGCACCTGAGGGAAGATAAACTTACAATGTTCCAAAGTTAGCGTAATAGTGTATAGATTTATAAATAATTATCAATTAGGAACGAATAATGTACCTTTAATTTGCAGTGCAACCTGCCACTGACGTCACTCTGTCAAACTGTTGCAGGTTCTTTTTCTTGTCCAACGACGAGATGCTGGAGATCTTGTCGGAGACGAAAGATCCACTTCGCGTCCAGCCGCATCTCAAGAAGTGCTTCGAGGGCATCGGCCACCTCGGGTTCGACGACAAACTCGACATCTACTCAATGTTCAGCAGTGAGGGGGAGAAGGTCGACCTGAGTGAGGTCATCTCGACGACCGAGGCCCGAGGCGCTGTTGAAAAGTGGCTCCTCCAGGTGGAGGAAGTGATGGTCAAGAGTATCCGAGACGTCATCGAACGGTCCCGCTTGGTGAGTTGTCATGTGCCGCCAGGTGGCATTGCGTAGCATTTCCCTAAAACTGGTTTTACTCATTTGCGGAGATCAAAGATGAGATTGTGACACTTTTTTGCACATCTTCAGACAAAAATCATTGTTTCCTGTTGGGAAAGGTTTAATAAGATGATGGGTAATTGGTGCACAGAAACGTCTGTCGAAACATTTAAGTTAATGACAATATAATGAATTGACCAGTTTAAAAAAGAATGACATACTTTTTCTGTTGTGACGTGTTGTCAGAGGTCTGTCGGTCTAGAACACGGAGATTATTTATTAAGATTGCAATGATGACAAATGTGTTCACGAAACTAATCGATATCAATGAACCATTTGTCGCAACGTAGTTATCCTTTTCGTTAAAACCGCAGACGGGATGTCGTGTGCAATTATGATTAATCATTGGATTTCTTTTATGCTGCCGGATACGTTAATCAGGTGTACTTTAAAATAGCGATGAGGTATCGAGAACAACGTCATAGGTTGTATCAGAACAAGAAAGAGCCAAAGGTGAGATGTGTGCACGCATCCTGCAGTGACACAGCACGTGATCTTGTTATGCATGTCTTTACCATGTACTCGCATGCTTTCGCCATGCATCTTGCAAAGATTCGGCACGATTAACGTTTCACATATGGCCCGCTTGACTCTCACTTCACAAGGAGTCGTCTGACCCCAGGTGTTGCTGGTATGTTCGTTAAATTGACATGTTACACTGGTGATGCTGGCATTTGGTAACGGGCATACTGTTTTGTGTTTGCTAGAACACAAGACAAATAGATAGACTAAGTTCAAAATTTTCCTTTAAAATATTTATGCAGGCCTACTTCCACTGAGAAACTACATTTGGACCTTTATATATATATATATATATACATACATATATATATATATATATATATATTATAGCTACTTATTAATTTTAATATTTTTAAACTAATAATATTTGTACAGCAAAAAGTCACATATATGTAAAATGAGAGTTCAATAAGAAAACTGATTAAGTCATACTTATAAAATTAGCCAGGCACCCTATTTTACAGGTAATTATTTGTTGTTCAGCATGCAATTCTAATTTGTTTTGTGCAGTCTGACAGAAGTGGCATATGTTTGTATACTATTACGTTGGAATGATTTTGCATGACAGAATGTTGGAGGCCGGTAGAAATGTGTTGTTATGCTTCACCAGCATGCAATCAATTATGCCTGTTCGTTTTCTTGAATGATATTTCAATGATGCACACTGTTCGACCTCTTAATTACAGACGCTCTATTCTTGTTATATTTTATTTTAATAGAAATATTGATATGTTGATATTGATAGGGCAACTACAACAACATTTTGCTGTATTTGGCACATACAAATTCAATTAGAGTATTTAGTAATGTTGGTTGTTTTATGCTAATGTTGTACGTTTGTTTGTTGCAGGGCTACATGGAGGTGTTGTATGTTTGTTTGTTGCAGGCCTAGATGGAGGTGTTGTATGTTTGCCTGTCACAGGCCTACATGGAGGTGGAGTGGCCTAATGTATGTCTCTGTCACAGGCCTACATGGAGGTGTAGTGGCCTGATGTATGTCTCTGTCATAGGCCTACATGGAGGTGGAGTGGTCTAATGTATGTCTCTGTAACAGGCCTACATGGAGGTGAAGCGGCCTGATGTATTCTCTTTATCGCAGGCCTACATGGAGGTGTAGTGACCTGATGTATATCTCTCTGTCATAGGCAAACATGGAGGTGGAGTGGCCTGATGTATGTCTCTCTGTCGTAAGCCAAAATGGAGGTGGAGTGACCTGATGTATGTCTCTTGGAAGCAGGCCTACATTGAGGTGTAGTGGCTTGACGTATGTCTCTCTGTCTCAGGCTTACATGAAGGTGGAGGGGCCTGATGTAGGTCTCTCTGTCACAGGCCTACATCGAGGTGTAGTGACCTGATGTATGTCTCTGTCGCAGGCCTACATGGAGGTGTTGTATGTTTCTGTCACAGGTCTACATGGAGGTGTAGTGGCCTGATGTATGCCTCTGTCGCAGGCCTACATGGAGGTGTTGTATGTTTCTGTCACAGGCCTACATGGAGGTGTAGTGGCCTGATGTATGTCTCTGTCATAGGCCTACATGGAGGTGGAGTGGTCTAATGTATGTCTCTGTCACAGGCCTACATGGAGGTGAAGCGGCCTGATGTATTCTCTTTATCGCAGGCCTACATGGAGGTGTAGTGACCTGATGTATATCTCTCTGTCATAGGCAAACATGGAGGTGGAGTGGCCTGATGTATGTCTCTCTGTCGTAAGCCAAAATGGAGGTGGAGTGACCTGATGTATGTCTCTTGGAAGCAGGCCTACATTGAGGTGTAGTGGCTTGACGTATGTCTCTCTGTCTCAGGCTTACATGAAGGTGGAGGGGCCTGATGTAGGTCTCTCTGTCACAGGCCTACATCGAGGTGTAGTGACCTGATGTATGTCTCTGTCGCAGGCCTACATGGAGGTGTTGTTTGTTTCTGTCACAGGTCTACATGGAGGTGGAGTGGCCTGATGTATGTCTCTCTGTCGCAGGCCTACATGGAGGTGGAGCGGCCGCGGTGGGTCAAGGAGTGGCCTGGTCAGGTGATCCTGGCCGTGTCTCAGATCTTCTGGACGCTCGAGGTTCATGAGGCGATCAAGATGAACCTGCACCGCTACTGGGAACAGCTGCAGGAGCAGCTCACCGACATTGTGCAGCTTGTGCGCGGCAAACTCACGAAGCAGCAGCGAATCACGCTCAGTGCCCTTGTCACGATTGACGTGCACGCGCGCGACGTCATCTACGACATGGTCCAGAAAGGTTGGCGACGATGGTGTTCTCTGGTGTTTTTTTTATTTATTTTGCGGGTAGTCTACATTTTTTCGTATGACATTTTGGTCGCTATCGGTGAACTTTGTCAGTCGAACTGAAGATGACGACACATTAGTAATTCTGCGCAGTGCTGTTACTCACTGTCGTCGCCGATGAGCATTTGTCTGATGACGTCAGAAGAAAACTAAATTTACTGCAAACTAGGTAGAAAATAATACAGATTTTAACCATCCAGTCTGATGACCCTCATCACTGACAGAGATGATATCTCGTTGTCAACAGGTGTCATTGCTGTTTTGATGATAGGTTGCTTGTAAGTGCCTACAGTTCGGTCATTATTGATATATTTAATATATATAAGTAAAATAAAAGATTACTGCTTAAACTAAAGGCCCATGGTACAGGAAATGGTATAATAAACTGGATAGAAAAATGGCTGATTGACAGAAGACAACATGTAGTAGTTGATGGGGAGGCTTCAAACTGGAAATCAGTTTTTAGGGAGTACCACAGGGATCAGTACTGGGACCTATATTATTCTTAATATATATCAACGATTTGGACGACGATATAACAAGCAAGGTGTTGAAATTTGTGGATGATACAAAATTGTTTAGAAGGATTAAACGTGATGAAGATAGACATCATTTACAAGATGATCTTGACAGATTGATAAAATGGTCTGAAAAATGGGAAATGTTGTTCAATTTTGGGAAATGTAAATGCCTCCACACAGGACATGGGAACGAAGATGTACAATATACAATGGGAGGTTCTGTACTAAGTACTACTGTAAAAGAAAAGGACTTAGGGTTAACCATTAGTGCTGATATGAAGGTTTCGGAGCAGTGTGGAATTGCAGCTTCAAAGGGAAATCAAATCCTTGGATTAATTAGGTGAAACATAACATAAGGAAAAAGAGCTAATAATACCGCTGTATAAAACAATAGTTAGGCCTCATTTAGTATATTGTATACAAGCGTGGAAGCCTTATCGCAGGAAGGACATAGATATGCTAGAAAGAGTGCAGAGGAGAACAACTAAAATGATACCAAAACTGAGGGATCTTAGTTAAGAAATAAGCCTAAAAGAATGTGGTTTAACAACACTAGAGACCAGGAGATTGAGAGGAGATTAGATAGAATTGTTTAAAATATTGAATGGTTGTGAAAATATTGATAGAAATATTTTTTTTCATTTAAGAAAGATAGGACCAGAGGACATGAAGTTACATTAGTAAAGGAGCAGCGTAGATTAGATATAAGAAAGTTTTCATTCTCACAAAGGACTGTAAATGATTGGAACATATTATCTCCTGATTGTGTTGGTGCTAGTAGGGGTGAATGTGTTTAAAAATAAAATTGACACATACCTTAAAAGGGCGGGATATACGTAGATAAGCCAAAAGGCTTCCTTGTCCACCTGCCATCTAAAGTCAATCTTGTTAAATCTTGTGAAACATGGAAATGATCACTATGAGCCGGGTGGGATTTCCGACTCCAAATGCTGGGAAATCGTTTTTCTGAGCATCTGGAAATCAAATTTTTTTCGGAGAGAGGGCCCCCAGACCCTCCTCCCTTGGGGCGCCTACAGCACCTGTGGCAGGCTTTGCCTGCCAGTTCCACGGTCTAAAAATGTAGTAACTCCTTACCCAAATTAATTTTTTTGCCGGAAACCCTGTGCCTCTAAAACTTACCTTTATGTCTATGTGACATATTTGGTGTGATTGTCTCCAGTTGTTTCAACCTTTTGGAATAGTTATCTGTCATTTTGGATTAATGATAACATGAGAAACTGTTCAAAATGATGGAAAAAAACTAGCAATATTACAACACATTTCAACATGTTCAAAAAATGTGTGCAGTATTCCAAAATGTTAATTAATTTTACATATTTTTAGGAAACTATTCCAATTTGATAAACATGGTAAGTTGAGTTGAATGGACCAAGGTTTACCACACTGTCGCTATGAGTGTAATAAAAGCAGCTCTTGTTGTCATGTGACTTCAGAGGTGACTTCGGAGAACGACTTCCAGTGGCTTGCTCAGATGCGTTACTACTGGGAGAACGACAACTGTATCATTCGCATAATCAACGCCACGGTGAAATACGCCTACGAATACCTCGGCAATTCGGCACGGTGAGTCACAGTTTCACAACAACCTGAAATAATGTATTTTTCATAGAAAATTTTGAAATATTTCTTCGTTATTAAAATTCCTTTAATGGTAAAAAATTACTCAATATTTTCTAAGCATGTTGTATGGTCGAATGTATGGTACTCGTTTAAAAACTTGTTTTAAAAATGTACTACCGTAATGACTATATATTTGGACACCAAAAAAAATTTACTACTCAGCTGTCTAAAAATATACGGTACCAAAAAAAATTATTTTGTGTGTCTGAAAACATGCAGTTAAAAATAATTTATCGGTTACTCTGCATTGCTTATATTTGGACACGTAAAAGTGATAAGTGTTCGAAAATGTACAGTTAAAAGTAATTATTTTTGTAAATTTTTATGTGTGTCCAAACACATAGCTATTACGGTATTCCATAATGTTAGTTTTGGTACTAACCTACATGTCTTGCACCTGTAGTCTTGTCATCACCCCGTTGACCGACCGATGCTATCGCACCCTCATTGGGGCGTTCCAGCTGCACTTGAACGGGGCGCCAGAGGGTCCGGCTGGCACAGGGAAGACGGAGACAACAAAGGATCTCGCGAAGGCGCTCGCCGTACAGTGCGTCGTCTTCAACTGCTCCGATGGTCTTGATTACATCGCCATGGGGAAGGTGGGTTGCATTCGCCAAGTAGGGCATGTCCACAGCTGTTTTTGGCACTACATTCATATAATGGTTTCCCGAAGTTTTTTTGCAATGCATAAAATATGTGTAATGTTGTGAACAGTCAATTTAGGTCCGCATAACATATGGGACAAACCTTCTAACTAGTAAGAACCCTTAACAAATTATATATAAATAATATATAGCTTTTATCGAGTGCAATTTACATGCTCAAATCGCTATACAAAATGTAATTATATATATCAGACATTAATTTTAGCATAATTACATGTGTAACAGCAAATATAATATAAATAAAATAAAACTGCAATACAGAAGACGTCTGAGGTTAAATTACATCGGTTACATTGAATGTTGTACTTTGACGTGTCTGAGATTATCCCGAGACACTGGCCGTGTGTTGTTGTAGTTCTTCAAGGGGCTGGCATCAGCAGGAGCCTGGGCGTGCTTCGATGAGTTCAACCGCATAGAGTTGGAGGTGCTCTCTGTCGTTGCCCAGCAGGTATGTCTGTCTGTCTGTCACTAGTTGGTTCGTCCATCCATCCATCCATCTGTCTCTCTGTCTGTCCATCTGTCTGTATGTCAATCTCTGTCTGGTACCCCAGCTGCGCTCTTTCTGTCATTTGTCTGCTGTCTTCCGTCTGTCTGCCATCTATTTGCTGTCTGCCTGTCCCCATCTGTCAGCTGTCTGCCTGTCTCTACCTGTCTGGTGTCTGTCTCCATCTGTCTGCTGTCTGTCTGTCTGTCTTTACCTGTCTGCCATCTATCTTCCGTCTGTCTGCCATATATTTGCTGTCTGTCTCCATCTATCTGCTGTCTGTCTGTCTCTACCTGTCTGCCGTCTATCTTCCATCTGTCTGGCATCTATTTGCTGTCTGCCGTCTGTCTCCACCTGTCTGCTGTCTGTCTGTCTCTATCTATCTGCCATCTATCTTCCGTCTGTCTGCCATATATTTGCTGTCTGCCTTCTGTCTCCATCTGTCTGCTGTGTGTCTGTCTCTACCTGTCTGCCATCTATCTTTTGTCTGTCTGCCATATATTTGCTGTCTGCCATCTGTCTACATCTGTTTGTCGTCTTTGTGTCTTTCTCCATCTGTCTGGCTGTCTTTCAGTCTGCCATCTCTCTCTGTCTCTCTCTGTCTCTCTCTGTCTCTCTGTCTCTCTCTCTCTCTCTCTCTCTCTCTCTCTCTCTCAGCACACATTTGCCATCTTCCATGTGCGATGTTCGCATTTCTGTCAACAACTACATAACTTTGTGAAAAATGTACATTGATTGACCTAAATAAAAACACAAAGCACTAATAGTTTGTGTCATGAAATATTCCCCCTTATCACATGCCACTTTCTACCCAGCGCACATTACACTGGTTTCTCTCTCCAACCCCTGTGTATCGTGCACTAAGTTCCCCTGTCACTAGGTTTTTTCTGCATGATGCTCCTTCGCTTTCCATGTGTGATGGCGCACCTGGTGTAACACATAATATTCTCCTCTCAGATCCTGTGCATCATCCGAGCAGTGCAGGGAAATGTTGAGTACTTCATATTTGAGGGCACCGAACTGAAGCTCAACCCGAACTGTTACGTGTGCATCACGATGAACCCTGGCTACGCTGGCCGTTCCGAGCTCCCAGATAATCTCAAGGTATTACTATTATTATTTTTCATACGTAATGTCAGTATTTTAATTCAACATGTTCTTATATTTCTTATATGTGTAATCACTATTCATGTGTGAATATCAGTTGTGCTGTTATTGCATGTGAAGAACTATGGTAAGCCTGTACTCCTAAAATAAATTGTTATGTCATGTGAATTCAAATGTTAATTGTTTTAACTATAAATGTGTTCGCCAGGATGTTACCTTTCCAAAATTGTATATATATATATATATATATATTATATTAAGATCAATATATATATATCCCACGTTTTAGTACTGTATTGCACATCTGTGTAGCCGGCATTAGCTGCAGATGCCAGATACCTTTTAAAAAATGTGGCATCCATTACAAAATATGTATACAAATTTCTGAAACAAATTAATGTTAATAATATTCCATCAACAGGCTCTTAGCCCTTAGCCAGAAGTAGTTTTGTGCCAGTCTTGAATTGATCAAACACGTTACGTTTTGCACCCAAACAGCATGTGTGGAAGCCGTTCACATCAATCACAGCCATTGGTGGCCAGCTTAGTTTGTTTCAGTGATAACCAGTGTCATTTGAGCCATTGTTTCATTAATACTGATCCGTTCGATTTGTTTTTCACTACCAGTTGTGCCGGTGATAGTCATTAATGTGGGCCCCTAGACTTGGAACTATTAGTTAATCTAGTGGCCAGCTGACCCTCTCTAAATTCCACCCATCTTATCAGTTTTAATTATCCCTCTTGGCCAGTCATCTGCCAGTCTTGAAGACGGGTAAACGGGTCTCTGGCTAAGATCATGATTCCGTGTTTTAGTACTGTAATGCACCGTTGATTTATGTTGCATGCAAATGCTGTCATATTCTTGCCATTGTTATTACCAGGGTGCTGTTCCACACCTTGGAATAATGAACTCACATCCATTAAAAATGTGTATACAGATTTCTAGACGAGTTAATCTTAATACATGTATTCCATGTTGTAGTACTGTGATGCACCGTTGAATGCCAGATTTATGTTGCAAATGCTATCATATTGTTGTTGTCGTTGTTACCAAGGTTCCACACCTGGATAAGTATTATTCTTACCTTTGATAAGTATCATTCTTACCTTAATAGTATTCATAAAGTAACACTAGACATATATATATATATATACATTGAGTAACAGTTGTGCTTAAAGTTAGTTAGTTAAAGTATTTTAGAACACTTTGGTCTAGTGAGTGATAAAAAATGGGGTAAATTAGCCTTCGATAAGTTGTAAACAAGATTTAACAAACCTGATTATGTGGTAGAATACATATGAAATAAAGTAACACACATAAAACTACTTACATAAGATAATATCTGTGTAGGCCAGTAGCTGCTAGATATTTTGATTAAGTAGCATATTGTTGTTAAAATTAAGCAAGGGCAATAGTCAGGCGAACTCCAGTTTGTTTATGTAGCTAGTGTTCCACGTATTCGCTAGGGCGCGGCATAACCTAAATAAATAAAGCAGTCTAGTGTAACGTAATTGATTGTATTTAAATTTGGTCACTACCGGTAACGTTCGCAATCATGATAGGATAGATAGTCAGCTGTGTAATTAAAAATTTCTGTAACAAAGTGTGCTGTAGTACACAGGAAACAGTCTTTATAAAGACTAAATTAGTTAAGTTATCAAATAAATTCTGATATTGATATGGTGCCTTACAAGCGACAAATCAAGGCAAAGCGACACTTAGTGTGTGATCACTGCCACAGCTTGGTGGATTTTGCATTGCCCGGCTGCGGGAAGTCATGGGCAGAAACAAGGAGGAGGGATTCACCTTTCAGTGCATGGGGTGTTGGAAGGTGGAGTGTCTGCAGAAGGAAATAGTTAGGTTGACAGATATTTGAAGGGAATGGAGATGAAAATTAGCAAGGAGATTGTTGGAATGGAGAGAGATGACAGGAAGAGAGTTGGGAATACTGAGAGACTGAAGGAGCAGAGTAGTGGTAAGAAGACTGAGGAAAGGAGACTGAGAGGAGGGAAGGTGATTGGAGGCGAAGAAATTGGAAAGTCGACATCAGAAAACGTGACAGGCGTGCAGGTGACGGGGAGAAAGCGACCGTAGAGAAGGAGGGAGGGAAGATGGGACAGGAGAGGAGAGAAGAAAATGAGATGGGAGGAAAGATGAAGGGAGGCAGAGATTGAGGAGGCATTGAGAAAAGAGAGGGTGTTCATGGGCGACTCTATTCTGAGAAAGACAGATAAGACACTAAGCGAAGGGAGGATGTCATTGTCTACCAGGGGCTAGGATAGAACATGTGATTTGATTGTATTGTGTGTTAAGCTAATAACTAATAAATAAATGTCAGAAGGTTATTCTGGCCACATTTCTCCTATATCTGGTGTTGTCTTGTTCCATTGCGTAAATGGATTTATGTGATTACATTGCATAATAACTTTTACGCGAGGCAACCAAGGCAACACTTAAGTCCTAGAGCCAGCCTGCAGGCTGGGTAAACAAGCTGACACTGTACCTTGACCAGGTCAGAGTCCAATAGCCTGTAGGCGTACCGGCCGTCCCGCCCGTCCCGCCCAGGTCGGAGTCCAATAGCCGGGAGGCGTACCGGCCTTCCCGCGCTTTAGCGTAGTGATACAGTAAAAACTAGTCCGACCAGTCAGGGCATAAAAGGCCACTGCGGCTCCAGCAGCGGCCACATTTGAAATTCCTCGTGTTCAGTTGTTTATCGAATATCGTATCAGTTTTGACTCCACCTCCCTCCCCTCCTGCCATAAGACTAGTTATATGTGTGGGATTTTTACAACACGCACATGCGATAATATTAGCTTTGCTGATGCTTTTCCCTGTTTCTAAATGGTACACGAGGTTTTGCCTTAAGGCTTTTTCCTCCTATAAGTGTGTATGCAGGGTTTTTAGGGCGGTAATTAAAGTAGGACTAATAAACGGTGTGGCGGAATGGCCCCACCTCTCTCTAGGATGTGGTAATAGTTAGTAGTTTTAATCGTCTAAATGTCTGGGAGGCGTCTTTTTAATAGTTCTGGTGTATTACCATAATTAAAATATGGTATTCTATAATGTGGGCCTTGTTTTTAGAATGTATAGGTAAAATAAATGGGGCAATGTTTAAGACCTCAAATGGCCCACATTTGATTGTATTGTGTGTTAAGCTAATAACTCATCCAATTATTGGGTGAATAATAAATAAATGTCAGAAGGTTATTCTGGCCACATTTCTCCCATATCTGGTGTTGTCTTGTTGCATTGCGTAAATGTACATGAGAAATGGCCTCCACCTAAGTGGAAAGGGTGCAGCAGTATTTTCAGAGAACCTGCTGCGATCTGTTGACAGTGGGACAGGCTGCATCTATTTAAACTAGATTCACAGGGGGGACTCACAGAGAAGCCTGAAACTGGAGGCATAAATAAATAAGCAAAGAACAGTCTGGAAAACTGTTCTGAAGCTGGATATAAATGTGTTTGTTTAAATGCAAGGAGTATAGTAAACAAAAGAAATGAACTAAACATTATGGTAGAAGATATTGACCCTCACATAATAGGTATAACCGAATCATGGGCCACCACCGATATATCAGATGCCGAATTGGGACTTACAGGATATGTAATGTTTACAAAAGATAGAATAGGAAGAAGGGGAACTCAGAACTCAGAATCAATTTATTTGACCTATAAATACGATATATATACAATGAACAAATCTGGAAATTGTTCTTTCTTTTGACTTTTCTGAATAATTTCTTTAATTAAACACCATGTCTTTTTAACACTATGCTTATGCTTTTCAAAACTGGATTGGTAATGCATTTGCTTAGCTAATCTAATATTACTCTTAAGAATGTTATTATAATTATGTAAGTCAGTTTTAAGTTCATGGTAATTCTCTGTATTTACGTGAGTCTTTTTCATTCTCGAATACAATTTGTTTCTAAATTTTATCGACACAATAATGCCCTTAGTAATCCAAGGAGTTTTCTTATGTTTATACTTATTAAATTTAATTACTTTCATAGGTAGAAATTTATCCATAGCTGCAGTAACAATTTCATTGAGGATGTTGCCGTTTTCATTCGGATCCGCATGAGTATCTGTGTTAAGTTTATTATAAAGATTTGAGTTTATTATTTCAATTTTAAATTTATTGAGTGAGTCAGGACTTTGTTGTTTTATTCGTATAAACCTTGTTATTGCACTATAAGTGGTTTCAACATAATCCAGACTTAGAAAGTACGGAAAATTATCAGAAATATTGCTCACTAAAATACCAGCTGAGGATTTGAAGAATCCTTTTGACAAATTGCATAGCAAATTATTAATGAGTGTTCCATGATATTCTGAAAGTCGTGTTGGCATAGTAATTTTAGGGAAGAAACCATGTGAAACGATTGTGTCAAAATAGTCACATATTATGTTTTTTTTGTTAATTTGAAGCAAGTCAATATTGTAATCTAGTAGTTTTTGATAATATCTCTAGGTGGTCTATATATATTTCCAAGAATTAATTTTTTCTTCATGGCTCAACATGTTATTTCAATAAATTGACCTTCCCAAGTGTCTGTATTTGCACGGATATTTACAGATTTGTAATTGTATGTTTTGCTCAGGTAGATTGCCAAGCCGCCATGTGCACTACAGATTTTGCCTTGGCGTATTAATGTTTTGATTAAATTATCCATCTATTTGAAATAAAGAAGTGTCAGCCTCTTCATCGAGCCATGTTTCCTGTAAACAGGGGAGGTTGAGTTATTTTATATATTAAAGAATCTACCCAGATTTATGAAAGAAAATTAGAAAGAGAAGCAGATTGCGAAGAAGCTGTTTGGTGTAACATAGTTACAGGAAACTCAACATTAACAGTTGGGTTAGTTTATCGAAGTCCAAACATAAGCATAGAAGAGAATGAAAAAGTACAAAACGCTATAAGGGAAGTAAGCAAACGGGACTGTATTATTATGGGGGATTTTAACCATGGTCATATACAATGGAAATCTACAGAATACAGGGAGTGAGGACCACAAGTTTTTAGTTTTAGTACAAGACAGTTTCCTTTCTCAACATGTGCTAGAACCAACCAGGGGTGAGAATGTGTTTGTCCTCACAGAATAAATTAGTTGACAATGTCAAGATATGTGAGCCACTGGGGAGTAGTGATCACAACCAGATACATTTTACCATCAAAGTAAAATCAGAAAGGAATAATAAAAAGCAGTACAGGAGAAATTTCCACAAAAGAAGATATAAGGACATGAGGAAATATTTAGGTATAGACTGGAATAACACACTGAAGCAACAGAATGCTGGAATATCTTAGAGTGAAATTGATTGCATCGTTGATAAATTTGTTCCCTTGAAAAAACAAGGGAAACGGTCCAAAAAGAAACACTTATCGAAAGAAGCCATTAGAAAAATTAAGTACAAACATTTATAAAGAAACACTTAACCAAGCTACAGCTGAAATTAGAAATTCAAAGAGAAGCTATGACAAAAAATTAGCTTGTAATATAAAACATGACAGCAGAAGTTTTTATGTGTATGTTTGAAGCAAACAGAAAGTTCAGAATAAGGTCGGTCCTCTAGAAGATAGTGCTGGAACTATAATATCAGATGGATTCTTAATGGCAGAAGACCTGAATGAGTACTTTAGTTCAGTGTTTGCCAAGGAAGATATTAGTTCACTGCCAGTACCAGAGGCTAAGTTCAAGGGGGCAGATTCAGACTATTTAGGACAGTTAATTGCAACCCCCGGAAATGGTGGCTAAGAAAATAAGGGCTATGAAGGATAATAAATCACCTGGAGTGGATGGGATTCCACTTAAACTACTATTGGAAATTGTAGAACAAATTAGCGTACCGCTTGCAACAGTTTTCAATTTGTCATTAGAAGAGGGAGTGGTTCCTTTAGAATGGAAAGAGGCAAACATTATACCGTTATTTAAAAAAGGTTCAAGAAACAAGTCAGAGAAGTATAGACCAGTAAGTTTAACATCAGTGATTTGCAAATTATTAGAAAGACCAATTAAAGATCACATGGTGTATTTTCTTGTTAAACATAACTTGATAAACCCATCTCAACATGGGTTTCTAAAAGTAAGGTCATGCTTAACAAATATGTTATGTTTTTTGGAAGATATCACTAAATGGATAGACAAGGGATCACCAGTAGATATCATCTACTTAGATTTTCAAAAAGCTTTCGACAAAGTGATACATGAACGATCACTGCTTAAACTAAAGGCCCATGGCATAGGAAATGGTATAATTAACTGGATAGAAAAATGGCTGATTGACAGAAGACAACTGGTAGTAATTGATGGGGAGGCTTCAAACTGGAAATCAATATTGAGTGGGGTACCACAGGGATCAGTACTGGGACCTATATTATTCTTAATATATATCAACGATTTGGACGACGATATAACAAGCAAGGTGTTGAAATTTGCGGATGATACAAAAGTGTTTAGAAGGATTAAAAGTGATGGAGAGAGTCAAAATTTACATGATGATCTTGACAGATTGATAAAATGGTCTGAAAAATGGGAAATGTTGTTCAATTTTGGGAAATGTAAATGCCTCCACACAGGACATGGGAACAAAGATGTACAATATACAATGGGAGGTTCTGTGCTAAGTACTACTGTAAAAGAAAAGGACTTAGGGTTAACCATTAGTGCTAATATGAAGGTTTCATAGCAGTGTGGAATTGCAGCTTCAAAGGGAAATCAAATCCTTGGATTAATTAGGCGAAATATAGCATATAAGGAAAAAGACCTAATAATACCACTGTACAAAACAATAGTTAGGCCTCAGTTAGAATATTGTATACAAGCGTGGAGGCCATATCGCAAGAAGGACATATATATGTTAGAAAGAGTACAGAGGAGAGCAACTAAAATGATA
This sequence comes from Paraescarpia echinospica, assembly GCA_020002185.1. Classification (NCBI taxonomy): domain Eukaryota; kingdom Metazoa; phylum Annelida; class Polychaeta; order Sabellida; family Siboglinidae; genus Paraescarpia; species Paraescarpia echinospica. The sequence continues at coordinate 53,674,214 of CM034531.1, forward strand.
CCAAAACTGAGGGATCTTACTTATGAAATACACCTAAAAGAAAGTCCAGGAGATTGAGAGGAGATCAGATAGAAGTATTTAAAATATTGAATGGTTATGAAAATATTGATAGAAATATTTTTTTCTCAGTTAAGAAAGATAGAAGGACTAGAGGACATGAACTTACATTAGCAAAGGAGCAGGGTAGATTAGATATAAGAAAGTTATCATTTTCACAAAGGACTGTAAATGAATGGAACAGATTATCTGCTGATTGTGTGGGTGCTAGTAGCGTGAATATTAAAAAAAATAAAATCGACACCTCAGAAAGGCGAGATACACGTAGATAAAAGGGTTGGACTCTTGAAAAGCCAAAAGGCTTCCTTGTCCTACTGCCATCTAGAGTCAATTCTCTGGGTGGCAATCTTGTTAAATCTTGTTAAAACCTTGGTATAATGAACTTATATCCATTAAAAATGTGTATACAAATTTCTGAAATAAGCTAATCTTAATGCATATTTAATGTTTTAGTACTGTAATGGACACATTTACATTGCTTTCAAATGCTGTCATATTGTTGTTACTACCAAGGTGCTGTTCCGCACCGTCGCGATGATGGTGCCGGACTACGCAATGATCGGGGAGATCATGTTGTACTCGTTTGGCTTCATGGATGCAAGGAACCTCGCCGTCAAGATTGTCACAACGTATCGACTCTGCTCCGAGCAGCTGTCCTCGCAGTTCCACTATGACTACGGCATGCGTGCCGTCAAGGCAGTGCTGTCAGCCGCCGGAAACCTCAAGTTGAAATTCCCGGACGAAAACGAGAATATTCTGGTGGGTATCTATCTGTGTATGCAAACCTAAGGGCATTGTAAGTGCATCTCCCCCTGGCACTGAGGTCGCAAACCTTAGGGCATTGTAAGTGCATCTCCCCCTGGCACTGAGGTCACAAACCTTAGGCCATTGTAAGTGCATCTCCCCTGGCACTGATGTCGCAAACCTTAGGGCATTGTAAGTGCATCTCATCCCTGGCACTGAGGTCCACTCGCGTCTGTCTGTGTTCATTCGTTTCCTTGGAACATTGGCCTCTGATCTACCAGTTGGCAATGTATTTAAAAAAAACAAAGATAGTTATTTAGAATTGTTTACTTATTCAGTGCGCAAATTGAGTTGTTGGTCATTCCCCAGGTGACGTCATTGTGGAGTTGTGTTAAAATTAGTATCAGCTGTATGCAGTTAGCGACAGCAGAAATTAAATGGTCCTGTTTTGTGTTTGTAGATACATTAACTCGTTTTAGCTTATGTTAACATTTATCTTACATAAACATTTTATTTATCTTGTATGATTTATATATATATATAGATATATCTGTTTTTTGTTTTATCTACTGAAGTTTATTCAGCTCTTATGTTGTTATTTATTGTCATATTTGTTCTATAACACTTAAATATATAAAATAAAATACATATTATTACTATACCTGTTCATGATCCGTGCGTGTCTGCACAGCTGCTGCGCTCCATCATCGATGTGAACCTGCCCAAGTTCCTGGCACACGACATCCCTCTCTTCAACGGCATCATCTCCGACCTGTTCCCAGGCATCGAGCTGCCCCAGGCCGACTACAAGGTCTTCCTCAACGCGCTCAATGAGGTCTGCCTTCGCCGCAATCTCCAATGCGTGTCCTTCTTCAGCGACAAGGTCATCCAGATGCTCGAGATGATGATCGTGCGACACGGGTGAGTCAGTCGGTGGTCATCAGAGGGCACTGGCCTGATCACGAGGGGGTGCCTCTGCGGCGAGGAGTCTGTTAGTTGTAACAAAGTGTTTTGCTTGTTGAAATCGGTGATGTTAATTCGGGTAATATAAAAGTTGTACGGAAGACTTCTTATTGTTGCCACCAGGTGACATTCTGATAATGCGGCAATCTTCGGTTTTTCTATGCAGAATTTTGTTCGATGTACAAAGTCCCGCAGTTGATTATTTTTGTCTTTAATTTTTTGTTTTAAGGTGGTTCTGGTGGCCAAGACATGCTTGTTTTGAATTAATAATTTATAATGAAAGTTTTGAAGATAGACTACCAATTTTTCTCAGACTGCCAAAGACATCAAGCAATACGAATTTACACTCGTGGACATCTGCATTGGCGTGAAACTGATGTCATCGTTTCTATGGAAACGTAATAGTTTCCAAGAATTTGAAGGGGAATTCCACTGAGACAAACAAAGTAGTAGTTTTTAAAGGACGGATTGGTGACATATGGCACTAATGCCATGTTTTCTTTTGTAGTACATATGTTCATACCAACACCTACTAATGTTCTATTAAGAAAAAAGTTAAAAAATCAACTGAGGCGATAACTGCTGCTCAAACCTTAAGTATGGATATAAAATCTTAAATACATGTCTAGTTTGAATAATTGACAATGTAAAAAGGAAGAGCACCGAGTGACTATATGGCACTGAAAAAATTTTGTATTTCATGGTACGTAGAATAAACTGTATCTGTTTTAATGTTTAACCGACCAAGCGTGGGTCAATAAGCCACAATTTGTTTGCATAATTTGACCGCATGCAGTTTACAAATATTGATATTGCCATTCAGCAGGCAATGTCAATATGATATCCTCATCAAAATATTAGGATTAAACAGATAATTGTTAAAATACATAAAAGACATTTCAACTTCACACTGACCTGATTATTATTGACCTTGACCCTGTAATTGGCTGACCTTGCATCATTGTCTCCAACAGCTTCATGTTGGTGGGAGAGCCGTTTGGTAGCAAGACGTCTGTGATTCATTCCGTCGCTGAAGCAATGACGATTCTTCACGAGAAGACTGTGGAAGATTACGAGAGGGTCATATACCGCACCATCAATCCGAAGTCCATCACCATGGGTCAGCTCTACGGGCAGTTTGACCCCGTCTCCCACGAGGTATGAATTCTCTCTTGGTTAATTCCATTCGTTCAATTAATTCTGTTTGGTCATTCCATTCATTCATGTAACCATTCCATTCATTCATTTGTTTTATCCATTCATTTCAATTGTTCATCTATTCATTCTCTCCATTCGTTCAATTAAATCCATTCACTCCATTCATTCCATTAATTCTATTCATTCCAATAATTTATTCACTCATTCAATATCTCATTCATTCATTAAGTCAATTATTGCTTTAATTAATCCTTTAAGTCAATATGCTTTTATTTGTTGTTATTCAAGCTGAATGGTGTGGCTACTGCTATTTGTTGTTGTCTAGACTAAGTGTTGTGGCTGCTGTTATTTCTTAATATCTATACTGAATGTTGCGGCTGCTGTTATTCGTTCTTACCTAAACTGAATGTTGCAGCTGCTGTTATTCATTGTTATCTAGACTGAATGTTGAGGCTGTTGTTACTCATTGTATCTAGGCTGAATGTTGTGGTTGCTGTTACTTGTTGCTATGTAGACACCAACTGTTGTGGCTGCTGTTACTCGTTGTTATCTAGACTGAATGTTGCGGCTGCTGTTACTCGTTGCTACCTAGATTGAATGTTGTGGCTGTTGTTACGCATTGTTATCTAGACTGAATGTTGCGGCTGCTGTTACTTTTTGTTACCTAGACTGAATGTTGTGGCTGCTGTTACTTTTTGTTACCTAGACTGAATGGTGTGGCTGCTGTTACTTTTTGTTACCTAGACTGAATGTTGCAGCTGCTGTTACTCATTGTTATCTAGACTGAATGGTGTGGCTGCTGTTACTTTTTGTTACCTAGACTGAATGTTGCAGCTGCTGTTACTCATTGTTATCTAGACTGAATGTTGTAGCTGCTGTTACTCATTGTTATCTAGATTGAATGTTGTGGCTGCTGTTACTTGTTGTTACCTAGACTGAATATTGCAGCTGCTGTTACTCATTGTTATCTAGATTGAATGTTGCAGCTGCTGTTACTTGTTGTTACCTAGACTGAATGTTGCGGCTTCTGTTATTTGTTGTTATCTAGACTGAATGTTGTGGCTGTTGTTATTTGTTGTTGTCTAGACTAAATGTTGCAGCTGCTGTTACTTGTCCAGACTGAATGTTGTGGCTACTGTTATTTGTCGTCATCTAGATGTAATGTTGTGGCTGCTGTTTTATTCCAGTGGTCGGACGGTATTGTGGCGAACACATTCCGTGAGTTTGCATCATCAAGAACGCCCGACAAGAAATGGGTGATCTTCGACGGCCCGATTGATGCGGTGTGGATCGAGAACATGAACACTGTCCTTGACGACAACAAAAAGCTGTGTCTGATGAGTGGCGAAGTCATCCAGATGTCCAACCAGATGAGCCTCATCTTCGAGACGATGGACCTCTCGCAAGCCTCGGTGGGTGTCTGTTAGGGATCATCTCTCTGTCCGATATCAGATAAAATTACTTTCAACTGGCCTCAGCTCCCCACCCCCCTCAGGGGAAAGTTTATAAACATTGATATGATGATAGCAATATGTTAACAGTATCGCTCCAAAGCGTAAAATATTGATTTCAGACGCCAGATGAAGCTGCCATTGACCCCCCCTTTCGTTTTATATCAGACGTCAACGTTTTGAGATTTTCCCTTATTTCAAACTCCCCGTCTGTGCACGGCATATGCAGTTACTATAAACCCTCTCCTTACGTTTGTATAGTTTGTAGAGGGAACCTTGAATACTTATGAAGTGATGATTGATTGGATTACATTGATAATTGATACAATCATTGGAACCAGAGCTTGCTCAGATGCTACACCTACTCTCGAATTTGCTCCCACTTTGCGTGTGATCAGTTGAAGATATACAATTCATTTAAAGACTTACCCGTTTACCCTTGTTTATCCTTCCTACATCCCTGAACTATCCATCTACCTGTTGTCAACTGTAATACTGATTGTCGATTTTGATGTTCGTGAAAACGTTCATCAAGTTAGAAGACTAATTAAATAACATTTTCTTATTACACAACTAGGAAATTCGACTCGCATATCTGAACGTTTCCATGGATATGGGTACAAAAGAGGTAGTCTATGGATGGTGTTCCATACACGTAGATGCAGCAAAAAACTCACCGAATTAGTTGTAATTGACTTTTTATGACTTAAATGTGAGGCAATTTATGCAACGAAAAGTAGGTAAAATGTTCCCAACTGATCAGCAGATCTTTGGACAATCACAGAAAACACATCTAACATTGTGAACAGTCAATTAATGTCCGTCAAACGTCCAGTGCGAATCCGAAAACCCCAAAATACCCTTAACAAACAGGGAATTAAAAAAAATAACTGAGTTACTTTTCCAAGGGATCATAGATGAACCTCTGAAAGGTTTATGTTCCTGAGATGGAAAGTGTCTGAGAGGAAAACGTTAACACACACATGCATGCACACACACGCATGCACACACACACGAATGCGTTAACACTGTCATAGTTGGATGTGTTCTAATGTGCCTGTGTCTGTGCAGCCGGCGACCGTGAGTCGCTGCGGCATGATCTACCTGGAGCCGACGAGTCTCGGCTGGCGGCCCATCCTCAAGTCGTGGATCCACAGTCTTCCCGACATCCTCAAGAAGGAGGCGGGCGAAGTGATCACGGAGGTCTTCGAGTGGCTTGTCGACCCCTCTCTCGACTTCATACGGCACCACTGCAAGGTATGTGCCCGAGAGTATCTCCCAACGTTGGTTTGTTATTCTCATTAAGCAGACCCAGCTTGTTTGTCTTCCCGGAATTAGGGGTGTAATAATTTGTAACAGAAAGTCTGTTGTGTTGAACGTGGGAAAGTTGAACATCAAAGGATATAGCAGTTAACTCAGCCCGACTCGGCCGTATTGCCAGTAAAGCTTGTTTTGAAACTGGATGTTTTGTTTACAATTTAAACATGCACCTGTGGTCTTACCTTTAAATTGCGACAGTTGTTACAGGCTTACTAAACACGATTTAGCGGGCAGTATACCTTCGACATAGTTAGTATAGTCTTAAGAACATTATATTAATTAATAAATGAAAAACTAGGAATAGACTGCCTCCTTTTAAGGGTGAAAATTACAGATTTCCTAGTTCAAACTTACCATATGGGATTAATTCTTTGGGTGGCAAACTTGTTAAATCCTGATGTCACACAGGCTAGCGTGATTGTCATAAACACGACAGAAATGGCAGTTTTTTTACACATGCACTCAACGTGCTCTAGTCACTTCAGGGGTTCAAATAATATGAAATTGGATATTTGCAATTACAACGGAACTACATGTTCATGTCTCAGTGCAGCCATCACGAACAAAATGGTGCATGAGATGACAGTAAACTATTGTTTATTTTATCATGTACAAAACAGCAGACAAACGTCGAAAGTCGAATGACAACCAACTCATTTGCTGAAATTATTAGTTGTGTGAAATCAATACTATATCGTATATTAGCAGTTTGCATGATGCAGTAATCATCCTCGGTGGCTGTCAGAGTTACAAGAGTAAGTCGATGTTGCCAAAAGCCATGTCTGATTTTTGTCATGTCTGATTATTGGTGCTACTCCACCACTGTATCATGTGATTACTGCTGGAAGGCAACTCACAAGTGTGCCATTTAATGTGGTGATCAGAAGTGCAGTATTCGAGTCGTGTTTTCTTATTTCTACTCTGCCTGCATGGCTCGTTTGCGCCACAGCAAATACTTACCGACGAGGTAAAGAAAGGTGCATGTTGTTAGTTTGACCACTGGTCAAGAGCAGTTGTAGCGGTCAGTGAAAGGAGTTGCGTAGATGCTCGCTTCAAGTAGCTGTAGCCTAGGTAGCTGGCTTGCGCTTTCTACAAGTAGACAGAATAGTAGAAATGTTACAATTTCAGTGTTCCCATAAGGTCGTCAGTGTCATGCCTTACCCCAGCTGTCAAACCTAGAGCCTTATTCTGGCTGTCAACCCTAATGCTTTACCCCAGCTGTCAAACCTAGAGCCTTATTCTGGCTGTCAACCCTAATGCCTTACCCCAGCTGTCAAACCTAGAGCCTTATTCTGGCTGTCAACCCTAATGCCTTACCCCAGCTGTCAAACCTAGAGCCTTATTCTGGCTGTCAACCCTAATGCCTTACCCCAGCTGTCAAACCTAGAGCCTTATTCTGGCTGTCAACCCTAATGCCTTACCCCAGCTGTCAAACCTAGAGCCTTATTCTGGCTGTCAACCCTAATGCCTTACCCCAGCTGTCAAACCTAGAGCCTTATTCTGGCTGTCAACCCTAATGCCTTACCCCAGCTGTCAAACCTAGAGCCTTATTCTGGCTGTCAACCCTAATGCCTTACCCCAGCTGTCAAACCTAGAGCCTTATTCTGGCTTTCAACCCTAATGCCTTACCCCAGCTGTCAAACCTACAGCCTTATTCTGGCTTTCAACCCTAATGCCTTACCCCAGCTGTCAACCCTAGAGCCTTATTCTGGCTGTCAACCCTAATGCCTTACCCCAGCTGTCAAACCTAGAGCCTTCTCCGTCTTTCAACCCTAATGCCTTACCCCAGCTGTCAAACCTAGAGCCTTATTCTGGCTGTTAACCATAATGCCTTACCCCAGCTGTCAACCCTAGAGCCTTATTCTGGCTGTCAACCCTAATGCCTTACCCCAGCTGTCAAACCTAGAGCCTTATTCTGGCTGTCAACCCTAATGCCTTACCCCAGCTGTCAAACCTAGAGCCTTATTCTGGCTGTCAACCCTAATGCCTTACCCTAGCTGTCAAACCTAGAGCCTTATTCTGGCTGTTAACCGTAATGCCTTACCCCAGCTGTCGACCCTAGAACCTTATTCTGGCTTTCAACCCTACAGCTTTATTCTGGCTGTCAACCCTAATGCTTTACCCCAGCTGGCAGTCCTAGTGCCATATATGGCTATTAACCCTAGTGCCCTACTCCTGTTGTCTACCTTTGTGCTTCAATAGTCACTGTCTTTCCCCCGCTGCTGTCTGACAGAATGACAACGTAGGTATCTCCTTCCTCCTGCCTGCTGTAGATAGACACTTGCATAGACACTTGTCTATATATAGCACAGTGTGAATACTCGGGCTGTTGGCAGCAGTACTCTATGGGTAGTGCCTTGGTACTCCCCGGGTAGACAGTCGCTATAGATAGACCACTGCGCTGTTGTATCACTATCTTGTTACATAAAGGTGTCTTGTACTTATGCATTTCATACAATACTTGCGGTAGGTATGTATTGTATTGTATTGGTACTAAATACGCTCAATGAGTTCCACGAGTATACCTACAAGAATCGACATGCTATATCTACATACAACCACAGGAATATATGTCGTATCTAATTGCAGTTGCATTAGGGATCATCTGAGAACGTCGATGTCCGATGTAAAACAAAATTACTTTCATCTGAGGCAGTTTTGAGTGGTGTCAGACATTGATATTTTAAACTTCTGACTGATACTGTTAATATATTGGTATCACCATATTCAAGTTTACACACTTTCCTCTGAGGGGGGTGGGGGGGCTGAGGCCAGATGAAAGTAGTTTTGTCTGATATCGGACATCAACATTCTGAGATGATCTCTTAGACCCTGTAGTGTCTGCAAGCATGCATGACTACCTGTAGTGTACGTGTGCAGTTGTGTAAGTATCTGTGGTAACTAGCACTGTCTAGTATCTGCCCATTACATGTCGTTCACCCCATATCTATAGTAGCTGTCTGTATGTTGTTGCATGAATACTCTGTGCCTTCAGAATCGACCTACGTGTGGTTGTATGATTACTGCGTTATTCATATGTCTATAGCACCCACATGCCTGTGTAGCTGTAGTGTCTACACATAGCTTGTGAATATTTATAGTGTCAACAAAAAAAACTCAACATGTTGTTGCATGAGTAATGTATCTGTATTACTAACTGTGTGTGTGTATGTGTGCATGCGCAAGTGTGTGCTTGCATGTATGCATGCGTGCGTCTGTGTATGCGAGTGAACGTTTGTAATATTATAATCAAATAATGTTATAATCAAATACTGCGTGATATATTGCAGGGGAACGGTGTGCAAAAGGGGCCCCTTAAGTGAGATTTGTCATAAAGTTGACATTTTTCATTGTAATAACTTTTTCTCTACGGGATCATCTTCTCCACATATTTGCCTGTGTCTGTGGCCTGTAGTACTTGCAGTACTGTGGTAACTGCACTGCGTTGCCCAGGCCCTGTAGTACCGTGCACTGTGCTGTAGGAGTACCTGCCCGCCCAACCCGGCAACCAGATCCGCTCCCTCATGTACATGGTAGAGATGCTCATGTACGAGTCGTCCCACGCTGAGGACGCCAACGAAAACCGGCACATGCGTGGCTGGACCATCGTAAGTCTCCCTCCAGTCTCCCCACAGCCACACACTCAGTCTCACTATTCATGCCAGGGTACGTCCTACAGAAGTTTGAGCTAAAGATGTCCAGCAGCAGTGAAGTTGTCATACGTGACCAGGCGATGGGATGCATTTTATGAAATGCAGGATGCTTTCAATACTGGAGTGTGACGTTATCTGATGTTCTCCTCTTATTGTTCTCTTTATGTTATTATACAGGATTTGCTTCCATTTGATTTGTATGTATTGTAAATAATTATAATAAATTTGAATAATAACAATAATATTTAATCATAATTATATATTTTTGATATTATTTATAATTATTATTATTATTACCTATAATACTATTTTATGTTCAGTAATATTTGATAATATTTGTAATAATAATATTTCTTAATACTAATATTTGTTAAATGTAATATAGTTTCCCTTCCTGGGGATGGGTTTAACAGTTTATGTGTAATTACCTCTTTGTGTAGGACTTTAGGACATTTAATGGAAATCATGCCTGACAATAATTATTACAATATTGTTACATTATTCTCGATGTCAACAATCTCGATGTCTTCTTCCTGCAGCTCAGTATCCTGTTCTCCATCCCGTGGTCAATTGGCGCCCTTATTGACCCCGACGGCCGCAGTAAGTTTGACCAGTTCTACAAGGACTTGCTCCACGGCAGATATGAGTCGAATCCTGTTCCGAAATCTATCGGCAAGGTCGAGGGAATGTTCCCTGAAAATGCGACGGTGTATGACTACCACTTGGAGGTGAGGTCAATTTTGACACATTACTCCGTGTTTACACATTGTCCAGTGTTGACACATTTTCTGTGACAACCCGGAGACACCCATGCCCCATGTCAGGGGGTTACTCCAGGAAATGCCAACATACTTTCCAGTCCAGCCATTCACACATGCCAGCAGCAGTGCACTTTCTAATAATTACTTCTACTTCCCAAACATTACGTGTAACGTCAGCCACGATTGCCCAAAACTCAAACTGCCATCATTCCGACAATGTGATCTTCCAGCAGGTACCGAGGCTGCTGTAATCGGCAGCACCACCAGTGCACAAGGATGCTACTCTGTGATCAGACACGGTTTACCCGTGTGTGCTTTGTCTTCAGTTGAAGGCCCGCGGCTCCTGGAAGCACTGGAACGACATGATCCGATCTGCCGTGATCCCGACCACGATGAAGGTGCAGGACATCCTGGTGCCGACCGTCGACACTGTCCGCTACACCTACCTCATGGACCTGTGCATCCGTCACGAACGGTAAGTCACTGGTGTTCTTCAGTCATTCAAAAGCTGTATTTTGGAGCACCATAGCTCAGTGGCCAGAGCATCGGACTTCCAATCAAGAGAACCCGGGTTCGAACCCTGTCCTGCCATGTCGAACCTTGGGCAGGTTTGTTCACTCCACGTTGCTCCCGTTTACGCAGCTGTATGAATGAGTACCTGGCTAAAGACAGTGGTGTATACTTGTGTACGAAGTCTTCGCACATTAATTGCAGTGTTGCTTCACAGAGAAGTCGAAATATTGAACAGATCTGCCAGGGAGTAAAGTGTAAAACGCTTTGAGCAGTCCTAAGGACTGGATACTGTGCTATATAAGAACTTGCACTTGTATGAGAACTTACCTGTTATCTTTCAACTGACCATCAGCAAGTGGGGCGTAGTGGTCGAGTAATTAGAATGCTGGACTGTCGATCGGAGGAACTGGTTGCCTGTGTCTTTCATAAGAGGCCGTATAAACCATTGGACCCTTCTATCTGGTGTCGTGCCAGGGAAAGTAAAATAACCCACTCAGGGAAATGAAAAAACCTGTCGTGGACTCACTGAGCTGGGATATCATTCTCTAAATTCCCAATACCAACAGTGAACTTCAAAATGTTGAAGTTGGCTGGGCAGTTGGAAGAAGACGCATCAGCTGCCGTGTCAACTGCAGGCATGTATGACCAGGGCCCTCCAGTTTCCACTGTTGTAGGCTGCTAGACCATCAACGATTTTGACTCTGACAAACTCGTGTCTTTTCCCTCACAATCTATCCCGTTGTCATAACTTTCACTTTCTCATCACTGTAAATCGTGCCTGTTGTTTCCTAATGTTGCTAAAGCTCTATGTAGAGTGTGCTGTTTTTAAGGATTTATTTATTAGTTTTTTCTTTTTTGTCCATGACACACTTAGTGTTCTTCTCAGGAAACACATTTCCATTGCTTCTGAGTTCTTCTTTGATCGACACTGTGAAACTGATACAAAATCTATAAAATAAATGTTGACAATTTCAGCCCTTGTGATGAAATAACGGGAGGACAATGTAAGAGGAAGTAAATAACCCTCTCATGGTACAGACATTTTAAAATGAAGGTGTCTGGGGTGCCATTTTATGCTTCTGTACCCACTTTTGTTATAGGAAATGCATAGTTGAAAAGAGTAGATTATTTTTAAATGTTATATTTCTCCTACACAATCTGATAGTTAGAACTATTGAAACTAGCACCCTCAGCGCAAATAGTTTGTTTATTGTGGTTCAGATTCATTGTTACTCTTTCTGTTCTGCCCGACAGCCCGATCCTGTTTATTGGGCCTACGGGCACGGGCAAGAGTGTGTACGTGCAGCAGAAACTGATGCACGGTCTACCCCAGGACAAGTACATTCCGACCTTTGTGAACTTCTCCGCTCAGACTAGTGCCAATCAGACTCAGGTAGGTGGAAGCACATGTCCGCATGATTTTCTCATGCTACAGTTGATTTTTTTCATAAAGAATGCTAAAATATGAACGTGCAAAATATTGAGTGTGTGGCAATGCTCAGACATAGGCACAGACCTTGGGGTGATAAAGAAATTGAAACAACTATGACATTGGCTTCTGTTATCTTGCACCCCCAACTAAAGGGTGATTGCATAGGTTTGCGATGTCCCCGAATCGTATCGCGTTACATGTGGGTTGGTGGTGGTTTGGTCGGCACCACGTATTGCTTGAAACAAATAATGATTGCCACAGCGGCCACACCTACGAAGTAGAACATACATTAGTGCTGGCGATCGTATACCGAAGGCACTGTTCTGTGGCCAGGTGAACACTGCGGCTGTTCGCTGTGGTTTTGGAAGTCGCTTTGGTTGTTCCAAATTTTAGTCCAACGCCACTTATTAGAGGGGGTGAGTGGTTGTTTGAAACAATGAAACATTGTTTTTGACTGCGGATGTACAAGATGACCCCTAAGATGTACAGTTACGTACCACTGCAGTCAAAGAGAGCACAGTAGTGCAGTGGTTAGCATATCCGCCTGGCATGCCAGAGCTCCGAGTTCAAAATCTGGATCGGCCAGGCATGATATTTTATGTAAAAACCTGGCTCTCAACATTTGGGTCTGTGTGTCCCTTTTGACTCGGAGATTACGTTAAATGTCGGTCCTGTCTCAATTTGGGACATAAAAGAACCACTGAGGATGACAAGCACCCTGGCAGTGACCACCTGCAGAGCCAGCATAGAAAGGTCGTTTTGGTGATAATATTCTGAAAATAGATGACAAGTTGAATGAGACATCATAAGACCATAACTTTGTAACCACAGTATACCTGTATATACAGACTAGTCAGTTAATAGAATGTTGCCGAATGCTGGAAAACAACTAGAAAAGCATTTAGTTCATGCCGTGGCTAATATCTCTGCCCGCAGTTCATCATTATGTCGAGACTAGACAAGCGTCGCAAGGGCTTCTTCGGGCCGCCCATGGGCAAGAAATCGATCATCTTCATCGACGACATGAACATGCCCGCCCTTGAGATGTACGGGGCTCAGCCGCCCATCGAACTCCTGCGCCAGTTCTTCGACCACGGCCACTGGTACGACCTGAAGGACACAACGAAGATCGTCCTGCAGGACGTGCAGTTCCTCGGTGCGATGGGGCCCCCTGGTGGTGGGCGCAACCCAGTCACGCCACGATTCCTGCGACACTTCAACATCGTCGCGATCAACTCTTTCAGCGACGACACAATGATTCGTATCTTCTCGATGATCATGTTGACGTACCTACGCGTGAGTAGCGTACTTGGGATGATGTCGAAGATTATTTATTTACTCTTCATATATTCTTTCTGTCTCATCATTGATGTTATGAAACGCTTTATGTTAATAGAAGTGTGGTGTCTGTATCTTTCTCTAGAAGCCCTCAGAGGTAGCTGTCTAGTGTTACTAAAGGGCACTGCTGCCCTTAGGGTACGAAACAAGATTGGTTTATCATAAAATTATTCTGTGTATACTAGCTTATATCCAGCCATGGAACAACAAATGAAGGACTGCAATTGCCACCATTATGGTATTTTGAGCATTAACTTTTAGAACATTCTCGGACTGTTGCAATGGTACCTTACAAATTTTACGATTTGATTCTGTCATATATTTGGTCTGGTGTTAACCTGTGCCGAATGTTGTTAAAGCGCCAGGAGTTTTCACCTGAGTACTTTGGGATGGGCACTATGATCGTGACTTCAACGATGGAGATCTACAAGGCTGCGATGAAGAACCTGCTACCGACACCAGCCAAGTCTCACTACGTCTTCAACCTGCGAGACTTCAGTCGTGTCACCCTCGGGTGCTGTCTCATCCGCAAAGAACAGGTCAACAGCAAGAGGACCTTCACACGGTACGTCACTCTCCCTGTCTACAGGAATGATCAGTGTAGGTTTTTTAAAGGACATAGTCTGTTCCTAGTTTTTATGTATTAATGTAATGTTCTTAAGACTATACTAACTATGTTGAAGGTATACTGCCCGCCAAATTGTGTTTAGTAAGCCCGTAACAACAGTCGCAGTTTGAAGGCACAACCACGGGAACATGTTCAAGTAGTAAACAACACATCCACTTTCAAAACAAGCTTTATTGGCAATACGGCCAAGTCGGGCTGAGTTAACTGCTGTATGCTTTGATGTTCAACAATGCTCACTTTCCCACGGTCAACACAGCATACTTCCAGTTAGAAATTACTACGCCCGCTAATTTCAAGTAGACTGTGTCCTTTTAATGTTGAAACATACAAGCATTTAAAAAAGCTACAAGTCCTATCTTCTGTCCATGCAATGTATTGGATCTAAAAAACATCTAAATGAAAATATTGTTATCAAACATATTTCACTGAGTGTATTGATTTTGGAATTATAATTTATATTTATTTTAAATTATTGTATTTATATCACCAGTACCTTATATTGGTTGGTGGTGAATCATTGATAAGTACTGCACTTCTGTTCACCCCCTGTCCACCAAAACTATTGTTTATTTTAATACTCACATGTTACAAATGGTGGATGTTGTAATAATGGAATGCGTATTCTTGGGATGTGTTGGAAATAAATTGCTTACTTACTAGGAAGCACCAGCATTCAAAATATATGCTGAAATGTTGGTAGTTAGTCAGATTGTCAACTTTGTAAAGTCGGTGATTCATACATTAATATAAATAAACTAATGTTAATGACACTAAAAAAATGATTGCATATGAGTGGAAACAGCGTGAGGAATGGGAAATACCTTTGTAGTGACGTCTTGTGTTAGTTCAATTATAGTTAGATTAGATATATTATATATATATATATATTTGTTATTACTAGATATAACAAGTGTTCCTGTATGTTATGTGTACTTGTTACTAGATATGACGAGTGTTCCTGTATGTTATGTGTACTTGTTACTAGATATGACGAGTGTTCCTGTATGTCATGTGTACTTGTTACTAGATATGATGAGTGTTTCTGTATGTCATGTGTACTTGTTACTAGATATGGCGAGTGTTCCTGTATGTCGTGTGTACTTGTTACTAGATATGACGAGTGTTCCTGTATGTCATGTATACTTGTTACTAGATATGACGAGTGTTTCTGTATGTCATGTGTACTTGTTACTAGATATGGCGAGTGTTCCTGTATGTCATGTGTACTTGTTACTAGATATGACGAGTGTTCCTGTATGTCATGTGTACTTGTTGTTACTAGATATGACGAGTGTTCCTGTATGTCATGTGTACTTGTTGTTACTAGATATGACGAGTGTTCCTGTATGTCATGTGTACTTGTTACTAGATATGACGAGTGTTCCTGTATGTCATGTGTACTTGTTGTTACTGTATGTATGTGTACTATGAGATATGAATGTCGTGTACTTGTTGTTACTAGATATGACGGGTGTTCTGTATGTTATGTGTACTTGTTGTTACTAGATATGACGAGTGTTCCTGTATGTCATGTGTACTTGTTGTTACTAGATATGACGAGTGTTCCTGTATGTCGTGTACTTGTTGTTACTAGATATGACGGGTGTTTCTGTATGTTATGTGTACTTGTTGTTACTAGATATGACGAGTGTTCCTGTATGTCATGTGTACTTGTTGTTACTAGATATGACGAGTGTTCCTGCATGTCATGTGTACTTGTTGTTACAAGATATGACGAGTGTTCCTGTATGTCATGTACTTGTTGTTACTAGATATGACGAGTGTTCCTGTATGTCATGTGTACTTGTTGTTACTAGATATGACGAGTGTTCCTGTATGTCGTGTACTTGTTGTTACTAGATATGACGGGTGTTTCTGTATGTTATGTGTACTTGTTGTTACTAGATATGACGAGTGTTCCTGTATGTTGTGTACTTGTTGTTACTAGATATGACGAGTGTTTCTGTATGTTATGTGTACTTGTTGTTACTAGATATGACGAGTGTTCCTGCATGTCATGTGTACTTGTTGTTACTAGATATGACGAGTGTTTCTGTATGTTATGTGTACTTGTTGTTACTAGATATGACGGGTGTTCCTGTATGTCATGTGTACTTGTTGTTACTAGATATGACGGGTGTTTCTGTATGTCATGTGTACTTGTTGTTACTAGATATGACGAGTGTTCCTGTATGTCATGTGTACTTGTTGTTACTAAATATGACGAGTGTTCCTGTATGTCGTGTACTTGTTGTTACTAGATATGGCGAGTGTTCCTACATGTCATGTGTACTTGTTGTTACTATATATGACGAGTGTTCCTGTATGTCGTGTACTTGTTGTTACTAGATATGACGGGTGTTTCTGTATGTTATGTGTACTTGTTACTAGATATGACGAGTGTTCCTGTATGTCATGTGTACTTGTTGTTACTAGATATGACGAGTGTTCCTGTATGTCGTGTACTTGTTGTTACTAGATATGACGGGTGTTTCTGTATGTTATGTGTACTTGTTGTTACTAGATATGACGGGTGTTCCTGTATGTCATGTGTGCTTGTTGTTACTAGATATGACGAGTGTTCCTGTATGTCATGTGTACTTGTTGTTACTAGATATGACGAGTGTTCCTGTATGTCGTGTACTTGTTGTTACTAGATATGACGGGTGTTTCTGTATGTTATGTGTACTTGTTGTTACTAGATATGACGGGTGTTCCTGTATGTCATGTGTACTTGTTGTTACTAGATATGACGAGTGTTCCTGTATGTCGTGTACTTGTTGTTACTAGATATGACGGGTGTTTCTGTATGTTATGTGTACTTGTTACTATATATGACGGGTGTTCCTGTATGTCATGTGTGCTTGTTGTTACTAGATATGACGAGTGTTCCTGCATGTTATGTGTACTTGTTGTTACTAGATATGACGGGTGTTTCTGTATGTTATGTGTACTTGTTGTTACTATATATGACGGGTGTTCCTGTATGTCATGTGTGCTTGTTGTTACTAGATATGACGAGTGTTCCTGTATGTCATGTGTGCTTGTTGTTACTAGATATGACGAGTGTTCCTGTATGTTATGTGTACTTGTTGTTACTAGATATGACGGGTGTTCCTGTATGTCATGTGTACTTGTTGTTACTAGATATGACGAGTGTTCCTGTATGTCATGTGTACTTGTTGTTACTAGATATGACGAGTGTTCCTGTATGTCGTGTACTTGTTGTTACTAGATATGACGGGTGTTTCTGTATGTTATGTGTACTTGTTGTTACTAGATATGACGAGTGTTCCTGTATGTCGTGTGCTTGTTGTTACTAGATATGACGAGTGTTTCTGTATGTTATGTGTACTTGTTGTTACTAGATATGACGAGTGTTTCTGTATGTTATGTGTACTTGTTTTACTAGATATGACGGGTGTTCCTGTATGTCATGTGTACTTGTTGTTACTAGATATGACGAGTGTTCCTGTATGTCGTGTACTTGTTGTTACTAGATATGGCGAGTGTTCCTGCATGTCATGTGTACTTGTTGTTACAAGATATGACGAGTGTTCCTGTATGTCGTGTACTTGTTGTTACTAGATATGACGAGTGTTTCTGTATGTTATGTGTACTTGTTGTTACAAGATATGACGAGTGTTCCTGTATGTCATGTGTACTTGTTACTAGATATGACGAGTGTTCCTGTATGTCATGTGTACTTGTTGTTACTAGATATGACGAGTGTTCCTGTATGTCGTGTACTTGTTGTTACTAGATATGGCGAGTGTTCCTGCATGTCATGTGTACTTGTTGTTACAAGATATGACGAGTGTTCCTGTATGTCGTGTACTTGTTGTTACTAGATATGACGGGTGTTTCTGTATGTTATGTGTACTTGTTGTTACAAGATATGACGAGTGTTCCTGTATGTCATGTGTACTTGTTGTTACTAGATATGACGAGTGTTCCTGTATGTCATGTACTTGTTGTTACTAGATATGACGTGTGTATGTGTTACTGATATGAGTGTTCCTGCATGTCATGTGTACTTGTTGTTACTAGATATGACTGTTCCTGCATGTCATGTGTACTTGTTGTTACTAGATATGACGAGTGTTTCTGTATGTGTATGTGTACTTGTTGTTACTAGATATGACGAGTGTTTCCTGTATGTCATGTGTACTTGTTGTTACTAGATATGACTTGTTGTTACTAGATATGACGAGTGTTCCTGTATGTCATGTGTACTTGTTGTTACTAGATATGACGGGTGTTTCTGTATGTCATGTACTTGTTGTTACTAGATATGACGAGTGTTCCTGTATGTCGTGTACTTGTTGTTACTAGATATGACGGGTGTTTCTGTATGTCATGTGTACTTGTTGTTACTATATATGACGAGTGTTTCTGTATGTCAGGTGTACTTGTTGTTACTAGATATGACGAGTGTTTCTGTATGTCGTGTGTACTTGTTGTTACTAGATATGGCGAGTGTTCCTGTATGTCATGTGTACTTATTATTAGTAGATACGATGAGTGTTCCTGTATGTCATGTGTACTTGTTATTACTAGATACGATGAGTGTTCCTGTATGTCATGTGTACTTGTTGTTTACCTGCAGGTTGTGGGTACATGAAGTAATGCGTGTCTTCTATGACCGGCTGATAGATGACAACGACCGCGAGTGGCTCTTTGAGTGGGTATCTCTGCATCACTCTCAGTCACAACTCCAGGGGCCAGTTTCATGAAGTGTACTTAAAGTTATGCAATTATATAGCGTCATGTGTTTGCGTAAATTCCTGTTTGGTTATATTAAAAAAATCACGTAAATTACTTTGACAATCATCTTAGTATTAAGAACATTCTTAGCTGCTTCATGAAACCGGCCCCTGATGTGTACGAGTCATTCCGCACGTTGTGTTGCATCTTGTTTATTTAACAACATTTAACAAGACAATGTTCAAAAGCAACAAACTCCAGACTGCAGGTGAAAAAAGAAGCCTTTGGCTAATCAAAAGAATTTTCCGTGACTAAGTAAGACGAACTTCTCATAATCTCCACATGAATCACTCATGAACTCACCTGTGTCCTGTGGTCTACCTTCATCTCCCCATCAACTCACCTCTGTCCTGTGGTCTGCCACAACTCACCTCTGCTCTGTGGTCTACCTTCATCTCCCCATCAACTCACCTCTGTCATGTGCTCTGCCTTCATCTCCTCATCAACTCACCTCTGCTTCGTGGTCTGTCTTCATCTCCCCATCAACTCACCTCTGCCCTGTGGTCTGCCATCAACTCACCTCTGCTCTGTGGTCTGTCTTGATCTCTTCATCAACTCACCTCTGCCCTGTGGTCTGCCTTGATCTCCTCATCAACTCGCCTCTGCCCTGTGGTTTGCCTTCATCTCCTCATCAACTCACGTCTGACTCATTGTTTTGTTGCAGAATGATCAAGGTGCTGATCAAAGAACAGTTCAAGGACCAGTTTGACACAGTCTTTGAGCACTTGGCTAATGGAGGCCAGGGAGGACATGTAAGTGTGGCAGGCAGAGTAAGGGTGTGGGAGATGGGGTGTAGGAGGGAGGGAGATGGGGGTATTTGGGTGAGGAAGGTTGGGATGAAGGAGTGAGGGTGATGGAGAAATGTACAACATTTGGGAGAAACACATATACCACCCACACCACACATGCACACACACACACACACACACACAGGCATGTATGCACACGCACGCACACACACATGCACGCATGCATGCACACATACAAACACACACAACATGCACACGCACGCACACACACACACACACACACACACACACACACAACACGCGTACACACAACACGTGTACACACACAATATGCATGCACATGCATACACATGCACACACATGTATGCACACACGCACACGCTTGTGCACACACACATCTATACACATGCATATGTGGTGTTTGAGCGTGCCCATCAACTAGTCTATGTGGTGCAGCCTGCAGAAGTCAGCATTCATTCTAGCAAAAAGAAACTCAGATCAGTAAGCATCCTGTAGTTAAGTAACAAGGCAAGCCGTGGTCATCACTGGACACAACCAATGATATCTATCATGTAATGATTCGGTCAACAGTAGGACCCACAGATTTGTACTCTTGTCTTCCAGCAAATGTGTTCCTGGCTCTTTTGTTATTGCCAATGTCACAATGTTGTCATTCCATAGCTCGTCACTCACAACATAGGATTCAGGAACCGTTTAAGGCCAGACACGGCAGGTAGATAGGATTATTTTTTAATTTGTGCAAACAGTTCAATTTTTTCTGCCCAATGCATGAAATGGGTCTTACTGAGTAAAATATATATTGAACTTTTTTCAGCCAGACCCCCGTTTCCATGGTAACAAACAAAATGGCCGCCATTTTTTAGCAAATGTTGGCAAATTTGGAAACTGCCATTTTTTATTGAATCCATATATAGTTATAATTCTTGCAAATCCATGTTCTCTATAGATTCTATTGTGAAATGATCAGAGCATTTTTTGAAATGTGTTTTTATTTTTTAAATAATTTTTTTGTAAAGTACGAAAAAAATATTTTTTTTTGGCAACAAATATGGCTATATCTTTCAAACTATTCATGATTTTTAAAAAAATGTTTGATCATTGCACACAGTAGAACATTATTTGGATAGCATAATTATTCCAAGAGATATCCCGTTTCCAAATGCAGAAATTTAAAGAAATTTTGTTGTTGAGAAAATGGCTGTCAAAGATTGCATAATGGATTTCATTACATGATATCGACATGCTTGATCCATGATTAAAACTCACTTAGAGGTACGTAATTGTCATAGAAGTGAACTTTATTGATAGTATGCAGACAAAGGTATAATAATCTGACAGAAAATCATTTTCAGTATGTTTTGTCAAAAAACACCATTTCACCTGGGGTGTCTGGCCTTAAAGAGATTCGATTAGCAGCTGTCTTTCTAAACGTATGGTGTGTGTGTCTATAATGGCACCACAACAATGTTAGCTATTTTCTACATAAATGTAAGTATTGTAGACCAACATTGGCGATGTTATGTTTTGGGTAACACCATCCTCGGAAGCCCATGTCCATGTATCGTCTATCTTTGTTTAGTTTATGATCAGCGTGTGCGTAATCTTGGAAAAAACTTATGATCAGTAAACACATAAACGTGCAGATATGCGACGAAGAAACAATTTTAGTTGCATGAATATATTTACAGTAGCTTAGAGTGTGGACCATGCCTTGCCTTTTCTTTAAAAGTCGGTTGTTACGACTGAATTCACCTTAGCTCAACGCTTTCAGTTTGGCTCTGTTCGTAGACTTCTTTTTGCAGTTATCAGTTGTTTTACTAAAACGTTTAGTGTTTGTGTTTCATCTCAGTCTACAGGTTTGTATTAACACCACTGTTGAATTTGTCTCTGTAGTTAATTGTTATTTCTTGTTGTTTTGTTGCATCTGACTACAGAGGATAGTCACATGGATAAATGTCTAAACATTCTTGCATTGATGCTGTATTCTTGTAAAAGGTAAACAAGTCAGCTCTTTTGTAGCTCTGCATTCATTCCATGGGACCATCCTCGCACGCCAGGGGTCGCTGCTGCTGATTACATCAGTCCCAGCCAGCAGTACCCCCTGGCTGATCGCTTTGCGAAACTCTGAATTAAAACTCGGTCTATGAAATCGCTCACTAGATCAGTAGATCTATGCAGGTCAGGTGGTCATAATAAAACTATTTCAACCAACCGTGGCTCGGGTTACATGCAATGTTTAGGAAGTAGAAGCAATTATTCGAATACACAATACCGGTCAGCTGCTCGTACTAATGGGCGAATGGGTCATTATATATTGGGATTCCCAGAAGTCGTTTATCCGTCTTTAGATTGGGGCGGGTATTTGCGCTGTTCTCACGAGTGATGCAGTCGTGACTGGCGAAGTTTGACTCGGCTAACTTTCGCACTTCGCGTAGGGGATCAGCCAGGGCTAGTTTTGCATGGCAAACAGCCCTGGCTTGCGAGGATGCGTGGGACAGCTCCATTGTTTTACATACAAGGTTTTCTATTATAAACGGCGACTACAACAAGTGTTCTGTTGTGAATGACCATTCACAATAGGTTTCCTGTTACAAACAACCAGCTACAATAAGTTTTCTGTTATAAATAACCAGCCATAACAACAGGTTTTCTTTTTGAAATCGCCACATGGTGTGGTGCCATCTCCTCTCAGAAGTCAACCAAAATGGGGTTTCTGCACCTTGGCAAAACAATAGCTACTGCATTTAGATAAACGAAACAAATGTGTACTTGTGAACGCGTCATGTTGTTTCTGTTCAGGCGACAGAGGAGGATATGCGCAGTCTCATGTTTGGCGACTACATGAACCCTGACCTGGACATCGAAGACCGGGTCTACGCCGAGGTGAAGGACATCGACAGCTTCTACAGCGTCGCCGAGCAGTGTCTCGAGGAGTACAACCAGACCCACAAGACACGCATGAACCTCGTCATCTTCAGGTAACCATGGCCACGTGTAGATATTACATTCGCAGAACGGTTTCCCTGCGTCACAATAAAAATTACGTGCATGATCTCCACCTGGTTTTGCCTTGCTAACAATGTTGGGATTTTAACAAAATGTATGATGGGATGTGTTCAGTGTCCATTTTTATGGTATATTACTAGGCAGCCGGTCACATGATGAGGTCAGTTATATATAAAGTTGCAGTAATTAACAGATATTCGATCAGCTAACAAAATAAATAATATAAATGGTGCATAATACAAAATTTGACATTGTTTATTTGTCAGGGTTGTTTCGTTATGTGAACTTAAATATTATGATTTAATTAATCACATTCTGTAGTGATCAATGGATGAAAAGTTGAGATTTGGTGACGTTTTAAATGACACATTCCTCAGATACGTTCTCGAGCACCTGTCACGAATCTGTCGCGTGCTGAGGACACCAGGGGGCAACATGTTGCTGGTTGGTGTAGGCGGCAGTGGGCGTCAGTCACTGACCAGACTGGGGGCGTCTATGGCCGGACTCGCCCTCTTCCAGCCCGAGATCTCCAAGAACTATGGCAAGAACGAGTGGAAGGAAGACCTCAAGGTGTGTGGTCTTCATACGCTGTGTGGGTGGTCTGGTTTTGTAGTGTTGGTGGTCTTGTTACCCTGCTACATATGTGTGTATGTATTTATGTGATGATGCTAGTTAGTTGAAAAAAATAGTGACATATTTTACCAAAATTATGACTTTTTAGTAGTTTTTTATTGTATACTATTGGTTAAAATCTTTCTTTTTTAACTAAGTAGCATCATGTCAGATATGTTGTTTGTTAGAATATATGCAAAAATTTGACATATACGAATTAAGTTCTCCATGGGGCTTGCCACCAAAAACGGTCTTATCTAAGATTAGCTGGTCACCGTGGTTACGGACATACATATTCCTACTACTAGTGGTTGTGTGTGTTTGCCAGAACTTGCTGAAGAACACGGGGTGTCTGGGCAAGACGACCGTGTTCCTCATCACCGACAGTCAGATCAAGGAGGAGTCATTTCTTGAGGACATTGACAGTCTCCTCAACACGGGCGAGGTGCCCAATCTGTTTGTCACTGATGAGAAGGCTGAAATCATGGAGGTCAGTATCACACGCGTCGTAATAATGTTTTTCTTTATTTGTATAAGGCACATCAAATATAAAATACAACATTGGTGAAACATATTGAGTGTAATAAAAAATGTTGTTTGTTTACTAAATATTGTTATAATATGGATATATATATATATATATATATACATATGTAAAGAAATAAGTGATCTAAAATAATGTATTGGCAAAATATTGACAAAAGTGGTATTAAAAAACTAGTCATTGCTTTAATATCACTCGGTAAGGAATGTCTTGTGTGTGTGTGTGTATGAGCATCCACATTTGAGAACGTCCGTAAGAGTTACGGGTGAACATTAAGGATCGGCACATCATGACTAAGGCATAGATCTCCTTTGGAAGCAGAGTCATTACCCCATAGAGCAAGCAGATTCAACAACCAGTTATGACATTGCTGTGCTGTCCTCTGCAGACGATGCGCCCCATCGCACAGGCCGGAGACAAGATGGCCGAGTTCAGTCCTCTCGCGCTGTTTGCGTTCTTCGTCAACCGTTGTCGACAGAACCTGCACATCCTCATCGCGTTCAGCCCTATTGGGGACGCATTCCGCAACCGACTCAGGCAGTACCCGTCCCTTATCAACTGCTGCACAATCGACTGGTTCCAGGTGTGTAATCCCCTCGTTCAACCTTGTCGTGTCTACAAGGTTTTAGTGTTCATATTATTTTATTCAAGGTTTTATTGTTCATATTATTTTATTCAAGGTGTTGTTGTTCATATTATTTTATTTACGGTGTTGTTGTTCATATTATTTTATTCAAGGTGTTCATATTATTTTATTCAAGGTGTTGTTCATATTATTTTCTTCAAGGTGTTGTTCATATTATTTTATTCACGGTGTTGTTCATATTATTTTATTCAAGGTGCTGTTGTTCATATCATTTTATTCAAGGTGTTGTTGTTCATATTATTTTATTCAAGGTATTGTTGTTCATATTATTTTATTTAGAACATTTTATACTGATTGTACTGATACTCAGTCGCATTATTAAAAAAGCAGTCATTACAATTGTGCTCGATTACATTGCCAACGTAATTATATTCATGATTACAATGACGATTACAATGTTCTTGTGCATGCGCAGTTTCCTGGTCTCAAGGAAACTACAATGCAAGCAGTCAGGCATGGACCAATTCCTTTAATGTAATCGTGATTGTAACGAAGGTGGGGCATTTCAGGCGTGGCCGGACGACGCCCTAGAGAGGGTGGCCCACAAATACCTGGAACACGTGGACATAGAGGACTATGAGAAAGAAGCCACCATCAACATCTGTCAACACTTCCACCAGAGCTCCATCGGACTCTCTACAAGGTATGTCCACAGTTTGTCCTCCTTGTTCCCCGTCGAACCACTCGCTCTGTTCTTTCTTACCTTACTTTCTATCAGCAGCCCCCTCTCTCTGTCTTTCATCCTCACCTGCTCTTCTCGTGTCCTTCCTCACACAGTCCACCCATCTCACTTATGGCCTTCTCCTGTGTCCTCGGTGTTGTTTCGACTCTGCTCTCTTTGCAAGTTTGCCTGCACCTATCCTTGCCACGTGGCCTGTCCATCTCATCCGGCTTCTCACCAGTCTTCTTGTTAGGCTACGTTCCATATACAATATACATACACCATAAAACATAAATAAGATTGAACTTCGTGATTGATCATGGGAGAAACGTAACACCGACTTCTTTTCCAACATACGTGTCATGCGATGCTTTTGTTCAGGTTTCTATTGGCCCTTGGTCGTCATAACTACATAACGCCAACATCATACCTTGAGTTGATCGGTGCTTTCAAGACCCTCATCAATCAGAAGCAGGAGTCGACCATGAAGGCGAAGCGGCGTTACATCATTGGTCTTGAGAAACTCGCCTTTGCTGCCTCCCAGGTAACGTCACTTTCATAATACATGATTGATTGTTAATTAATATATATTTAAAATTTGCATTATTAAGGTGGCTGGATCAGCTATTATATGCTTCTTTTGAATTAATCATTTCTAATATAAGTTTTGAAGATAAGCTAACCATTTTTTCTCAGAGTTTGCCTAAGACACTAAACAATACTCCAGACCAAAACGAATTGATTTTTTATGTTGTTTAGAGATATTTAAATGTGTTTAATAAAGACAATTAAAAAATATGTTAAAAAATCACCCTAAAATGGCATTTTGTTGTTGTTGTAAACAAATGCATATTAAGTTTGATACAGCTTCATAAACATTTTGCTACAATGTTGAAAGACAGCGAAAATCTGTACTGCATTTTTGGTACGACCCCTTCACCAAACATAAAACCATCCTGTGCAATTTTGGGTAAACACAAGTCGAGTTCATATGCCAAGTTATGGCTTTGTAAGTATTGTAGTTTTTATAAAAAGTTACATTAAGTAATACTTCCTGGTTGTTACCGATAATACAAGTGTCACCAGATGCTTGTTTATTGCTAGAAATGTGACTTTTTACTAGCATGTGGCTTATTTCAACACGATTTGACAGACCCTTCTATTACTGAGATTTCCCCCCAAGGTTTTCCCCGCCAAGTTGTCTCGTGTTACGAAGGGCCATGTGTTGAACTTGTTTTGGTAGACAAGATTGATTGACACCTGCTGGGGTCAGTCACGTGTCATTGCAACTGGTGGCTGAGGTCGGGCATTATCGGAGAATAAATAAAACTACCGCCAGTATTTGGTGATTTGACAGTGTGATGCATTTAGGTAATTATAATACAACAGCATAATGGCATGAGAATAACCAGACTATATGATCTGCATTCATGGTGAACAAATTTGTGTTTGAACAGGGCTGACGCACACGTGATCGTCACTATGGAAACATCGTCAGTTTCCAAGAATCTGAAAAGGGGCTTTCCACAGACACACTAAAAATACTAGTTTTTAAAGGATGGATTGGTGACATATGGCGATAGTGCCTTGGTTTTTTTAATAGTACACATGTTCATACTGACACCTACTAATTTCTGTGAAGAGAAAAATAAAGAAATCAACTGACATGATACCCGACCCAGCTACCTTAATTGTTAGCACATTTGTGCTACAGTAAATATCTTATCTCGGCGAACAGTAACCAGTCTGGTTTCATGATCGCAAAGGTAAATAAAAATGCATGTTTGGTCTGCATCGGAAGCGCCCTCTCCTATGAGAGCATATGCATGTGTTTGCCGTGTTGACCACCAGGTGGCAGAGATGCAGCGAGAGTTGGAGGAGCTACAGCCACAGCTGGTTGTCTCGGCGGCGGAGAACGAGAAGATGATGATCGTGATCGAGCACGAGTCTGCCGAGGTGGCGTTGACAAGTGAGAAGGTTCGGTCGGAGGAGGCCGTGGCCAATGAGCAGGCGGCGTCCGCTCAGGCACTCAAAGACGAGTGCGAGGCGGAATTGGCGGAGGCCATCCCGGCCTTGGAGGCAGCATTGGCCGCGCTCAACACACTCAAGGTGGGAAGATGGTGGTGGTGGTGGATTTACTGTAAACATTGTAACATTGTGATTATATTTAAAGTTAATATGGTGATTCATTGTAAACATAATGCAGTGATTCAGTGTAAACATTGTAATGTGATTATATTTGAAGTTAGTATGATTATTAATTGTAAACATAACGTAAAGTGATTAAATGTAAACATTGGAACATTATTATTACATTTAAAGTTAATACAGGAACCCACTGTAAACATTATAATATAAAGTGATTAAATATAATTATTATCATGCTGCGATTATATTTAAAGTTAATATAGTGATTCGTTGTAAACATACTGTAAAGTGATTTACTGTGAACATTGTAATGTGATTACATTTAAAGTTAATACAATGATTCGTTACAAACATTACAAAGTAAAGGGATTAACTATAAATGTAATATACAGTGATTTACTGTAAACATTCTAATAAAAACTGATCATGTAATAGAAAGTGAGTCATTGTGAAAACTATAATATGATCTGAATCACTGCAAACAAATGTAATATAACATGAGTCATTGTAAATGTTCTACCATAGTTA
This sequence comes from Paraescarpia echinospica, assembly GCA_020002185.1. Lineage (NCBI taxonomy): Eukaryota > Metazoa > Annelida > Polychaeta > Sabellida > Siboglinidae > Paraescarpia > Paraescarpia echinospica. Next base: position 53,701,914 of record CM034531.1, read on the forward strand.
TTCACTTTAAACATTGTACTATAAAAATTATTCATTGTTAACATTATAATATAAAGTGAATTGTATACATCATAATATAAAGTGATGTACTGTAAACATAAAGAAAAAATAGTATTACAAAGCTGATACACTCTGCATTTGCAGTATTGGTACTTTTGTTAATTTGCCAAAAAATTCTTAAACTCACTTCGAAAATATACAAAACAATTACTTTTTATTTTGACATGACCCCTGACCGTGTATTTGTGCCCCCGTCTCAGCCCGCTGACATCACCATCGTCAAGTCGATGAAAAATCCTCCGGCTGGCGTGAAACTTGTCATGTCGGCTGTGTGCGTGATGAAGGACATTAAACCCGAGAAAGTGAACGACCCGGCTGGCACGGGCCAGAAGGTATGTCACTCATGTCAGTGGTATCATGTCAATGAAGCCCCAGAAATATCACACAATGCCTCTTGATTCAAGAAGCCAAGAACCTCTCGTGTTTTGTGTATTGTGATTATGTGTTCCTGTTACTGGTGAAATATATTTGTGGATACTATTTACACGGTTACAAAGATAAATGTTTCTTAACCCTACAGGTGACCACTGGGCCGAATTCGGCCCGTGTGATCAGTGCTAAACTGGTCCCGGCCGAATTTTGGCCCAATTCAGTATCACTCTTTTAAAAAAAAATTCTTTTCCGTCACTAACAACTGAGGTATCATCTCAAAACTGAATTATTCTTCTTCCTGTGGCATTTTTATCAATGAGTTTTATTGCGTCATGGTTCAGTAATAGCTAATCACAACCAAGCTTTAAAATGTCGTAGCAGTAGATACATAAATATGGCCGATTTTACTACGCTCTGCATCAGGAATTTATATTCCCATTCATATGATCTAAACCGGGAAATGGAGGTACTGATGGAAAGCCCAATGATTGGTCTATCCAAATAAATTTAGGTAAACGGTCAGACTATCAGTGCATGGCTCTAAAACATCTTGTTGACGCTGGTTTAATTCCATCACGACGAAAAGTGGCTTAGTCCACCATATTTTTGTGTCTCACTTTGATGATACAAGTTAAATTATTTCAAATGTCCGAGTCAGTATATCGGAAAATACATGACAGTATTTGTGGATCAAGTTATTATACTAGTTCAGACAGTTACACAGACATTGTGGGCTATTTTGAAGTGGATATTATGCAAGTTGCTGGCGAGTAACGTCGCCGGACATCGCCGTCTCGCACCCAGACCTGGGCCGATTCATCCGGCCTACTCAGTCCACCAGCGAAAGATACAATGCATTCAGAATTCAAACACAACATGTCCTATAACCTGATGACATATATATGTGTAATTATGAACTGTAGGTATTACTTATTTTATTTATACGTAAGGAAATTGATAATGGATACGTCATGTTATAGGACAAATGAGCCTTACGCCCAAGTACGTTCTACGAAAAATACAATAAAATGAAAAGTTCTGAATATATTTGAGTCTAGTTTTCATTATCATGCAACTGAAATGTATAGCTACATTTGTTACACTGCATGTATGAACATACAACTGCTCAATAATTATTTTGTCACTGACGAACATTGGTTTCTACTTTACCCTCGTTCTGACGTTCATGAAGAATAGTCAACATTTTAGGGTCTACCTAAAAAATTCATATAAAAAACTTCTGAGTATATTTTATTAATTTTTTCTGTACTCATTAGCTTATATACATGGCAACATTTCTCCATTTAGACATTGACACATACAACCACTAGCTAGTAGTAGGGTGAAAGAAATAGTTTTTTGCATTTATTTTGGATAAACTTTAAAGATATATCTTCATGATTATTTGATGTTATGCAAATATCATCACTGGATAATAATAAAGGGTCTTTTTGCTAACAAAATGATAGCTCAAGCTCAATCATATTTCTGCGATAAGTAGTAGCGAAGTTGTGATTTTTAAAAGCACCCGTACAAATAGCTCCAAATTGTGTACATCATGGAAGTTTACTGTTGGTCACCTGTAGGGTTAATTGTATAAATTGTATGAAGTGAATATCATCAATTTAGTAAATGTTACTAATATGGCTTCAGTTTCTCTTTTATACTTTCAAAATGATCGTTTCTTCCAACATTCACTATTCACCTTTCAACTCTGTGGTTTGATTTTTATATCAATGACAATGTCCCTCTCAAAAGTTTCAGTTTCAACTGTTCTTTTAGTCTGTTATCATTGTTACTCTTACCATTCTCTTATCCTTGTTCTCTTATCCTTGTTCTCTTACCATTGTTATCTTATTGTTTTCTTACCATTGTTCTCTTATCATTGTTCTCTTATCCTTGTTCTCTTATCATTGTTCTCTTATCATTGTTCTCTTACCATTGTTATCTTATTGTTTTCTTACCATTGTTCTCTTATCATTGTTCTCTTATCCTTGTTCTCTTATCATTGTTCTCTTATCATTGTTCTCTTACCATTGTTATCTTATTGTTTTCTTACCATTGTTCTCTTATCATTGTTCTCTTATCCTTGTTCTCTTATCATTGTTCTCTTATCATTGTTCTCTTACCATTGTTCTCTTATCATTGTTCTCTTATCATTGTTCTCTTACCATTGTTATCTTATTGTTTTCTTACCATTGTTCTCTTATCATTGTTCTCTTACCCTTGTTCTCTTATCATTGTTCTCTTACCATTGTTCTCTTACCATTGTTCTCTTACCATTGTTCTCTTATCCTTGTTCTCTTATCATTGTTCTCTTATCATTGTTCTCTTACCATTGTTCTCTTACCATTGTTCTCTTATCCTTGTTCTCTTATCATTGTTCTCTTATCCTTGTTCTCTTATCATTGTTCTCTTATCATTGTTCTCTTACCATTGTTCTCTTACCAGTGTTCTCTTATCATTGTTCTGTTACCTTTGTTCTCATATCATTGTTCTCTTACCATTGTTTTCTTACCATTGTTCTCTTATCATTTTTTTGTTACCATTGTACTCTTACCATTGTTCTGTTACCATTGTTCTCTTACCATTGTTTTCTTATCATTGTTCTTTTGTCATTGTTCTCTCTCAGTACTGTTACTCTTACCATTGTTCTTTTATCAACGTTACTCTTATCATTGTTCTCTTACCATTATAATCTTATCTTTGTTACTCTTATCATTGTTCTTTTATTATTGTTACTCTGATCATTATTCTCTTACCATTGTTCTCTTATTATTGTTCTCTTACCATTGTTTTCTTACCATTGTTCTCTTATCATTGTTCTTTTATCACTGTTCTCTTACAATTGTTCTCTTATCATTGTTCTCTTACCATTGTTCTCTTATCATTGTTCTCTTACCATTGTTCTGTCCCCATTGTTTTCTTACCATTATTTTCTTACCATTGTTCTCCTACCATTGTTCTGTTATCATTGTTCTCTTATCATTGTTCTCTTAACGTTGTTCTCTTATCATTGTTCTCTTACCATTGTTCTGTTTTCTTACCATTGTTCTCTTATCATTGTTCTCTTATCATTGTTCTCTTACCATTGTTCTCTTACCCTTGTTCTCTTATCATTGTTCTCTTACCAGTGTTCTCTTATCATTGTTCTGTTACCTTTGTTCTCATATCATTGTTCTCTTACCATTGTTCTCTTACCATTGTTTTCTTACCATTGTTCTCTTATCATTGTTCTCTTACCATTGTTCTCTTATCATTGTTCTCTTACCATTGTTCTGTCCCCATTGTTTTCTTACCATTATTTTCTTACCATTGTTCTCCTACCATTGTTCTGTTATCATTGTTCTCTTATCATTGTTCTCTTAATGTTGTTCTCTTATCATTGTTCTCTTACCATTGTTCTGTTTTCTTACCATTGTTCTCTTATCATTGTTCTCTTACCATTGTTCTCTTACCCTTGTTCTCTTACCATTGTTCTCTTATTATTGTTCTCTTACCATTGTTTTCTTACCATTGTTCTCTTATCATTGTTCTTTTATCACTGTTCTCTTACAATTGTTCTCTTATCATTGTTCTCTTACCATTGTTCTCTTATCATTGTTCTCTTACCATTGTTCTGTCCCCATTGTTTTCTTACCATTATTTTCTTACCATTGTTCTCCTACCATTGTTCTGTTATCATTGTTCTCTTATCATTGTTCTCTTAATGTTTTTCTCTTATCATTGTTCTCCTACCATTGTTCTGTTATCATTGTTCTCTTATCACTGTTCTCTTAACGTTGTTCTCTTACCATTGTTCTGTTCTCTTATCATTGTTCTCTCACCATTGTTCTGTTCTCTTATCATTGTTCTCTTACCATTGTTCTGTTCTCTTACCATTGTTCTGTTCTCTTATCATTGTTCTGTTATCATTGTCCTCTTACCAGTGTTCTCTTACCATTGTTCTCTTATCATTTTTCTCTCACCATTGCTCTCTCACCATTGTTCTCTTACCATTGTTCTCTTTCCATTGTTCTGTTATCATTGTTATCTTATCATTGTTCTCTTACCATTGTTCTCTTATCGTTGTTACTCTTACCATTGTTTTTTATCATTGTTACTCTTATTATTGTTCTCTTACCATTGTTCTTGTATCATTGTTACTCTTACCATTGTTCTTTTATCATTATTCTCTTACCATTGTTATTTTTACCATTGTTCTTTTATTATTGTTACTCTTACATTGTTCTCTTATAATTGTTACTCTTACCATTGTTCTCTTATCATTGTTTCTCTTACATTTGTTCTTTTATCATTGTTACTCTCATCATTGTTCTCTTACCATTGTTCTTTTATCATTGTTCCCTTACCATTGTTATTCTTACCATTGTTCTCTTTCCATTTGTTTTTTTATCATTGTTACTCTTACATTGTTCTCTTACCATTGTTCTCTTATCATTGTTACTGTTATCATTGTTCTCTTACCATTGTTCTGTTATCATTGTTACTCTTACCATTGTTATTTTATCATTGTTACTCTACTCATTGTTCTCTTATCATTGTTACGTTTATGATTGTTCTTTTATCATTGTTCTCTCATCATTGTTTTTCTTACCATTGTTCTTTTATCATTGTTAATCTGATCATTGTTCTCTTATCATTTTTACTCCTATCGTTGTTCTCTTATCGTTGTTCTTGTATCACTTAATCACTGCCCACTGATCACTTTACTGTTGTTCTCATCACTATTGAATTATTACGCTTGTAAATTTTCTTTTCACTACTATAATCTTGTTAGTCACTTTTCATTGTGTTCTTATCATTATGATCTGGTCATGATTATGCGCATGACAGATCCTGGATTACTGGGGACCATCCAAGAAGTTGCTCGGGGACATGAAATTCCTGCCCGACTTGAAGGAGTACGACAAAGACAACATTCCCGTAAGTCTTGCGCCTTGCTTATATATACATTGTATATGTGTATATATATATATATATTTGTATATATGTACGTATATATAGATATATAGTTTGATGAGGGTCAGTCACATTTGATTTCAGGTGACCTAGTGGCAGAGTGACCCCCACCGATACTGTGTGAATGGTAAATACTTATTGGGGCCGGCATGCTTGTTGCTGTGAATATGTGATTCGATTATTGTATTGATGGATACATAATCTTTGTTAATTAATCAATGTAAATGTCATTAAGTTGGCCTATTTCAATCTACACTGGATTTGCGTTGTTGCTCTGCATATATATATATATATATATAACCTTAATTAACTTACTTAATATAATTTAAATATCAGAGCTGGTAGAAGTACATTTATTTTGTACTTGAGTAAAAGTACAAGTAACTTGGAAAAAAGCTACTCAAATAAAACTACTTTTTTTAAATGTACTTACAAGTACAAGTAAAAAGTAAACAACTGTACTTGAAGTAAACACAAAAGTACTTTTCTAGGTTAATGGTTTGACATTTGTTTTACAACTTGTACACCACCTGGTAATCATGCCGGCTAATGGTATTGAATCAGCCAATCAGACAATATTGCCACTTGTAGTTCCTGCTGATATCTATATATATATAGATCTTTGCCGGGGGGCAACGAGTTCTGGGTTCCAGCAGAGATCATTTGTCCGAAACACCTTAGAAGTTCCAAAATGTTAACACAAACTATGGATAGTTCACTACATTCAGAAATGTACACCTTAATTGCACTTTCATTACAAGTAAAAGTACTTCTACAAAAATGTACTTCGTTACTCAAGAAAGTAAACTTTTCTACTTAAGTAAAGTAACGAAGTAATAATACTTCTTTACATTCCGGTTCTGTTATATATGTATATATAGAGCCGGAATGTTATACATATATATATATATATATAAGCTTAATTAACTTAATTTATATAATATCGAATGGTTTTATGTACGTATTGCAATGTAATTGATATAATAAACCAGGTTACAATTAATAATTCTTTTTACATACACACTCACAAACATATTACCACTAACTACTGCCATCTTATTAGTCATCATCCAATCACTTCCCACAGTTCCATTCATTTTTGCTCCAAACCGTAGGTGCCAGCAATGGCGAAGATTCGCAAGGAGTTCCTCACGAACCCTGACTTCGACCCGTCGAAGGTGGCGAACGCTTCATCCGCGGCCGAGGGCCTGTGCAAGTGGGTGCTTGCGATGGAGATCTACGACCGGGTCGCAAAGGTTGTCGCCCCGAAGAAGGAGCGACTGAAGCAGGCACAGGAGGAGCTCTCGGAGACGATGAGGCAGCTCAACGAGAAGAGGGCAATGTTGAAGGAGGTCGTCGATCGACTCGCCCTCCTCAATAAACAGTTCGAGGAGGCCACCGATAAGAAACAGAAGCTCGAGTTCCAGGTACGTACATGTCAAGCATGGTGACAGAGTGTTTAAGGGAGCAGTAATTGCCATAATGTATTTTTTAACTCCTAAGTCCTTTTTTTGGCATAAAACAAGACCGCTTTTATCGAAGCTCAGTAGCAGTCAACATTACAACAGATATGAAGGTGTGATTGTGTAGTGTTATCTCGGAGAAGTCCACTGAAAATTTCAAATTGATGTCTACACAAACGATGGAGTTACAGTAGTTGTATGTGACATGCTCAACAGAAAGCACACTCTTGAGATAATACACTTCAAGGTACAGTTACTTGTATCATTTATACAAATAAAAACTTTCTTTACACCACTAAAAAATACCTTGATCATGTTTTTATCCTGTATGGTTCTGACACGTAAAAATGACATTTTTGAAAAATCAAGTACTGCTCCCATAAAGCATTGGACTCTTGATCGAGAGATTCTGGGTTCGAATCCTGTGCTGCCGTTTTGAATTTAGGGCAAGTTTGTTCACTCTACGTTTGTCAAATTCATTCAGCTATATGAAGAAGTACCTGGCTACAGACGTTGGTGGATATTTGTGTACGAATAGTCTTCACACATTAATTGCAGTGTGCCTGAATGCTTCCCAGAGAAGTCGAGATGGTGTTCGATTGAACAGGTCTGCCATGGAGTAAAGTGTGAAGCATTCTGAGCAGTCATAAGGACTGGATACTGTGCTATATAAGAATCTACCTTCAATTTTTATGTTGCTCTTGCCCCTGACTGAGTGTGTGCACACTAATGTGTGTGTGTTTAAATATGACGTGAAAACATCTAGTTCCTCAAAATCCTTGCAATCCAAAGGCGCATCAAAATCAAAAGATTAGGCAATCTCAAAATCAGTATACAATGCCAAAGTGGGATTATTTATTACACTGATGCACTGTACAGTTGAGGACGAATGAACTCGGTTTATGTTTTGCCCAAGCAGTCAGTGTATGTTAATTGAAATTTAATATGTAAAATTTTATTAAATCATCAGACTAGAACCAGCTCCAGTCCTTGGAGGAACCCTGCGAAATCACCTCCCCCTCATTTATTGATTGTTAATAATAATACTGTTTATTTTATATAGTGCGATGTCCATAACGTTCATAGCGCTTCACATAAGACTAATACACAAATAGTAGAAGAAAGTCTTGATGCCATGTCTAGTTGCGCTGTCTCTCTCCAGGTGGATATGTGCGCAAAGAAGCTGGTACGAGCGGAGAAGCTGATTGGTGGACTGGGTGGTGAGAAGGACCGCTGGACGCAGGCAGCGGAACACCTCCAGCTGGTGTATGACAACCTGCTGGGTGACGTGCTACTGTCTGCCGGTGTCATCGCCTACCTCGGTCCCTTCACCGCACACTTCCGTGAGGAATGCGTCAAGGAGTGGATTGTCCTCTGTCAGGTGCGGCGTAGTCTCTTCCCAGTCGTTTCCAGGACTCCTATTAACTGACTAGTGTGTATTTTGTGTATTTCAGCACCTCCAAAAGGACTTTTGTCTAGATTTATGGCACTTTATAAATGTACTTATTATTATTATATATATTGTGGTTAGACAATAATATCTACTCTTATATCTGGTGACTTTAAAATCATTCCTAAAACATCTTGTACATACAGCTTTTGGAACACACATTTTAATGACTTGAACTTTACTTATTTAGTAAATGTAACTTGTTTCCTTTAAACTAGACATTGATCTAGTATATCAACTTAATTTTGCTTTTATTTTACTGATATATTTCATATATTTTACTTTACTTACTCATTCAACCCATGTTTACTTGTTGTTTCCACACATTTTTACTGCAACATTTCAACATATTTTAAATCTACTTAGTTTTATCCTTACCCCTGGGCAGGTTTTTAACACGGATACATTTGGTGTGCCCTTCAAACGGGTTCTGATAAAAAGTGAATATGTTCTCAGGACAAGAAGATCCCGTGTTCGAACGACTTCTTGCTGACCCGCACCCTGGGGGAGCCGATCAAGATCCAGGCGTGGAACATCGCTGGCCTCCCCAAGGATGCCTTCTCCATCGACAACGGCGTTATCGTCGCCAACTCTAGACGATGGTAAGATGTCCTGCCACAGCGAAGTGGCACAGTTGTGAAGTGGAGCTGTGTACCAGATTCGACAGAGTATAAGCTTCAGAATGTTTAATTGTTTCTGATTTATTATTAAAATTGAAGCATGCTTTTAAAAGCAACGTCTTGAGAAAAATAGGATTAAAAATTGGGCTACGCGAAAAACAAAAGTCCGTATATTATAACAAACGTACACATAGTATTTTGTTTGTTTTGGATTATGTGTCGAGGAAATGAAGCGGACATTGAAGGACGAGACTATAAAGTTAATGACTTCTGCCATAGTCAAAAAATTGATGGGACACGTCGTAGACAGCCATTTGGGGCTCAAGTGCAGAATAGGCCGGTTCGACGTAATACCTGGTTCACTGTGGCTTTTTTAAGAGTGTATTGGATGATGGCCCATTGAAAGTAACGATATAACACATGATGTGATCACCATCATTAAATAAAGCTGTCTCTTACTACATACACCTGACATTGCAGGCCGCTGATGATCGACCCCCAGGGTCAAGCGAACAAATGGACAAAGAACATGGAGAAGGACCACAAGTTGTCGCTGATCAAGTTGACCGACAGCGACTACATACGCACCCTGGAGAACTGCATCACCTTCGGCAACCCTCTGCTGCTGGAGAACGTGGGGGAGGAACTTGATCCTTCCCTCGAGCCCCTGCTGCTCAAACAGACCTTCAAGCAAAGTAAGTCAACCCCGTAGTCACCCCCTTGTTAGCCAGGACTGAAATTGTCCAACTTAACCATTCTCGGTTTTTTTCTCCATTATGCACATGAAAAACCCTATTAGATGTACCAGTGGTTAATTGAGGGGGGCCAAAAAGTATAACACTGCATGCGGCTCGCGACAAAAATACTACATCGTAATACAAGGTCCATTTTATGACTCTTGGTGGTGTTATTGAAAAAATAAAAACAAGTTATGATCCAACACAAAATTATGATATTTAAAAAAAATCCTGTTATTTAAAGACCAAGATAACCGTTATTTTAAAAAGGAAAAGCTATTACAATTTTCAAAAAACGTGTTCTAATAACCGGACGTGTCTCTGGCTAATGACTGTAGCCACTGTCCGGCCACGAGACTGTTTAACCAAGATAATAACAACAATAACCTTTATGCAAGCACCAACACAAGTCATGAGTAGTGATGAAATAAGGCCAAATGAATGACGTTTATTAAAGAGATTAAGTTAAAGAGAGAGAAATGTGGGCTCTACATCCCAAGGCCAGGCCTGTGACTGAGCCCATACTAGTCTCCTGTACCTCTGGATGACAGAGCCCACATTTCGGCATATACAACATTTGCAGTATTGTTATAGATATATAAAACAACAGCATTACTACTGTAATCACAGTAGACCTTATGCACTGTACCGTACTAACCAAGCACACCATTCATTCACACTAACTATAATCCCAACTACCTGCTGAAGAGTTACACTGTATCAAGATTTAGCCTAATCCTATAAGTGGGGCCATTACGCCACCGGTCACCGAAACATGTGACCACCCCACTACAATATCTCAGACAGACACACAGACATTTATTTTAACCACAACTACATACATACATACATGTATAAATTGAAATAATTTACATAAATGTGAAGGTCAAGGATATTTCCATTGAGGCATAACACGTTGCTAACATGGGAGCCCCCTTATAACAAAAATAAATTGAATAATAATAAATATTAATAATCATATAATTCAATGTTAGTACACAAGTACAAAAATACAAAATTAATACATAATTACATGACATATTGCATACGTATAACACATAAATGTTATGGATTTATGTATTTGAAAATATGATACAATTCTGCCATTTGTTTAAGTGATCAAGATTAATATCTTGTAAGTGTAAACTTATCATTATGTGTACCTGTTATGGTAGGTGTAATCTTGCAGACATGGCCACGTGGTGTAGTGTAGGTAAATCACACGACCACCTGGTGGATAATTAGAGAACTATGTGTAGCCACCTGGTGGTTTAGTGACCTCTACAGCCCCACCCATTTCTTGTTTAAAGAGCATTCAAACGCTATGTTAAAGGGAATTCCTCCATTTTTATTATAAAATTAATACTGTTATACATAGTATAAACTGTAATGGATTCTAAAAAAATACTTGTTGCACAAACATGTCTCGACGAACCAGATACAACTCATGAATTTAAGAATTCAATGTTTACAGAAATCTCTGAACTGTCACTCAAATCTCCTTACAGCAAGCTCAGGTAATTCTGAAAAAGGTTGTACATGTGACGATGTACCCATGTCATTCGTAACTGGATCTAAGGCCACACATCCAAAAGCAGTCATGTAGACAGACAGATTCCTCCCGAAACATTACACATGTTAAAGAACGATTCATGAAAACTTATTTGGGCAGTCAGCGTGTTATCATAAATTTAGTTTATAATGTACAACTCCCCTTTAAATCACTGCATTTGTAACCACTCTGTCCACCAGGTGGCGTCGAGATGATTCGGCTGGGCGAGAACACGATTGAGTACAGCAAGGATTTCCGGTTCTACATCACGACGAAGCTGCGTAATCCGCACTACCTGCCGGAAGTTGCCACCAAAGTGTCGGTGCTCAACTTCATGATAACGCCTGAGGGCCTGGAGGACCAGTTGCTGGGCATCGTGGTCGCCAAGGAGAAGTGAGTCTGTCTGGGTCTGTCTACTGACTGCGGGGGGGAGGGGGGTAACAGTGATTTAATTATTTTTTGCCTGTCTTGAATTAGACACAAGTGTGCCTTTTTGTATGTGAACGGTTTCCGCGGAAGCCATTCACGTCAATCATTGGCCAGTTCAGTTTTTTTAGTGACAATTTCAATGACAAACCTGTGTCATTTGAGCCATTTATTTAATTAATACTGATCCATTTGATTCGTTTCACCACCAGTTGTGCCAATGGTAGTCATTAATGTGGGCCCCCTAGACTTGAAACTACTAGTTAATCTAGTGTCCAGTTGGTCTTATCAGTTGTAATTACCAGTCTTGGCCAGTTATCTGCCAGTCTTGAAGACAGGCAGATGGGTCTCTGGCTATGCCCCTTGTGGATACAAAGGTGGAGGGGGTCATGCTTAGTGTGCACCATATACACTGTGTGCAGGATGAAAAGTCACACCTGATGCATACTGTGTTCAAAGGAGTGCCATACCTTACGCATACTTTTTTATTATCATGTTTTATAACCGATTTATATTTTTAATTTTTATAACAATCATATTTTTAACTTATTTACTTTTTCGATGCATGCATATTGGGTTTTTACCAGAAATGAAAGTGCGTGTCATGTTATTTGTTGGCTCGCTGTGATTGGTCAATGCGTGTCATGTGATGTGCCAGGCCTGAGCTGGAGGAGGAGAGGCAGGCTCTGATCATCACGAGCGCCAACAACAACCGGCAGCTGAAGGAGATCGAGGACAAGATCCTGTCGACCTTGAGTCATTCAGAGGGCAACATCCTTGAGGACGAGACGGCCATCGAGGTCCTCGACTCATCCAAGCTCCTGTCTGACGACATCGCCAAGAAACAGAAGGTGGGGACGCATGCCATCGTCAGCTCAACCACTGGTTTAACAAGATTTAACAAAGTTTAACAAGATTAACAAAGTTAACAAGATTAACAAAGTTAACAAGATTTATGAAATGTGTTAATGTTAACAAGATTAATATTATTTAACAAGACTTAAAAACTTTCAAATATTTTCCAAGATTAACAATATTTAACAAAGATTATCAAGACTAACCAGATTTTTTAGCAAAACCCGAGAAAACAAGTGAATAACGAAGCTCTTGACCTATTGAGAGTCCAGCATTTTCTGCATCTGTGTAGCCAGGCATTTAAATATGGAGAATGATGGAGAGTCCTGCTGATTAGTGCTGAGGAGTGCAATTTGTTCTCTTAAAATTGAAGTATTAAAAGGTCCCACATGCCTGATGGATAACTGACATACGTAAGTTGATACAGAAAAACGATCATACGTAAAGATGTCATACTAATTACTTTAATTGTATTTATATTCAGCAGTTGTTTTTACTAATAATAACTTAATTAGTGTATTGTTTGTATTTATTGATCTCATATTGTCCACCACTGATTAGTTCATTTATTACCCACCAGGTGGCAGAGGACACGGAGAAGAAGATAGATGAGACACGCCAGGGATACCGGCCAATCGCGAAGCACTCGTCGATTCTGTTCTTCTCTATTACGGACCTGCCGAACATCGACCCGATGTACCAATACTCCCTCTCCTGGTTCCTCAACCTCTACGTTATGTCCATCCAGGACAGGTAAGACCCTTGTTGACATGACCACATCCTTGTACAAATGCTGCAAGTGGAACAGCTCAGGTTTTGCATGGGAGAATATCTCTAATGTGAACAGTTGTGTGATGACTCGCACAATCTGTCCAACCTCGGGGAATACTGTGACAACAGTAAAATGTAAAGTAAAATAATTGTTTTTATGTTTAAATTCAAATGTAACCTGTAATTCTAATAATAATAATAATATTAACGGTACATATTAATGTGTTGTAATTTCTTTTTAGCCGACAAAATGTGTTGTAGATAGTTATAATTTCATAGCCTGTATAACCAGTGGATCATAATTAAGTCAGGTACACATTTACTAATTTTAATGTGTTATGTTTCAGCAAACATTGTGCACTTGTGTAATTGTTTTGCATAGTTTAACAATTTGTAATTGTATCTTATATGTTCTTGATATATTGACAATTAATTTGCAGTGGATGTGAAGAGTTTTGGCGTATTCAAGTTAAAACTTTTAACCGAAATGTTGAATGATGTTTTGACGAAATGAACTGTTTGATGCGTGATCGCCATTCGTTGTCGTAGCAATAAGTCGAAGCTACTCGAGCGGCGTCTTCGATACCTGCGAGAACACTTCACCTACAGTCTCTACGTCAATGTTTGTCGCTCGCTCTTTGAACGAGACAAACTTGTCTTTTCCTTTCTCCTGTGCACAGCCCTGCAGATGTGAGTAGTGTCCACCAGGTGACACTGTGGTGGAACAACTGGTAGAAGTAGTGGGAGCTATCTGTCGCTGCGCTGTCTAGATCTCACAGCTGTTACAACTCTTGCTGCGCCAAACATTTCGCCAAATAAAAGAAACTCGACACAACCTTCCAGTCCCCAAACCATGGCACAATTGCCAAAAAAACTACCAACTTCTTCTTCAGTATCATTGTGGAGGACCCAGTTTCTGCATGATATTCCACAGATAGTTTACAGAATGAATGATGTGAGTACTCGGTTAAGTCCACACGTTATGTGTCCTGTTTAAGACTTAAAAAACGTATGTTCTGTTAACACAAATTTAAAAAATACTTTAGAAAACACGTCATTACGTGATCAAGTTCACTGGCCCACGTTGTCTTCCCATGAATAAGATTCAGAAGAAGATGTTCTTTATTTGTGAAACTGTTAAATGAAATATGGCTTTTGTTTGGCGCGTCATCGCTTGACCTATGACTCTGCTGCATTTATGATTCTTGTTGGAGACATGGTTTCCTATGTCAACAAATAAAGACATTCATTTGTTACCAACATAAATCATAACTGCTCCTGGCCGTTAGTGTTGTTAGTGAGTAGTTCTAACCTGATTCCTTTCCAGCTGTCGCTTATCTTTTCTTAGTTGCTGCCAAAATTCAGTCTTTCACATTATAGGTAACTTATATTCTTCTCATAGTGAGGTTTTCTATTTGTTTTTATTGTAAAATCATGTTATAATATAATCAGTCTATGAATATAAACTGACCACCCAGATATGTTTTAACGAAACAAAAACAACTTTCGAATTCAACAGTTCAGTGTTTACCAAAATTGCTGAAATCCCCAAATAGCAAGTTCAGGTAATTCTAAGAAAGGCCATGAGCTGACGGGGCATGATGATGTATTACGTGTCGCACTTTAATTAGTAATCAGACCTGACGTCATGCCTTCAAAAGTGGTGCACTGCCAGGTAAAGAAAGGTTTCCTCTTGAAACACTTAAATGTCAACAACAAGGTATTGGTTCATTAAAACACATTTCAACAACAACATATTGGTTCATTAAAACACATTTCAACAACAACATATTGTTTCATTAAAACACATTTCCACAACAATGTATTGGTTCAGTAAAACACATCTCAACAACAACGTATTGGTTCATTAAAACATTTCAACAACAACGTATTGGTTCATTAAAACACATCTCAACAACAACATTGGTTCATTAAAACACATCTCAACAACAACGTATTGGTTCATTAAAACACATCTCAACAACAACGTATTGGTTCATTAAAACACATCTCAACAACAACATTGGTTCATTAAAACACATCTCAACAACAACGTATTGGTTCATAAAACACATTTCAACAACAACATGTTGGTTCATTAAAACACATCTCAACAACAATGTATTGGTTCAGTAAAACACATTTCAACAACAACATATTAGTTCATTAAAGCACATTTGGACAGTCGGTGTGTTATAATAGAGATATCTTACGGTATAAGATGATTCCACGATAAAAACAAACAGACAACCTTTCTTTAATCATGCCACTAACGACCTCGCACCACATTTTTTCCGTCCCCCCACCAATACCAACAGCGTGTTTATCATATCGACCTTTCAGCGGTGAGAGGTCGTCAGCAGTTCCTCAGGCTCTGCCTTGTGCGACAGTTCTGTGGCTCATTGGTGTTTCGTTCGGCACGGTCTCTGTAAACATTTGCCACTGTTATCGTTGCAGCAACAAGTCGAAGATCCTGGAGCGTCGATTGCGCTACCTCACCGACCACTTCACCTACAGTCTCTACACCAACGTGTGTCGTTCTCTCTTTGAGAAGGACAAACTCCTCTTCTCTCTCGTCCTCTGTTCTAAGCTGCTCCTGTGAGTACGGCAGCCAGTGTCCGCCCTGTTGGGTTGCACACGTTTGGTTGGTGGTTTGTGTGGTGTTTTGCTCATTCGGTTGGTGGTTATGTTTGTGTTGTGTTTAGCACTTTTTGGTGGGTTCTTTTGTTCGTGTTTTGCACATTTTATTGGAGTACACTCAATGTAGTGTATTGCACATTTGGTTGATGGCTTCTTTTGTTTTGTTTGTTTGTTTGCTTGTTTTGTATATTTGAGTGATGGCCATGTTTGTGTGGTGCTTTTTTCATTTGGTTGAAGTCCTCGTTTGTGTGGTGTTTTGTACATTTGATTGATGTTACTCATTTGTGTGGTGTTTTGCTCATTTTATTGATGTACTCGTTTGTGTGGTGTTTTGCTCATTTTATTGATGTACTCGTTTGTGTGGTGTTTTGCTCATTTGATTGATGTACTCGTTTGCGTGGTGTTTTGCTCATTTGATTGATGTACTCGTTTGTGTGGTGTTTCGGTAATTTTATTGATGTCCTCATTTGCGTGGTGTTTTGCTCAATTGATTGATGGCCTCCTTTGTGTGGTATTTTGCTCATTTGATTGTAGTCCTGTGGTGTTGGGCTCATTTGATTGATATCTTCATTTGTGAGGTGTTTTAGCGATTTGATTGATGTCCTCGTTTGAGTCGTGTTGCACATTTGATTGATGTCCTTGTTTGTGTGGTATTTAGCTCATTTGATTGATATCTTCATTTGTGGTGTTTTGCTCAATTGGTTGATCACCTCATTTGTGTGCTATTTTTTGTTTATTTGGTTGGTGGTTTCTATGTGTTTAGCACATTCTTGATGACATCTTCCATGTGATGTTTTGCTCATTTGGTTGATGACACCTTCCATGTGATGTTTTGTTCATTTGGTTGATGACATCTTCCATGTGATGTTTTGCTCATTTGGTTCAGTGCACAATTCACAAATTTATTTTGCAGGTTTCGGTGGGTTGGTTTGCACACGTCCTTGAACTTACACAGACCTGGTGCACAATTTGTACAGTTGTTACAACACATTTTGTGCACATATTGCCATCTTAAAAGCACTTCTTTGTTTGGTTCGTTGACTGTGGCATTTGTACATTTGTTGCAAGACATTTTGCACAGTTATTTCATGACATTTTCATGAATTGTTGGTTGGCTTGTTTTATTGCATTGTTGTTTGTTGCGCATTTTAATTGAAGGCAGGGTCAGGGGTCAAGTACATAATTGTTTATGATCAAGAACATTTCAAAGTACAAGTACATTAGGTTGAGTACTAGTTCAAGAACTTTTCAATTGTAATGATCAACAATATTATTTTAGTTCAATTAATTTAATTAGTAATTTTGTTGTTGTTTGTTGCGCATTTTAATTGAAGGCAGGGTCAGGGGTCAAGTACATAATTGTTTATGATCAAGAACATTTCAAAGTACAAGTACATTAGGTTGAGTACTAGTTCAAGAACTTTTCAATTGTAATGATCAACAATATTATTTTAGTTCAATTAATTTAATTAGTAATTTTTTTCAGAAATATATACTATTAATTGTAGATGTAATCAGGTTGGGCATTCATTCAACCAAAGCAGTAGCAGAGTACCTGTACTCTAAATTACCTAAGTTATGCACTTGAAATGTAGTTAATATTCTGGCAAGTTCAATTGAGCAAGTACAAGTACTTATCATTTCAAAAATCTGAGTACAAGTTCTAAAATATGTACGTACAAGCACCTAATCCTCATGATAGAACATTGGTCTTGTGAACTGTAGTTTATGTGGCCAGGGTGTTGGCTTTGTATGGTTAAGAAGTTGGATATGCATGGTCAAAACACAGGTTTGTAAGATCAAGACATTGAGTTTGTGTGGTCGTAGCACTAGCTGCAAGAATTACAAGTCAAGGAATTGGCTTCAAGGGGACAATGCATTGGTTTTGTGAGTTTTGAAACTGGCCAGATGTTGTAAGAAAACTGGCGTTGTGTACGGATATGGATAAGATATGTAATGGTCATACCAGCATGATGATTAGATCATCTTCAGCAGTGACAGTGCTGCTGTAGTTATACTGATGTTTATCACAACTGTCTATATGAACCCTTCTCTATGGCTTAATTCCAAATTCACATCCAGCTTTTTAATTGATAATGTGGTGTCGAGACTAGAACGCCCTATCTAGAATTTATGACCCTAGGGCCATAGAATTCTAAGAAACCTTCCCTAGTTTGTAGAAACCTGTTTAACCTTAGAACTTACTTTCGTTCGTTGAAAAGCTTTATCAGTTGCTAGAACGGCCTGCTTTGTTCTGTATTAGCACAATGCCAACATGTTTTACTCTTTGTTGTTTCTACTGTGTTGCATTATATATATATCACAATGTTACATTATTGAATAAATGGTTTATAGATATCTGTTTATCACTACTGTTTAAATATTTTACAATTTATAAGTTGTTTTAGATATATTACGATACATGTTACATTTATCTAACATTTAATGCAATTTATATATTTACTTAAGCAATAGTACAGAAAACCAAGTAAATACCACAATTAGGATAACATGTTTGATCCTATTTTCTACTTTAATGGCTATACCTGAATAAATAATATATCCAAACAAAACAAAATTCTGTGTATCAAAATAACATTGCACTTTGCTTCTTTCCCGCAACGCACAGGTCGAAGGACGAACTGGACCCCGACGAGTTCATGTTCTTCCTGACAGGTGGCGTTGGCCTCGAGAACAAACTCCCGAACCCAGACACCTCCTGGCTGTCGGACAAGAGTTGGGACGAGATCTGCCGACTCAGCGATATAGCAAAGTTCAAGGGACTCAAGTAAGTCGTGGCTTATTGTTAGAGCATTTCACACCGCTGACAGAGGAGGATGAACAAGTACGATGTTTGTTTATGAGGTGACCATCTTGTTGACCGGTTGTCTCATGGCACATATATATATTACAGTCTGAATGGGTGCATTTTAAGCTGGACTTCAACGACTCATACATGTAGTGCCATATCATTTTAAGCTGGACTTCAACGACTCATACATGTAGTGCCATATCATTTTAAGCTGGACTTCAATGACTCATACATGTAGTGCCATATCATTTTAAGCTTTACTTCATTTCCTATACATTAGGCAGATTTGTTGAATCACTTTATATTGAAAGTTTTTGAGTCATCGCCGTTCGAAAACATGTTTTATCAAAGTTATATAAGTGTTTTAGAGACTCACCAAAAACCTCCAATTGCACCCCTTCAGGCTCACCAAAAACCTCTGAGTTAACCCCCTATGAGGCTCACCAAAAACCTCCAACTGCACCCCATTGAGGCTCACCAAAACCCTCCGACTGCACCCCCCCTTAAGGTTAACAGGAAATCTCCAACAACACCCCCAAGGAGACAATGGGGGTTGCACTCCCATGTACACCAACCACATGGAGCTGCAAAATGCATCCAACTAAAACCCCCATTAAGACTCTTTCAAACAAAACGGGGGGTAGTACAAGCCCCTCACACCCCCTTAATCTGCACCTGAAGGGTTGGTTCTTGTACTAACGTTGTGTCATTACCGCATGCAGGGAGCACATCAACAAGTTCCCGAAGGAATGGCGCAGTTATTACGACGACCGTTCCCCCCAGGAGGCCGATCTGCCCAAGCCCTGGCATGACCGCCTGCACGACTTCCAACGCATGATGGTGCTCCGCTGCATCCGCCCGGACAAAGTACGTCACCAGCATTGTTAGCTCGGTATTCCCTTGCTTCATCCGCCCGGATAAAGTACGTCACCTGCATTGTTAGCTCGGTATTCCCTTGCTTCATCCGCCCGGACAAAGTACGTCACCTGCATTGTTAGCTCGGTATTCCCTTGCTTCATCCAAACCTTTTCATAGTTTTTGTTTTGGATAGACTATCCTAGTCCGTAGCTCAGAGTACATTTACGCAACAACACAGAGACCAGTGTAGATGTGAAAAGGCCAAATGGATTGTTTGTTTACCATGTGGAATCAGGTACAGATGCTTTATTGTACTTAAACATTATACCGTTATTTAAAAAAGGTTCCAGAAACAAGTCAGAGAACTACAGACCAGTGAGTTTAACGTCGGTGATTTGCAAATTATTAGAAAGACTAATTAAAGATCACATGGTGGATTTTCTTGTTAAACATAACTTGATAAACTCACCTCAACATGGGTTTCTAAAAGCTTAAAGGGAATAAAAACATCTATTGCTTGAATTCATGTTATATTACATCCTGCTATCCATTTCCACGTCCACCAAGCAAAAAAAATCAAAAAAATTCAATAAATTAGAAATTCCACATTTTATGCTGTACATCCGGACATTTTCGAATATGCATATCTTTGGCGCGCTTTTTCGGGATGCCGAGATGTGACATCACTTATGACTCAAACTCGCATCAGGCCGACCCTTTCCATGCATTCAGAGCATGTTTACAACTATAGCTTTTGGGTCGAAACGAGCGTCAGAATGAGTTATTGTGCAATATTCCGACGTAATACAAACACTAGTCATCATAGAGGAACACGCAGTTATCTTACGGTTCCACATGAATCGAATTTTATTCAAAACAATGAATGCGAATGGACCTACAAGTCGACTAGGTTTCGCCAAGCTTGGGCTCGTTTTCAGAATAATTATATCGAATGCAACCAACGGGAGATAATCTACACCAATAAACATACATAGCAAACATGTATTGTATCCAGCTACAGAAAGTAACGTTTATAATCTCATAATATCCCTAGAATATCGATATATGAAGGAGTTGTACAATTTATTATAACAACTTAAATCAGTCAGAGAGTTTCCGCTGGTGCCGCTAGCTCAGTGGGTAGGTGCGTTGGTTTCTTGCCATTTGTTTTACAATCGGGCGACGCCGGTTCAATCCTGACAGCATGCAAACTTTTGATTTTCTTTACACTTTTTTGTTTATGTTTTCACGAAGTAATATAAACCAAATCATTTAGTATACTATGGTGCACTGTTTGTAAATAATTTATATTTTTGTAGTAATTATTTATTCGCCACAAAAATGAAAATATGGTCATTATATAACAATCTTTCTAAATGTTATTTATCCAAACAAATATAATGTAATGGATATATAATTTATTAATTGTAAATATATTGTACAGTAATATATTGTAATTATATATGTGAAAACAGATTGTGATCTGTCTGGATAAATACAATTTAGAAACATCGTTGTATATAATGACCATATTTTCATTTTTGTGGCGAATAAATAATTACTACAAAAATAAAAATAAAATATTTATAAACAGTGCATCATTGTATACTAAATGATTTGGTTTATATTACTTCGTGAAAACATAAACAAAAAAAGTGTAAAGAAAATCAATAGTTTGCATGCTGTCAGGATTGAACCGGCGTTGCCCGATTGTAAAACAACTGCCAAGGAACCAATGCGTTTACCAACTGAGCTATCACGGCCGGCAGAAATTCGCTGACTGATTTCAGTTGTTATGATAAATTGTACAACTCCTCCTTCATACATCGATATTCTAGTGATATTATGAGATTTTACACGTTACTTTCTGTAGCTGGATACGGTATATGTTTGCTATGTATGTATATTGGTGTACAATATCTCCCGTTGGTTGCATTCGATATAATTATTCTGAAAACGAGCCCAGGGCCAAGCTCGGCGAAACCTAGTCGACTTGACTTGTACGTTGTAGGCTCATTCGCATTCATTGTTTTGAATAAAATTGAATTCATGTGGAACCGTAAGATAACTGCTTGTTCCTCTATGATGACTAGTGTTTGTATTACATTGGATTATTGCATAACAACTCTTTCTGACGCTCGTTTCGACCCCAACATTATCCATGTAGACATGCTCTGAATGCATAGCAAGGGTCGGCCTGCTGCGAGTGTGAGTCATGTGTGACGTTAAGATACCACGTGATCGCCTAGCTCATTACATTTTTATTTTCCGCGGGTTTAAAATCGAATTTATGCTACAAATATATTTTTCTGTATTTTTTTAATGTTCTCGAATGTTACATGCAATATTAAACTTTCTGTACACATAGAAAACGGATTTTAGCTAATGCCTTGTTTTTATTTCCTTTAACAAATATGTTATGTTTTTTTGGAAGACATCACTAAGTGGGTAGACGAGGGATCACCAGTTGATATCATCTACTTAGATTTTCAGAAAGCATTCGACAAAGTACCACATCAAAGATTACTGCTTAAACTAAAGGCCCATGGCATAGGAAATGGTATAATAAACTGGATAGAAAAATGGCTGATTGACAGAAGACAACGTGTAGTAGTTGATGGGGAGGCATCAAACTGGAAATCAGTTTTGAGTGGGGTACCACAGGGATCAATACTGGGACCTATATTATTCTTAATATATATCAACCATTTGGACAATGATATAACAAGCAAGGTGTTGAAATTTGCAGATGATACAAAATTGTTTAGAAGGATTAAACGTGATGAAGATAGACAGCATTTACAAGATGATCTTGACAGATTGATAGAATAGTCTGAAAAATGGCAAATGTTCAATTTTGGGAAATGTAAATGCCTCCACGCAGGACATGGGAACGAAGAGGTAGAATATACAAAGGGGGGTACTGTACTAAGTACTACTGTAAAAGAAAAGGACTTAGGGTTAACCATTAGTGCTGATATGAAGGTTTCAGAGCAGTGAGGAATTGCAGCTTCAAAGGGAAATCAAATCCTTGGATTAATTAGGCGAAACATAACGTATAAGGAAAAAGAGCTAATTATACAATAGTTAGGCCTCATTTAGAATATTGTATTCAAGCGTGGAGGCCTTATCGCAGGAAGGACATAGATATGCCAGAAAGAGTACAGAGGAGAGCGACTAAAATGATACCAAAACTGAGGGATCTTAGTTACGAAATACACCTAAAAAATGTGGTTTAACAACACTAGAGACCAGGAGATTGAGAGGAGATCAGATAGAAGTGTTTAAAATATTGAATGGTTATGAAAATATTGATAAAAATATTTTTTTTCACTTAAGAAAGATAGAAGGACTAGAGGACGTGAAGTTACATTAATAAAGGAGCAGTGTAGATTAGATATAAGAAAGTTCTCATTCTCACAAAGGACTGTAAATGATTGGAACAGATTATCTCCTGATTGTGTTGGTGCTAGTAGCGTGAATATGTTTACAAATAAAATTGACACATACCTTAAAAGGGCGGGATACACGTAGATAAAAAGTATTGCCATCTAGAGTTAATTTTCTGGATGGCAATCTTGTTAAATCTTAAAAAAATATATGTCAGTTAGGAACGTGCCTTGGTTTAAAACATACAGTCACACCAACCATGCCACAAACATACAATAAAAGATAAATAAATTAATATAATAAAGTAAAAATAACTAATACTAAAATTGTCTAAAAATATCCATTAAAATTGATAGGTTTGAGCTAAAACTAACATATAAAACAAGTATAAAACATATCTGGCAAAATTATCATTCCATTGTCTCTGTCTGTCACTACTGTTTAATACCTGGTAAGGCAGCCATTGCACGGGGAAAGAAACTGTCTCGGAAGCAATTTATCTTTGCACAGGTATTTCTGAATCGGCTGCGTGAAGGGATGATAGTTTGTAATATTTATAAGATAATTAATAGATGGTGTGTTGGATCCGTGATATTTTGTCAGCTCTTGTCCAGTATGTCATTCACTGTATATTGCTGACCGAGGGGTGAGTTCACTGTATATAGCTGATAGAGTGGTGAGTTCACTGTATATAGCTGATAGAGGGGTGAGTTCACTGCCAACGATCTTCGATGCTGTGAATGAAGTGTAGGCCATTTACAAGAGAAATGTCCATTCGAGGTGTGTGGGATTCAGCCCATGCTAGTCCAGTTGTGCAGTTTATGTAAAAGATTAGTGTAGTGTGGAAGCATTGGTGCACAGTGTCATGTTTAAAAAATTCAACATTTTATTTTAAATGGACTCAAGTGCTACGTAAATTCCTTTTTGTTATGATTACTATTATTAAGTACAGTTGAACAGTCATGGCTCAAACCATTGTCTAACAAGACAGAAGGATGCCTAGGTTGAACCTTGCTTTACAGTCACCACGGTAATACAGCACCTTGCAATTAAGGCACCCTGGGACAGTCCCACATTATTTTCACATACGGTATAGGAAATTAATCCCGCTAATAACGTCACCTCACTATTCAGGTGACTTGCCCAAGTCCCGACAGTGACCTTAATAGTGAGGTTTCACTGTGCTGTTATAAAGTGTTGCAGTAAGGAGGCAAGTACACGTTGTTTTAGTAACAACGTACTCTGTGTCAACCTGACTCACCTGTTCCCCTTCCCCACAGGTGATTCCCGCGGTGACCATATTTGTCACCGATAAACTCGGCCACAAGTTCGTTGAGCCCCCGCCCTTTGACCTTGCAAAGTCGTACAACGACTCGAACTGTCAGTCACCCCTCATCTTCATCCTGTCTCCGGGTGCTGACCCCACCATGGCTCTACTCAAGTACGCTGAAGACAAGGGCTTCGGAGGCAACAGGTTCAACTCCATCTCCCTCGGCCAGGGTCAGGTGAGGTCATAGGTAATAGGTCACACCATAATGACAGAGATGCTAAATTGTTATAAAGTGAAATTCCTATTAAAATACGTAAAACACTACACAAAATATAATTACATACAAAATGTCGAATATAGCATAAATGTGCATATAACTGCAGTTAGAATGTAAATAAAATTTGGGTATAATAATTACAAGAATAGTTAAATAACTTAATAGAGTAAAGAAATGATAATGAAGAAGCTGTTAATTAAAGAGTATAGATTAATTGTGGTAATTTTTGTGTTGTGATTGCTGAATGTGAACATTATGTTACAGAATGAACGGTCGGTGGGAAAGGTCTTCAATTGTTGAAGTATCGGTTTTAAGAAGGTCTTAAATATAATCATCCCAAAACCATTCTCGCCATGTAATTATGAAAACAATGAAGTGTCAGTAGTTGAATGGTTCTGTATTACATCATGAACAAACCATGCCGGATAAGACGAGTCACATCTGCACCATTTGATATTGTGAACTCACTGAGCTGGGACTTCATTCTCTAAACTTCCAATGCCAGAACAATCAACTTAATGATTTGTGGGCATTTAATGGAAAACCAAACCAACGATGTAAACTGTGATCTTTCCCCCAGGGACCAATCGCATCTAGGATGATTGATGCGGCGAAGATGGACGGCAGTTGGGTAGTTCTGCAGAACTGCCACTTGGCGGTGTCATGGATGACTTCGCTGGAGCGCATCGTCGAAGAACTCGCTCCCGAGAATACAGACTTCCGTCTGTGGCTCACAAGTTATCCCTCAGATAAGGTGGGCATAACAGACTTAACGGGGGTGCTCAAGTATGATGCAATGAAGATAGGTGGGCTTAACAGACTTAACGGGGGTGCTCAAGTATGATGCAATGAAGATAGGTGGGCTTAACAGACTTAACGGGGGTGCTCAAGCATGATGCAATGAAGATTAATAATTTTGTTATATTGTTGAATAAAAAATCTTTGTCAGTTACTGTGTTCAGACACATTTATAGAATTCATAGAGAGTGACATTTCTTTTAATCATCTGTGTTCTTATCCATGGGGTTGTGTGCCTATGATGGACTGATAACAACTGCTAAAAGAATAGTTAAATTGCGGTACATGAGAAATATTCTAACAATGTCAAAAAAACACTGCTATGATGCCAAACCTACAAAGTACTGAAAAATTATGAAGCAGGTTTTTTCAACCTTCAACGTTACTAAATCATAATGAAGCTGGTTTTCCAACCTTCAGAATTAATTAATTATAATGAAGCTGGTTTTCCAACCTTCAGAATTAATTAATCATAATGAAGCTGGTTTTTTAACCTCCAAATTTACTAACAGATAATGAAGCAGGTTTCCAATGTTAAGCGGTGATAATGAAACAGGATTTTCTCATAAATGTTCAGACCTTCAAAATGCCCACCCAGTATTGCAGGTGTGAGTAGTTTTTCCCTGATTTCTTTCCATCCCTACTTCAGTGGCTGAACCACTTCACTCACCTGGTACTCTGGCCCAGGTTCCAAGGAAGGCACTGACTTCTCCCTTGAACCTGTTCCGTCGATTGCGTCTCATTCAGCTATTTTATTCCTTCCACAGTTCCCTGTCACCGTCCTTCAGAACGGAGTAAAGATGACCAATGAGCCACCTACTGGGCTGCGTCAGAACCTTCTGCAGTCGTTTCTCAACGACCCTATCAGTGACCCTGACTTCTTCAACGGCTGCCCGGGGAAAGAGGCGGTGAGTTTGCGCAGAATGCCCTTCATAATAATAATAGTAATAATATAATAATAAAAGCAAACTATTGGTCTTACACCACAGAGTCCCACAGTACAATAGAACCTTGCTTTACGGGTCACCTCGGTAATACAGCCACCTCGCAAATAAGGTCATCCTAGGACAGTCCCAAATTATTTCTGTAACAGTAAAGGATAGGAAATTAGTCCCGCTAATAAGGTCACCTTGCTATTCAGGTCACTTTTGCCCAGTCCCAAGGGTGATCTTAATAGTGAAGTTTCACTGTGTACAGGTAATTACCCTTTTCAGTAAAATAATAGACACAAATCCAATGTTAAACAGATGAGTTTGAGTAAAAAAATCATCTAAATTTAGATGCTACATTGAAATAGACTTAACGTAGTATTAAAATTGAAAAGTTGTTGGTGACTTACATTGATGATGTTTCATGTCAAATTCGGTATTATTGGAATGATGCTATGGCTGACATGCATACACATTACAAAAATCTTACCCCTTTGATAAGATTGCCATCCGAAGAAAAAAAAACAGACAAGTGAATGAGAAAGTGTTTGGCCTATATCGAGAGCCAATATATGAGAACTAATTGTTACACTGTCCTAGACTATGATACGTGTCTGCTTCTTCATTCTGCTGCTTCATTGTTGAGTCAACAATTTCACCTTTGCTCCACAGCTATAAAGAACTAGCTATTCACTGCCTATTTCAGTCATATTTACACGTGTGCTTTATGGGTGCATTTTAGGAAAGCAAACTTTCAGCAGTTTGTTGCTTACAGCAAGTTAAGGCCAGACACGGCAGGTAGATAGGATTATTTTTTAATTTGTACAAACAGTTCAATTTTGTCTGCCCAATGCATGAAATGGGTCCTACTGAGTAAAATATATATTGAACTTTTTTCAGCCAGACCCCCCGTTTCCATGGTAACAAACAAAATGGCTGCCATTTTGAGCAAATATTGGCTAATTTGGAAAAGCTGCCACTTTTTATTGAATCCATATATAGGTATAATTCTTGCAAATCCATGTTCTCTATAGAGTCTATTGTGCAATGATCAGAGCATTTTTTGAAATGTTTTTTTATTTTTTAAATAATTTTTTGGTAAAATACAAAATCTTGTTTTTTTGCAACAAATATGGCTATATCTTTCAAACTATTCATGATTTTAAAAAAAGTGTCTGATCATTGCACACAGTGGAATATGCTGAATGCAACACTGAAAACTTTATTTACATAGCATAATTATTCCAAGAGATATCCCGTTTCCAAATGCAGAAATTTGAAGAAAAATGTTTTTGAGAAAATGGCTGTCAAAGATTGCATAATGGATTTCATTACAAGATATCGACATGCTTAATCCATGACTAAAACTCACTTAGAGGTATGTAATTGTCATAGAAGTTAACTTTATTGATAGTATGCATACAAAGGTATAATAATCTGGCAGAAAACCATTTTCAGTATTTTTTGTCAAAAAACACCATTTCACCTGGGGTGTCTGGCCTTAACAACTCCTACAGGGTATTAAATAGACTCATTAAATTGCCTATGAGATGTAGCACTAGCCACATGTTTGGTACGGCTAATGTCAACTTGTATAAATGTGCCACCAGAAATGCTATATTTAGCTGATTCGAATTGACAAGTTGCTTTAACCCATTATACAGAACACTGCAATAATGACATACACTGTAAGCTGAAATTGTGACATCAATGGAGCTTAGAATTGTGACATCAATGGAGCTTAGATTTGTATAACTTTTAAATATACTAGACATTCTGATTGATTGTCTGTAAAGTTCCGAGACATTCAGCCGTGTCCGCTGTGTTTGTAGGTGTTTGAGAAGCTGCTCTACGGTCTGTGTTTCTTCCATGCACTTGTGCAAGAACGCATCAGGTTTGGACCACTCGGATGGAACATTCCCTATGGCTTCAACGAGTCTGACCTGAGAATCTCCATCCGACAACTACAGGTGGGACACACACTAGTGACACAGTGACACACACCAGTGACATAGTGACACTCTAGTGACACAGTGACATGCACTAGTGACACACACACACTACTGACACAGTGACACACACTAGTTACAAAATGGCACACACCAGTGACATGGTGACATACACTAGTGACAATGACATGTACTAGTGACATGCACTAGTGACACAGTGACATGCATTAGTGACACAGTGACATGCACTAGTCAAATGACACAGTAACACATACTAGTACTGTCACCTGACACAGTGACATGCACTATTACAGTCACAGGACACAGCGACACAATAGTACTGTCACCTAACATAATGACACACTGTAGTATTGACACTTAACATAATGACAAGCAGTAGAACTGACACAATGATACACATAAGTATTGACATAGTAACACACACACTAGTACTATCATCCAACACAATAGTACTGACTCAGTGACACATTACTACTGTCATGTGACACAGTGACACACAATGATACTATCACCCAACACACTGCCAAGCCTTATATTTAACATTTCTCAAAGAACCTGTGACATGTTTCAGATGTTCATCAATGAGTATGACAAGGTGCCGTTTGAAGCCATCAGCTACCTGACAGGAGAATGTAACTACGGTGGGCGTGTGACAGACGACTGGGACCGCCGCACTCTGCTCACCATGCTAGGAGACTTTTACAACCAGTACGTCATCAGTGAGCCTCGCTACAAGTTCTCACCCAGCGGATTCTACACCACCCCGCCCAAAGGCTCCTACCAGGACTATGTAGAGTTCATCAAGGTATGGCATAGCTTACTGTTGTTGCGTTGGCGTGTGTGTGTGTGTGCGTGCGTGCGTGCGTGCGTGGGTGCGTACTTGCTCTTGTATGTGTGTGTGCTTGGGTGCATGGATGGGTGTGTGTGTGCATCTGTGTGTCTTGTGTTTTTGTTACAAAGAAAGATGTTTGGGCCAGAATTCCAACAACATATATAATAGAATATCTGAACGCTCCACAGATGGACAGGTCAATTGTTAGTGGAGCGCAGTGGTGCAGTGACTAGAGCATCGCATTCTCAATCAAGAGAACCAGGGTTCGAATCTTGTGCATTGGTTTCAAACGTTGAACAAGTTTGTTCACTCTACATTACACTCCAATTCACTCATGTATGAGTACCTGGCAATAGACAGTGAGGGTTATGTGTACGAATAGTCTTTGTGCATTAATTGCAGCATGGCTTAATGTTTCCCAGAGAAGTCGAGATGGTGTTCGGTTGAACAGGTCTGCCAGGGAGTAAAGTGTAAAAGCGCTTTGAGCAGTCCTGGGGACTGGACACTGCGCTATATAAGAACTTCGGTTTACTTTCAATTGTTGTCTGTAGGCGCTGCCCACAGTGCAGATGCCGGAAGTGTTTGGCATGCATGACAACGTGGACATCTCAAAGGAGCTGCAGGAGACAAAGCTGCTGTTTGACAGCGTCCTGCTCACTCAGGGCTCTGGCAGCGGGGGCGGAGGGGGCAAGACTGACGATAAGGTGCACAACATCGCCGGAGGAATCCTTGCAAAGGTGGGTGGAGCGGAGGAACAAAAATGGATGCCGTGTGGTATTTCGGGAAGTGTTTTCGTCTCACTTGATGATAATTTTGGATGTTCCAGGAAATGTTTATGACAGTTTGGGATGTGTTTCACTAAGGTAATGAACTCGTAAAAAAATCAACCATTAAGGATTTTTTTAAAGTGCAACAGCCACTGCATTATCACCGAGGACACTATGCTTGTGAGTGACACACCGGCGGCGAAAGTGTTCCAGTGGCGCATCCTGGTGGTGACAGTTTTCTGTGTGCAAGATCACTGTTAAGGAGCGGAATCGATCTTAAGGAGCAAAATCGGGGTTATGAGCACATATAAATGTTAGTGAAAGGGTTGGTTGAACATGTGTAGGTTTGATAGAAACGGATGTTTATTTAGAAGTTAGCTAGATTTGCAGGAAGGCTACGGATGGTGTGAATGATGAGATCTTGGAGCGACAGAGGCTGCATGGAAAAGGGTGTGGAGAACCAGTGCGTTTGACAGTATTTTGTCATATGAAACCATGGATGTTCTCAGAGACGAATGCATAATTTTGCCAAGCACCTGATTATGACCATTGCAGGTCGTATATGGCACAATGTTGCAAAAACGATACGGATCAACTTTGTTTTGGAAAGTTCCGACAGCCAGTAGAAGTCAACAACATTGGGCTGTGTATTTCTGAAATTACAAATATCACGTCTGTACAAAATATCCCTGGAGCATTCAGGGCCTTGTTAAGTCACTTACTGTTGTCACGTTTGGTGTAAAGTGCTTTGAAAAGTCATGAGGACTGGATACTGCGCTATATAAAAACCTTCACCTTGTCGCGTGACAGTTGCCAGCAGACTACGACCTTGAGGCAGCATCGAAGAAGTTCCCTGTGACCTACAGCGAGTCGATGAACACTGTACTCGTGCAGGAGATGGAGAGGTTCAGCAAGTAAGTCACCGTCATCCTTTATTTCATATTCAAGTTGAGAAAAGTTAACTGAAATTTCTCAGTCATGGGGGATGCCACGTGCACAGTGCATTCTTCAGTGTGCACGTCCTGTTCAAGATTTCTCTTTGGGAAACTGATATCCATCTCCCAGATATGTGTCTATGTAGCATCCTCCAGCGCATCATATTGAACTAATGGCACAGTGGATAGGACATCAGACTCTCAAACGAGAGAACCCTGGTTCGAATCCAGTGCAGCAGTGTCGAACCTTGGGTAAGTTTGTTCACTCTATCTTGCTTCAGGTCACTCAGCTGTACGAATGAGTACCTGGGGGGTCTAGACAGTGGTGGATATTTTGTACACACAATTTTTGCGCATTAATTGCAGCATGGCTGAATGTTTCCTAGAGAAGTCGAGATGGTGCTTGTTTGAACAGCGCTACATAAGAACTTACCTTTACTTTAACTAAGTACTGGATTGCAAGGTTTCTGAGATAACCCTGAAAACAATCACCTATAACTACTTAATAACTACCAACGACAGATGAGTAATTTTACTAGTACATAATAATTATTAACTGAACTTGAAAGCAAGTATCTATTCTTCAGTTGTCACGAAGGAGATGGGTATACCGTAAAGTGAAACAAGAAATCCTATATTATGTTCTTAACCATCTATCATCCACTGCAGTCTGCAGGACCTGCAGAAGGTCACGAGGGATCTCGTGGTGATGAAGTCTTGTATTCTGTCACAGGTTGATGACTATCATCCGCCAAAGCCTGCAGGACCTACAGAAGGCCATCAAGGGTCTCGTGGTGATGTCAGCAGACCTTGAGGGTCTCGCCAACAGTCTGCTCATTGGCAAGATCCCAGAGATCTGGGCGAAGCGGTCCTACCCATCCCTCAAGCCACTGGGCAGCTACATCGTCGACTTCCTGGAGAGAATCAGCTTCCTCCAGGTAGGTGTCTTTGTCCTCATAGTCAGGGGTGACGTCCTCGAGTCTTGTTTGTTTTCATATTCCGTAACTGATCGCAGTGCCATCTCAACCCCCATCTCCCTCCCTCCTTCCCTTCCCTCCATTCTTTCCCTCCTTCCTTTCCTTCCCTCCCTTCCCTCTCTTCCTTCCCTTCCCTCCCTTCCTTCTCTTCCTTCCCTTCCCTCCCTTCCTCCCTTCCCTCCCTTCCTTCCCTCCCTTCCCTCTCTCCTATCCGTCCTTCCCTTCCTTCCCTCCCTTCCCTCCCTTGCTTCTCTTCCTTCCCTTCCCTTCCCTCCCTCCCTTCTCTTCCCTCCCTCCCTTCCCTCCCTTCCCTCCCTTCCCTCTCTCCCCTCCCTGCCTCCCTCCCTCCCTTCCCTCCCTTCCCTCTCTTCCCTCCCTCCCTTCCTTCCCTCGCTTCCCTCCCTTCCTTCCTTCCTTCCTTCCCTCCCTCCCTTCCTTCCCTCCCTCCCTCCCTCCCCACCCATCCTTCCTTTCCTTCCTTCCCTTCCTTTCCTCCCTTCCCTTCCCTTCCCTTCCCTTCCCTCCCTCCCTCCCCCTTCCCTTCCCTTCCTTTCCTTTCTCTTCCCTTCCCTTCCCTTCCCTTCCCTCCCTTCCTTCCCTTCCTTCTTTCCTTCCCTTCCCTCCCTCCCTTCCACCCCTTCCTTCCCTACCCTCCCCTCCCCTCCCTCCCCCTTCCTTCCTTCCCTTCCCTCCCTTCCCTCCCTTCCCTCTCTCCCTCTCTCTCTTCCTCCCTGTCTCCCTCAGTCCATCCTTCTGAACTCTTGTGAATATGCTATTAATGAATATTTAAGTGGGTTTACTCATGTACATTTCTGCAGCCAAACACTTGTAGGGAAACACTGCCAGTCATATGAATACAACTTTGGCTGCAGCATTTAATTATTGAAACAATTCTGAAATTCACAAGAAAATCAAAGAAACGCAAGATGGAATATCTGACAGCTTTTCATTTGCATCAACCATATAAACTTGTTGATCGAGAGTGCAGCATTTAATCCACTATACTGCTGCGCATCACCAGCTGTATCTTGAAGCTCACACATCAACCTGTCCACCGAAATTGCCGTGAAACCTGTGTGCATTGTGTGTTGACAGAAATGGTACGAAAACGGCAAGCCCCACGTGTTCTGGGTGTCGGGCTTCTACTTCACACAAGCCTTCCTCACCGGCGTCATGCAGAACTTCGCCCGCAAGTACACCATCCCCATTGACCAG
Organism: Paraescarpia echinospica; assembly: GCA_020002185.1. Classification (NCBI taxonomy): domain Eukaryota; kingdom Metazoa; phylum Annelida; class Polychaeta; order Sabellida; family Siboglinidae; genus Paraescarpia; species Paraescarpia echinospica. The sequence goes on from CM034531.1 coordinate 53,734,852, forward strand.
CTCGGCTTTGACTTCCAGGTAGGTGGCGCCAATTTGGCACATATGTGGACCGCAGTGATGCAGTGGCTAGAGCAACGGACTCTCAGTCGAGAGACCCGGGTTCAAATCCTGTGCTGTGGTGTCGAGCCTTGGGCAACTTGTTCACGCTACGTTGCTTCAGTTCACTCAGCTGTATGAATGAGTACCTGGCTACAGACAGTGGTGGATATTTGTATATGAATAGTCTTTGTGCATTAATTGCAGCATGGCTGAATGCTTTCCAGAGAAGTCGAGATGGTGTTCTCCGATTTTATAATTCTACGATCAGTGTACTCCCCAAAGCCTATTGTAATAGATCCACCTTCATGCTTTATTAGCATCACAGTTGACTTCATTATTAAGTGGTAATAATTTAGTTATTTCATTGTTACACTGAAAACTAGTGATTTTAAATTATGCTGTCAGGTTGCTTCATTGCGTAGCCTCTGTTTAGAAGGAATTGGCACATTCCTGACTGCAGTGACAATGCAGGCATGACAGCGTGCAGAGACAATGCAGGCATGACAGTGTGCAGAGACAATGCAGACTTGTCAGTGTGCAGAGACAATGCAAGCATGTCAGTGTGCAGAGACAATGCAGACATGTCAGTGTGCAGAGACAATGCAGACTTGTCAGTGTGCAGAGACAATGCAGGCATGACAGTGTGCAGAGACAATGCAGACATGTCAGTGTGCAGAGACAATGCAGGCATGTCAGTGTGCAGAGAAAATGCAGGCATGACAGTGTGCAGAGACAATGCAGGCATGTCAGTGTTCACAGACAATGCAGGCATGACAGTGTGCAGATACAATGCAGGCATGTCAGTGTTCACAGACAATGCAGGCTTGACAGTGTGCAGAGACAATGCAGGCATGACAGTGTGCAGAGACAATGCAGACATGTCAGTGTGCAGAGACAATGCAGGCATGTCAGTGGGCACAGACAATGTTTCTCTACTTTCCACTAGTACTAGATTTTCACTGATAACTATGGTGGCCTTTAATGATATATTATGGTAATTATAATTATGCTTTATAATGATGATGGTAATGATAAAGATGGCTTGTAGTGATAATGGTAATGAGAAATTGTGTAATGGTAGTTAGAAATTATGTAGTTACTTGCTGTAAATGGTGTAGTTACTTGACAGGCATGACAGCGTGCAGAGACAATGCAGGCATGTCAGTGTGCACAGACAATGCAGGCATGTCAGTGTGCAGACAATGCAGGCATGACAGTGTGCACAGACAATGCACGCATGTTAGTGTGCAGACAATGCAGGGATGACAGTGTGCACAGACAATGCAGGCATGTTAGTGTGCACAGACAATGCAAGCATGACAGTATGCAGAGACAATGCAGGCATGACAGTGTGCACAGACAATGCAGGCATGTCAGTGTGCAGACAATGCAGGCATGAGAGTGCAGAGACAATGCAGGCATGTCCGTGTGCAGACAATGCAGGCATGTCAGTGTGCACAGACAATGCAGGCATGTCAGTGTGCACAGACAATGCAAGCATGTTGCAGGCATGTGCACAGACAATGCAGGACAATGCACAGTGTACACAGACAATGCAGGCATGACAGTGTGCAGAGACAATGCAGGCATGATGAGTGAGCACAGATAATGCAGGCATGTCAGTGTCATACAGACAATGCAGGCAGTGTGCTTTGACAATGCAGGCATATCAGTGGGCACAGACAATGCATGTCAGTGTGCAGACAATGCACAATGCAGGCATGCATGTCCGTGTGCAGTGTGCAGTGTGCACAGACAATGCAGACATGTCAGTGTGCAGAGACAATGCAGGCATGTCAGTGGGCACAGACAATGCTTCTCTACTTTCCACTAGTACTAGATTTTCACTGATAACTATGGTGGCCTTTAATGATATATTATGGTAATTATAATTATGCTTTATAATGATGATGGTAATGATAAAGATGGCTTGTAGTGATAATGGTAATGAGAAATTGTGTAATGGTAGTTATAAATTATGTAGTTACTTGCTGTAAATGGTGTAGTTACTTGACAGGCATGACAGCGTGCAGAGACAATGCAGGCATGTCAGTGTGCACAGACAATGCAGGCATGTCAGTGTGCAGACAATGCAGGCATGACAGTGTGCACAGACAATGCAGGCATGTTAGTGTGCAGACAATGCAGGGATGACAGTGTGCACAGACAATGCAGGCATGTTAGTGTGCACAGACAATGCAAGCATGACAGTATGCAGAGACAATGCAGGCATGACAGTGTGCACAGACAATGCAGGCATGTCAGTGTGCAGACAATGCAGGCATGAGAGTGCAGAGACAATGCAGGCATGTCCGTGTGCAGACAATGCAGGCATGTCAGTGTGCACAGACAATGCAGGCATGTCAGTGTGCACAGACAATGCAAGCATGTTAGTGTGCACAGACAATGCAGGCATGACAGTGTACACAGACAATGCAGTCATGACAGTGTGCAGAGACAATGCAGGCATGAGAGTGAGCACAGATAATGCAGGCATGTCAGTGTATACAGACAATGCAGGCATGTCAGTGTGCTTAGACAATGCAGACATGTCAGTGTGCAGAGACAATGCAGGCATGTCAGTGTGCACATACAATGCAGGCATGTCAGTGTGCAGACAATGCAGACATGTCAGTGTGCAGACAATGCATGCATGACACTGTGCACAGACAATGCAGTCATGACAGTGTGCTTTGACAATGCAGTCATGACAGTGTGCTTTGACAATGCAGGCATGTCAGTGGGCACAGACAATGCAGGCATGTCAGTGTGCACAGACAATGCAGGCATGAGAGTGTGCAGAGACAATGCAGGCATGTCCGTGTGCAGACAATGCAGGCATGTCAGTGTGCACAGACAATGCAGGCATGTCAGTGTGCACAGACAATGCAGGCATGACAGTGTGCAGAGACAATGCAGGCATGTCAGTGTTCACAGACAATGCAGGCTTGACAGTGTGCAGAGACAATGCAGGCATGACAGTGTGCAGAGACAATGCAGACATGTCAGTGTGCAGAGACAATGCAGGCATGTCAGTGGGCACAGACAATGGTTCTCTACTTTCCACTAGTACTAGATTTTCACTGATAACTATGGTGGCCTTTAATGATATATTATGGTAATTATAATTATGCTTTATAATGATGATGGTAATGATAAAGATGGCTTGTAGTGATAATGGTAATGAGAAATTGTGTAATGGTAGTTAGAAATTATGTAGTTACTTGCTGTAAATGGTGTAGTTACTTGACAGGCATGACAGCGTGCAGAGACAATGCAGGCATGTCAGTGTGCACAGACAATGCAGGCATGTCAGTGTGCAGACAATGCAGGCATGACAGTGTGCACAGACAATGCAGGCATGATAGTGTGCAGACAATGCAGGGATGACAGTGTGCACAGACAATGCAGGCATGTTAGTGTGCACAGACAATGCAAGCATGACAGTATGCAGAGACAATGCAGGCATGACAGTGTGCACAGACAATGCAGGCATGTCAGTGTGCAGACAATGCAGGCATGAGAGTGCAGAGACAATGCAGGCATGTCCGTGTGCAGACAATGCAGGCATGTCAGTGTGCACAGACAATGCAGGCATGTCAGTGTGCACAGACAATGCAAGCAGAGACAATGCAGGCATGACAATGCAGGCATGACAGTGTGCAGACAATGCAGGCATGTCAGTGTGCACAGACAATGCAGGCATGTCAGTGTGACAATGCAGACAATGCAAGCATGCACAGTGCAGGCATGCACAGACAATGCAGGCATGACAGTGTACACAGACAATGCAGGCATGACAGTGTGCAGAGACAATGCAGGCATGAGAGTGAGCACAGATAATGCAGGCATGTCAGTGTATACAGACAATGCAGGCATGTCAGTGTGCTTAGACAATGCAGACATGTCAGTGTGTAGAGACAATGCAGGCATGTCAGTGTGCACAGACAATGCAGGCATGTCAGTGTGCAGACAATGCAGACATGTCAGTGTGCAGACAATGCATGCATGACACTGTGCACAGACAATGCAGTCATGACAGTGTGCTTTGACAATGCAGTCATGACAGTGTGCTTTGACAATGCAGGCATATCAGTGGGCACAGACAATGCAGGCATGTCAGTGTGCACAGACAATGCAGGCATGAGAGTGTGCAGAGACAATGCAGGCATGTCCGTGTGCAGACAATGCAGGCATGTCAGTGTGCACAGACAATGCAGACATGTCAGTGTGCAGAGACAATGCAGGCATGTCAGTGGGCACAGACAATGCTTCTCTACTTTCCACTAGTACTAGATTTTCACTGATAACTATGGTGGCCTTTAATGATATATTATGGTAATTATAATTATGCTTTATAATGATGATGGTAATGATAAAGATGGCTTGTAGTGATAATGGTAATGAGAAATTGTGTAATGGTAGTTATAAATTATGTAGTTACTTGCTGTAAATGGTGTAGTTACTTGACAGGCATGACAGCGTGCAGAGACAATGCAGGCATGTCAGTGTGCACAGACAATGCAGGCATGTCAGTGTGCAGACAATGCAGGCATGACAGTGTGCACAGACAATGCAGGCATGTTAGTGTGCAGACAATGCAGGGATGACAGTGTGCACAGACAATGCAGGCATGTTAGTGTGCACAGACAATGCAAGCATGACAGTATGCAGAGACAATGCAGGCATGACAGTGTGCACAGACAATGCAGGCATGTCAGTGTGCAGACAATGCAGGCATGAGAGTGCAGAGACAATGCAGGCATGTCCGTGTGCAGACAATGCAGGCATGTCAGTGTGCACAGACAATGCAGGCATGTCAGTGTGCACAGACAATGCAAGCATGTTAGTGTGCACAGACAATGCAGGCATGACAGTGTACACAGACAATGCAGGCATGACAGTGTGCAGAGACAATGCAGGCATGAGAGTGAGCACAGATAATGCAGGCATGTCAGTGTATACAGACAATGCAGGCATGTCAGTGTGCTTAGACAATGCAGACATGTCAGTGTGCAGAGACAATGCAGGCATGTCAGTGTGCACATACAATGCAGGCATGTCAGTGTGCAGACAATGCAGACATGTCAGTGTGCAGACAATGCATGCATGACACTGTGCACAGACAATGCAGTCATGACAGTGTGCTTTGACAATGCAGTCATGACAGTGTGCTTTGACAATGCAGGCATGTCAGTGGGCACAGACAATGCAGGCATGTCAGTGTGCACAGACAATGCAGGCATGAGAGTGTGCAGAGACAATGCAGGCATGTCCGTGTGCAGACAATGCAGGCATGTCAGTGTGCACAGACAATGCAGGCATGTCAGTGTGCACAGACAATGCAAGCATGTTAGTGTGCAGAGACAATGCAGGCATGACAGTGTGCAGAGACAATGCAGGCATGAGAGTGGGCACAGACAATGCAGGCATGTCAGTATATACAGACAATGCAGGCATGTCAGTGTGCACAGACAATGCAGACATGTCAGTGTGCAGACAATGCATGCATGACACTGTGCACAGACAATGCAGGCATGACAGTGTGCTCTGACAATACAGGCATGTCAGTGTGCACTGACAATGCAGGCATGTCAGTGGGCACAGACAATGCAGGCATGTCAGTGTGCAGAGACAATGCAGGCATGACAGTGTGCTCTGACAATGTAGGCATGACAGTGTGCTCTGACAATGCAGGCATGTCAGTGTGCACTGACAATGCAGGCATGTCAGTGGGCACAGACAATGCAGGCATGTCATTGTGCACAGACAATGCAGGCATGTCAGTGTGCACAGACAATGCAGGCATGTCAGTGTGCAGACAATGCAGGCATGTCAGTGTGCAGAGACAATGCAGGCATGTCAGTGTGCAGAGACAATGCAGGCATGTCAGTGTGCACAGACAATGCAGGCATGTCAGTGGGCACAGACAATGCAGACATGTCAGTGTTCAGTGACAATGCAGGCATGACAGTGGGCACAGACAATGCAGGCATGTCAGTGTGCACAGACAATGCAGGCATGTCAGTGTGCACAGACAATGCAGACATGTCAGTGTGCAGAGACAATGCAGGCATGTCAGTGTGCAGACAATGCAGGCATGTCAGTGTGCAGACAATACATGCATGACAGTGTGCACAGACAATGCAGGCATGACAGTGTGCTCTGATAATGCAGGCATGTCAGTGTGCACTGACAATGCAGGCATGTCAGTGTGCAGAGACAATACAGACATGTCAGTGTGCAGACAATGCAGGCATGACAGTGTGCTCTGACAATGCCGGCAAGACAGTGTGCTCTGACAATGCAGGCATGTCAGTGTGCACTGACAATGCAGGCATGTCAGTCGGCACAGACAATGCAGGCATGTCAGCGTGCAGAGACAATGCAGACATGTCAGTGTGCTCTGACAATGCAGGCATGACAGTGTGCACAGACAATGCAGGCATGTCCGTGTGCAGACAATACAGGCATGTCAGTGTGCACAGACAATGCAGGCATGTCAGTGTGCACAGACAATGCAGGCATGACAGTGTGCTCTGACAATGCAGGCATGTCAGTGTGCACTGACAATGCAGGCATGTCAGTGGGCACAGACAATGCAGGCATGACAGTGTGCACTGACAATGCACGCATGTCAGTGGGCACAGACAATGCAGGCATGTCAGTGTGCAGAGACAATGCAGGCATGACAGTGGGCACAGACAATGCTTCTCTACTTTCCACTAGTACGAGATTTTCACTGATGACTATGATGGCCATTAATGATATATTATGGTAATTATAATTATGCTTTATAATGATGATGGTGATGATAAAGATGGCTTGTAGTGATAATGGTAATGAGAAATTGTGTAATGGTAGTTAGAAATTATGTAGTTACTTGCTGAAAATGGTGTAGTTACTTGCTGAAAATGATAATGAAACATTCGTTTCTGATGTAATGATTAGCATTGCAGCCAGAGGTGTTGTCGGTGTTGTAACGTCATCATTGTGTGCTTCAGCTGCTCAAGGTGGACACGAGTGATGAGACTCCCAATGATGGCGCCTACATCTTTGGTCTCTTTCTCGACGGAGCGCGGTGGGACCGCGAAAGGTAAGTCTGCACTCGGTGCAATGCACCAGTGCTTTCTGATGACCTTCACTGCACTAGTGCTTCGAGTTGTTGCATGTCTACAAAGACAATGCGTCATAAATTGACAGCTTTTCCCATCGTAGACTATAGCCAGCAGTGGCACCTTACGATGTAGAAACATCTGTGTTTTACTATGCTAACTTCGGAGCATTGTAACTGCATCTCATCAGAGGAGCCACATTCCACCTGTCTCTTTCTGCACTGTTCATTCGCATCCTTGGACCATTGGCCTCTGATCTGCAAACTGGTGATGTATTTCAGAACCAATAATGATTTAGAGTTTTTTGCTATCCTATCTTTTACTAAAGGGCGTTTCTCCTGCCTGAGAGAACTGCATGGTGATCAGTTCACCAGATGGTGCCAGTACAATGACGTGTTGGATATGACATATGATGTGTGTTTGATGTGTCAGTTATCTCGTTTTTTGCTATGTTATCCTTTATTAGGAGGTCTTTCTCCTACCTGAGAGAATTGCATGGTGATCAGTTCCCCAGACAGCGTCAGTGTAATCAAGCGGTTTGTTAATGCGTATATCACGTGTCACTAATGACGTGTTGGATGTGACGTATGACGTGTGCATGACGTGTCGTTGCAGAGACACACTGGACGAGCAACTCCCGAAGGTGTTGTACGATGCCGTGCCACTCATCTGGCTGAAGCCGGCGAAGAAATGCGACATCGAAACGAAGCAACTGCGCTATGTGTGTCCGCTCTACAAGACATCTGTGCGACGCGGCACGCTCTCGACGACCGGACACTCAACGAACTTCGTCATCGGCATGCTGCTCAACACCGAGAAACCAATCGAACACTGGGTGAAGCGAGGCTGCGCTCTCCTGTGTCAGCTCGACGACTGAGGGGGCACCACGTGTCGGGGTGGGATGGTGCAGGGAAGTTTTGTTATCACTGCACAGTCGGTTTGTAAATTAGCGGTTTTGTATGGTTGGATGAAATTTGGTCAGGTTGATATTATAAAAATCGGCTGCGGAGTATTTATAGTATTAGCTGGATGGTGCTGACTGGTACATCTCTGGCCACAATTCTTGTAATGCCGCACTGTCATGGTGAGTGATTACGTTGTATTGTGGTAAGTGCACCACTTCAGTTACTTGCACTAAGTGAATAATACAGGTTTTTATTTTGGCGCATGCAGAATGTCGTTGCAACACTGGTTGAAAGCTACTTAATATTTCCATGTTCTCTTATTAATCTGAAGGTTTTATTTCTTGAAGAGTTATTTCGGAAGACTTAAAACATACGGATGGATGTCTGTGTGTGGATGTTAACCTGCAAAGTTAAACTTTTATTTGTTATCGCTGCTCTTATAATAGTTATGCAACATCTGGTCTTATAATAGTTATGCAACATCTGGTCTTATAATAGTTATGCAACATCTGGTCTTATAATAGTTATGCAACATCTGGTTTGCTAATATTTTGTCATTCTTGAGAACAGGGATTTTAATTTTTTGTTTGGGCAGCCAAATTAGTTGTCCATATTTTAATCAAGACTAGAGAAATACAAGCAAAGTTATTCATTGTTTAAATGTACGTCAGGAAAATTATATCTTTCTGTGAGAGTACAACCAAAGGTAAGTACATTGTTGGCTCAACAGCTCATAATTACAACAAAACAATATGTGTGCACATATCCATCAATCTGTGCTGCTGTTATATTTTCAGTGTATGCCAGGATATGTGTGTGTGTGTGTGTGTGTGTGTGCGTGTGCGTGCGTGTGTGTGTAATATATATATATACACGAGTTTCACACACCAAACACAACAGTTGTTTTTAATTTGTGGATTTTAGAAAGCGTGTTTTTCCCGAGTGGGGAGGGACTGCAAGAGAGTGAATACTAGGGGAAATTGTGCCAAGACTGAATTTTTATGTTGCAAAATAGGCAATGTTAGGGCTGCATGCATGTGATGATGATTTGTGATGATGAATTCTGTCCATCTGATTTCCATCAGAATGATTTCTGTGATAATAGTATATTGATACTATTTATATATATATATATATTATATACACAATTAATATACTTATAATTTATCACTGATGATGTCTGTATTTATTGCCAAATAAAAAATAAGCTGATGTTGTCATACAGTATATCACTGCAATCGCGTGTGGAGTATTTAATTGCATTAGAATTAGTGTACTTTCTTTGCAGAAGTGAATCTGAAGGAGGTAGACCACAGTTGTTACCATTACAAACAGACAGAATTGTTTATTGATCCATTTATATATACACTGTAATAGTACATTAACAATAATTAATACTTTTAATTTTTTTTAATTGTGTATAGATTAGCGACAAAAATAATAATTTATAATACAAGGCCGTTCTTGTTACTAGATAAATAAAATCAAGTTATGTTCCACTACACAAGCTTGGTGTTTGAAAAAAAAAAATTGAAATTTGGCTTGCCAGTAGACCTTTTTGAATGGGCTCTTGTGACCGTGTCCCCCCCAGACCCTTGGAAATGTACCCACGTTGAGGTTACAATAAGGTGACGGAGGCAAAAAATTGTAAACCGTAACCCGGGCCCACCTCCGACTTGCGATTTCATCAGTCGAGGCGAGATAGGAAACGGCGCGAGACGGCGAGAAGAAGATGAAATTGCGGCCGCGCAGCAACAAAATGTTTTAAACAGCACCCCCACCCCCACCCCCCCCCGTTTTCAGATGCTTGTCACCAGTCGAGCCGAGACAGCGGAGAAGCTAAAATTACGGTGGCGCGGTAGCGAAACATTTCCTACTCCATTCGATTCGACCGAGGTTTTGTGACCCCCAGACTACCCTCTCTGATTTCGTCCATGGATCCTCTGTTCATGCTGTTATCGCGGCCATGTGTCACGTAGACCAAACACGTTGTTGAACACGTATCTTCATAAGCCCTGTGTGTGCAGTGATAGCGGTCCTGTGTCGCGAGCGACTCAACACGAATCTTTGTAGCCTGTGTGCATGCTGTAACAGCCTTGTGTCGCATGCACTGATCGGTTAAACACACATTCGGCATCCTGTGTAAATGGTAGGTCATGGTGGACTAAGAAATGGGAAATGTAAAGGTTAGCCTATAAAGAGGTGTATGAAGGAGGTGTAACCTAGTGGGCAATAGTGGTATATTTTGACGTATGTTTTTGACGTCTAAAACACGTAAAATTTAGGATGCCAGTGAAAGACTATTTTGCATCTCATTTCTTACGTAAATGTGTAGACATCTGATAGATGTTATTGATTTTACTGTTGTTTATATTTATGGGATGACTCTTGTGCTAGCGATATTATATATCTTAATGGAAGTCTCCCTACCTTATCTATTACTTGCGTTATTCGATATATTATATGTATCGTATTTATAGGTTAAATAAATTGATTCTGTGTTCTTCTGATTCTAGGTAAGGGATGTCGTGTGTCCACTGGGAATTAACCCCGAAATAGGTGTGAGATGGGAGGACATCCACAAAACAGGTGTATAGATGGGAGGTTATTCTCCAAAGCAAAATTAAGTGGGTCATGGGGGTTAGACATCAAACGTGGAATATGGGAGGATGAGAAATTGCCTTATGCACCTATCGGTGATGCAGTTCTGAATACAACGAAGGCATATACATATCGTGGCCATATAATCTGTGATGATCTGTCGGATGAAATCCAAAGAAAGGAGTCTGTCCGGCAGAAGCAATATTCTGCTCAGGCAATTTCACTTTTTTTCTGTGAAGGTGAAGAACAAACTGTTCACATCCTACTGTAGTAATGTGTATTTATGTTCCTTGTGGGCAAATTACATAAAACCTGATATGCAGCCATTTATGGTTTCCTAAAATAATGCATTTAGAATTATGCACAGCCTATCTATGAGGTGTAGTGCTAGCCTAATGTTTGTTAGTTCTGACACGGACTGTTTTAATACTAGATTTAGAAAATGCATGTACAGTCTTGTGAGCAGAATATCTGCAACGATGAACAACATTAATTGTTGAAAGTATATTATACATAGCGATGTCTATAACACCTCTGTATTACGCAGTAAGTGGATTAGTCAATATATACACTATAATACACTATTTATTTTTACTATGAACATAATGCATATTACATGTACGCCTTTTTGTCTGAAATAAAGATTGCTTGATTGATTGTTTGAATAAACCTATAAACACAAGGAGGCGCTGCTTCACATAAACACAGGTCACACGCTAGATGTCACTATACGTCCCTTGTAATACGTCCTAGTTCTTGTCATAGTCGGGTGTCGCAGTGGAGTGGTAGTTTCCAAGTTGTAATACTGCCATGGGTAAGTATTGACATCCAAATTATATGTTATTGTATTCGACGTGATGTTAGATTACCGATTTGTAGCGGTAAAGAACACAGCAAGATGTGTTGTTTAAACTAATGGCTGTTATTTAGAATGTTAGGCATTTCTTTCGTGTCATTTGACCTATGCATATTAAGCATTTCTTTCGTGTCAATTGACCTATGCATACTTAGGCTACTACTCGTACAGCGGCTAAGGGTTATGATTGTGTACTTTTTGACAAAAGCATGAAAATTGGCACACAAGTAGTTTATGACGTATATATTCATGTAATGCTAGGTACCCATCGCCATCGACATGGTATCTAGCCGCCATCGAAATATATTATATCAGATTCAGACAGTTTATTACAAAGTAATAACGTTTCTCGGCATCTAAAAAACAGAAATACGTTCTTTTTGTCTAAACCATCGTTTTTAGGGTCAAGGAATTCATTTATGCCATATTCCGTATCTTCAGACGACCGCCATATTGAAATTAAAGATGGCCGCCATGGAAATCTATTAACCACGTTTCTAAGCAACGTAGAAACATGTTCTTGGTATCTAAACCATCATTTTCCGGGTCAAGGAATTAATTTCTACCACATGCCATATCCTCAGATGACCGCCTTATTGAAATTCAAGATGCCCGCCATGGAAATGTATTAGTTTATAATTTTTTTAGCTTTTCTACGCAACATAGAAACATGAATTTGTTTGCGTTTAAACCAACATTGTCAGTGTCAAGGAATTAATCCCTGCCACATACTGTGTCCTCACATGACGGCCATAATAAAATTCAAGATGGCCGGCAAGCAAAATTCAATATGTCTAGTTAGTTTGGTACCTATGTGACATACGTATGGCATGGCCTAGAAGTTCTGTTTGGGTAGTTTTACCATTACGATTCTAATGTTATAAGCGATAATTTGTTTACTGTTGCTGTTGTATTATGGTGACATATTGGAAGTATGCGATATGAACATCAAGCACAGTGTCTGCTAGCGAGTAGCCATGGAAGATGTCCTAAGTTTTAATGGACGGTTGGCGCCATCTGTTGGCCCTAGAGGCAGTTTAGTAAAAATGGCGACTACGTTTGCGATGGTGCTTGATCAGCATGGCTAAGAACTATCAGTTCGCGACGGTACCAAACTCGGATCATGCTGAAACGTCAAATGGTGCGATCCAAACAGACTGGAAATGTTGTGCGCTTTGCCAAAAGTACACGGAAGAAAGATTTATTTATCCCGATGGGAGGAAGAATACACCCTCGGGATATGAAACCGTCGCACAGAATATACTGCAGTTCTACAGGTTAGGCTCCATACCGCTAAACGTTGACATAACAGGGCTAGATGATGGCGCGGCATCGGCCAAACATTATTATCTAACCAGGCAGGATGGCACACATCTTGCTGGCTATCATTTTGTACGATGAAACTGAACCGAGCTCAGAAACGAGCCCAAAAGAGGAATCAGGAATCTGAAAAACAGAAGTGTGTATGTTTCGTCTGTGATCAAACAGGCGAAAAAGAAACTTCACAATGCCACAACCGCTAATATTGATGCTATGGTCAGAGACTGTGCCACGGAATTGAGCGACACTAAACTACTAGCAAAAATTAGCAGCTGGTGACATGGTTGCTATTGATGCAATGTACCATTTGTCTTGCATGTCGAAACTGCGAAATCGGCAGAAGGACCACAAAACGCATGTAAAGAACATCTTCACTGACTTGGCAAACACTGTATGTGCCCGCGACCACGCGGAACAGGTTGTGTGTCTTCCTCAGCTCAGAGCTGGCGTTTTTACTTATGGTGCTGTGGACAACATTAATAATAATATAATAATAAGAAAACTTCTATGGCGCCTAAATCCTTGGAAACCAAGCTCAGAGGCGCATCAAAACAAAAGGATTGGTAAATCTCAAAATTCATAAGTAGTATTCCAGTAGTCAACATGTGGGTCAAGGCGGTAGGGAGCTACGGTGGATAAGCAAGGTTGTAAAGATAAGTTCTTAAGTGATGACGGAATTTTGTCATATTTTCAACTGATCTAACACTAAGAGGGAGCATATTCCACAATACTAGCGCATGGACATCTCACGACTCATTTCACAGCATAGCGATTTCGTTGGTGCAGTTCCCGACAGCAGAGACGTGGAGAACCGTGGTGGAATAAGATTTGATTCTGCTGTTGTCAATCAAAATATAATTGTTCCATTTCCACCCAGCCATACCATGGTGCCGCTTGTTGCTAAGACCAAGGAACCAGTTGCGCCTGTCAAAGGTGGAGTCCTCGAAGCTGATTCCGTCATGATCAGTGACTACATGGAAAACGAACGGAAGTGGTTGGTGCAGATGCAGACTCTTCTCAATAAAGCGTATTTGGAGTTAGATGACTACCTGTCCTCGGTTGCTTATCATGCCAGTCAACAGACTCCGTTGGACAAACCTTGCTCACCCATTACATTCCTCCCTCTGTTTCGTGAGAATGGAGATGGTAAAGAATGCAGTACACCACCTAAATCCCGGTCAAGTCCCTTAGTAAGGCGGACGGGGCAAGAAAGCACCTCTTCGCCCAGGGATCCCGTACCATTGAGAATGTCCCGCCAACCAAAGCTGCATTGTTCCAGCATGTCATACGAGTTGTGTACCAGACAAGATATGTGTGGTCTCAAGCTCTTGTGCCAGCTCCCCACCTGCCAAGTCCTGGACATTGGGGTTGGAGACCAAGTGACACAGGATGGAAACCATTCTGGACTGACCTACCAGAGGCATCAATGTCTTGCTACGAGCTAGTGCACTGTGGGTGCAAGACGGGGTGTAGACGCAAGTGTAAATGCCGGTCGTCTAGTCTGCAATGCACCGAGCTCTGTAGCTGCAGTGGAGCGTGTGGCGACCCTTGACATCTCTCACTATGCGAGGGCTTATACTGCATGCAGTGAGTAAAATATGACTGTTATTTTAACATGTGTATGAGTATAGTCTATAGTTTTTAAACAGCATGGATACCTAGCAAGTATTCCCAGTTAGGTTATTTTAAAATAAAATATAAGATCTTGTATGTCGGCCATTTTGAATTCTAATATGGCGGTCATCTGAGGATACAGCATGTGGCGAAAATGGATTCCTTTACACTGAAAATGATGGTTTAGACACCAAGAACATGTTTCTATGTTGCTTAGAAGTTGAGCGACTTGGTTAATAAATTTCCATGGCGGCCCTCTTGAATTCCAATATGGCGGTCATCTGAGGATACGGCCTGTGGCAGAAATGGATTCCTTGACCCTGAACATGATGGTTCAGATACAAAGAACATGTTTCTACGTTGCTTAGAAGCTGAGCAACGTGGTTAATAGATTTCCATGGCGGCCATCTTGAATTCCAATATGGCGGTCATCTGAGGATACGGAATGTTGCAGAAATGAATTCCTTGACCCTAAAATGATGGTTTAGACACCAAGACCGTGTTTCAATGTTGTTTAAATGCCAAGAAACTTGGGTAATGGATTTCAATGGCGGCCATTTAAAAAAACAAAATGGCGGCTAGATACAATGTCGATGGCGATGGGTACCTAGCTTTATATGAATATATATATATATATATATATATATATCATAAACTACATGTGTGCCAATGTCCACGCTTTTGTTAAAAAGTGCACAATTCGTCAACATTGTGGCTCTTAGCCGCTGTACTATACCATATTCACATATATGTTACATTCAGATTCTATATTTATACATTAAGCTAGCCTTAGGAATATTCCGCCTTCCGACTAGGGGCGTAGTTCCAGCAAGCATGGCTGGGTCCAATTACACAAAATCAAATCAATTAAACTGCAAAAAATGTCACTCAATTACAGTACACCACTAATTAACTACAACACTCATTAAATGATTAATAGGATTTGC
Source organism: Paraescarpia echinospica (assembly GCA_020002185.1). NCBI lineage: Eukaryota > Metazoa > Annelida > Polychaeta > Sabellida > Siboglinidae > Paraescarpia > Paraescarpia echinospica. The sequence continues at coordinate 53,750,249 of CM034531.1, forward strand.
CAAAAAGTTTATCAATTATATGGCATACAACTATTACAAGGGTATATAGGCTGAAATAAGCCAATCATTAAGTAGAATTGATTGCAAAATAAATGTTCTTAATTTGAATTTATCACTTATTCTATCTTAGTTTTATTATGGGTTAAGTTCCTCCAGTAACGCCACGTTACTGGAGGAACTGGTGATCAATGCTAGGAGTGACCAGTACTCAATGTTTGAGTCTGCCGATAAGTGTCTTTGCGGATGGATAGAGTGAAAAGGTGGTATTTTGATACAGGAAAAATACTCACGAGTAACGAGGGTTCTAATGGTGACACCTAGCTCTCATCACGAACATCACCAGTATGTGACGAGGAATCCTGTGGGTGGTTTGAAGAGGCTAAGAACCTTAACACCAGTACCAGTAGTCCGGGAATCAGCGCTATCGAACTGGCATCGATGGATGTGTATACACGGATGTACATCATCGGATGGTACTAGGTAGAATGCGCGAGTGAAGGCATGCTGCTCTTCTCCAAACCTACTGTGCAATGCCATTAGCAACTGGTCAAGCGTAGGTATTATATTGCGCTTGTAATCCTCCTTGGTGTCCTCGGCTGGGGCAGTATCACGAGTTCGCTGACGTCGACATGTGCGTGGTTGTGAAGGTTTCACCCATACTCTTTCGCCCATCTTACTCATCTCGGAGTACAACTCGTCATGGAAACTTTCTACATTCTTAATCTGGTAAGTTGCTTTGACAATGTCGATTGTTTTTGATTGCAAACTGACACTGATTGGTCGGTGCGGTCACGTGTTTGCCATCATCACGATGTCCCCGTAGAGGTATATTCTGTCTCCGACAGAATATGATGGTTTTAACGATAAGCAATTTTGATCTGTTTGCTCTCGGGCGTCCGTAGGAATTTTTCCAGGGAGGGGCAAGATATATATATATATATTATGTATATAAATATATATACATGTATATATATATTAATATATATATATATATTACACACAAATATACAACACACACGTACATATATATATAATATTATACACGCGCATACACGCACACACACGCACGCACACACACACACACACACACACACACACACACACATTTCTTTCTTCCCATTGCGGGGTAGGTCCATGCCACTCAATAGCTTCTTCCGCGTTTCTCGTTATTTCTCTCCATCTCTGTCTGTCGTCCGCAATGACCTTCCACACCTAGCTGTTCACACTTGCTCTCCTAAGGTCCCTTTTCATGTTGTCATGCCATCTCAGCTTTGGTCTTCCTCCTCGTCATTTGCCATCCTCTTTTGGACTTCGTTCTTTGCATGTGTCCTGCCCATCTCATTCTGCCCTTCCACACTCTTCCATACTGCCGCCCGCTCCTGCTTGCACCCTCCTCTGTATTTCTTTACTACTTCCTCCATTCTCACACACTGTACCACCAAAGCTGTTCAACTGTTTAGTGCTCTTTCTGCAGATGCACCTCCTGTTCACCTATTCACATTATTTCAGTCCTCTCCATATTTATTTGGAGGCCATGTTGTCTAAAGGTTTTCATTCTTGCAATGCTTACTATAGTTCCTCTTTGTTGTCAGCCATCACTGCCAGGTCGTCTGCATACTGTATCTTCTTAAGTTCTTCCTGTTCCGATACCTTTCTACTGATCAGATTCAACACCATAATGAAAAGCAGGGGACTCAAAGGATTTCCCTACACCCACTCTAAATTGTTCCGATGTTTCTCCTTCGACCCTCACCACTGCTGTTGTCTTCTTGTACAATGCCTCCACTATTCTGAACTGATGCGTATAGCCGTAGCCGCAGCCGTAGAGAGATCTGTGATTACCTAAACCTCAGTGTCCACAGCTTGCGGAAGGCGACGTTGGCCAGCTGTTTTCGTCGAGCGACGTTTTCTGCTTCACTGTGGAGCGACCCGAGCTTGCGTATCATACGCCACTCTTTCTGTAGGCGGTCAGCGTCTCGGTTGATACATGTTCGTTGTGTTTTTAGCGACCACTCCGCCAAGCAAGCAATAAGCTTCCCAAAGATGTATGACATGGCAATTCTGTAGTTAAGTGAATTATATATGCAACCATTGTAATGTTAAGACGTTTGCGGAATGGCATAATTTCGAAAATTCATTATTTGATTTATTTGTTATCACCACTCTTATAATAGTTATGCAACATCTGGTTTGCTAATATTTTGTCAATCTTGAGAACAGGGAATTTACGTTTTTGTTTGGGCAGCCAAATTAGTTGTCCATATTTTAATCAAGACAGGAGAAATACAAGCAAAGTTATTCATTGTTTAAATGTATGTCAGGAAAATTATATCTTTCTGTGAGAGTACAACCAAAGGTAAGTACATTGTTGGCTCAACAGCTCATAATTATAAGAACAAAACAATATGTGTGCACATATCCATCAATCTGTGCTGCTGTTATATTTTCAGTGTATGCCAGGATATGTGTGTGCGTGCGTGTGTGTGTAATATATATATATATACGAGTTTCACACACCAAGCATAACACTTGTTTTTAATTTGTGGATTTTCGAAAGCGAGTTTTTCCCGATTGGGGAAGGGATTGTAAGAGAGTGAATACTAGGGGACATTGCGCGAAGACTGATTTGTTATGTTACAAAATAGGCAATGTTAGGGCTGCATGCAAGTGATAATGATTTGTGATGATGAATTCCAACCTTGTTTGACCTTGGATTCACGCTTACTGCACCACTTAACAGCTCTACGACAGGCCTCTTTGGGATGAGGAAATGTAGGGCTTTCAAATGATATAACATTTGGATGTGTGTAGGGGGCATTTAAACTCCTAAAATAAAGCACTTTTGGGGGTTTACCGCTGGCATATTAAATATTGTATCACATGACATTTCAATTTCATGCATTATTTAGCATAAATGATTAATCTCTCACACATCTAGTATGTGCGAGCTGGACAATTATAGCCCATGTTTGCTAGTACTCTTTCTTGAAGAGCTCGGTTTATCTATCGATGTACTGGAGCCTGCTTTCCATCCATGACTTTTTTGAATTCCATTGCAGCTACAAAAGCTTGTGTATGGAAAACATACACAACAGACTCCCAAGACGGCTGATGCTTTGTGAAAGTTTGCACTGTAAGGCCGTTTCACTAGAACGCCTGCTGATTGTTGATTACCGAATAGTGCACAATATACACACGTGCCACTTTGCATCACACGTGAATATACTAAACCTTTATAATATTTAACGTCACGTGTTTGCATAAACTCCTATGTTCGCTTATATTTAAATAAAATCGCGTAATTTGTTCTTACGCTTCGTCCCCAGGGCTGCAGACAGAGTGGTAGTTGCGACCGAATAAACTATAATACCAGAACCACTGGTGTCGTCCTTTCGACATCTTGCCGTCATTGGAGTGGGACTCATCCTGACATGCGTGTCCAAGCGCCTTGTGATACTAACAAAAATTAAATTGGAATTTACGTTATTAAAGGGGCCCTGTGTAGATTGCGCTATTCCACGGCAGAAGTATTTTGTCGGCCGACGCTTTATAGAACAGTCTCGTGCAGGCGATATGTTTGCCGTCGTTAGTTTTCGGGAACATAAGTAAAGCATTTAAATAACCAAGCAGAGTTACTCAACGATACGCCATTTTGATTTTGAACTGGTAGCGTATACAATATAATTAGGTCACACCTGAATAACAGAGGGCGCTGCGCGAGTGACTGCTTCGTTATTTAAATGCTTGGACACAAGACAAGCGTGCACTGAGTCTATATTAGTCTAGACTAGACTCAGTGCACGCTTGTCTTTTGTGACACAATACAAGCGTGCACTGGTGGGTGACTGAATTACTTTAATTTTATACTTGAGTAGAAGTAAAAGTAATTCACCTCAGAACTACTCGAATAGAAGTAAAAGTAAGTAATTCACCTCAGAACTACTCGAGTAGAAGTAAATGTACTTTCTAAAAAACCTACATGAGTAAAAAGCAAAACTACTTTCCAAAAGTACTTTAAATAAAAGTAGAAGTAAAAGAGTAAAATGTAGAACGGAAATATGTTTTGTCAGGCAAGTAACCAACAATAATTACTGCATCGGCGAACAAAAACATAAAGACAGAGTGAAAATAATTACTGTTTAAAGGTGACATGAACATAAATTTTCTATTTTAACCACGTAAATAATACACTAACATTATGCTATTTAGACAGGTGTAACACCGGACATGTTCCTTGGTTAATATAGACACGCAGTTTAATGTGTAAAAATCAACCTATCTGACCGGTTTCCGAATGAAATCCCGAATGAAATAGTGTGCCTGATTGCCGCTTGGTAAAGTACTATGACGTAATATGTGCCATAGCCCAAATCTGTCTCACCACTGGAAACATGGAAGATACGGCGATTTAGAGAGTTGTGTCGCAAATGTGAGGACTTGTAGGAGTGTTGCCGCATACGGCGATGAACCATTGACAATAGACGTCACTCAGAAAAGTTTATGACATGTACGATGATGACGACGATGTAAAAAGAAACATTTTGTGACTGTCATTGTCGCCGGTGACAAACGACCATTTCAGATTCACGGACGAAACATCGAGTTTTATTGGAAACGGACAATACATTCATGACATTATGATTATACAGAATCACACGGATTATTTTCAATTTCAAATACAACGTCTATACGTATAACTATAATATTGTAATAGTATTAATACGATGCGCGCAACTGACAGAATTGTGCAAGCGTGACGCTGTCGCTGTCAATGACAATGTCATGACATTGTCATTTTTTGACAAACGTTTGTTTACAAGCGTTTGTTTACAAGCGTTTGTTTACAAGTCACATTTTAATGTGATGATTTACGTAAGAAATCCAAAATATACACGATGTCAGTGCAGTTACAATTGTTCAAGAACATTTCTCAAAAGACCCACACCATGATTTTGCAAAAAAATTACACTGGATGATGACATGCCAACCAGGTTTATTAAGAATGGTAGATATACATTTATTGAAAGAGTTAGACGGAAGAAAAAACGACACAATACAAAGGTGCCACGGAATTAACCATTGCCATTTAACAAGATTTAACAAGATTGCCATCCAGAAAATTACTCTGGATGGCAGGTGGACAAGGAAGCCTTTTGGCTTATCGAGAGTCCAATACTTTTTATCTACATGTATCCCGCCTTTTTAAGGTGTGTGTCGATTTTATTTTTAAACATATTCACGCTACTAGCACCAACACAATCAGGAGATCTGTTCCATTCATTTACAGTCCTTTGTGAGAATGAGAACTTTCTTATATCTAATCTACACTGCTCCTTTACTAATGTAGCTTCATGTCCTCTGGTCCTTCTATTTTTCTTAACTGAGAAAAAAATGTTTCTATCAATATTTTCATAACCATTCAATATTTTAAACACTTCTATGTGATCTCCTCTCAATCTCCTGGTCTCTAATGTTGTTAAACCACATTCTTTTAGGCGTATTTCGTAACTAAGATCCCTCAGATTTGTATCATTTTAGTCGCTCTCCTCTGTACTCTTTCTAGCATATCTATGTCCTTCTTGCGATATGGCCTCCATGCTTGTATACAATATTCTAAATGAGGCCTCACTATTGTTTTGTACAGCGGTACTATTAATTCTTTTTTCTTATACGCTATATTTCGCCTAATTAATCCAAGGATTTGATTTCCCTTTGACGCTGCAATTCCGCACTGCTCTGAAACCTTCATATCAGCACTAATGGTTAACCCCAAGTCCTTTTCTTTTACAGTAGTACTTAGAACAGTACCCCCATTTTATATTTTACCTCTTCATTCCCATGACCTGTGTGGAGGCATTTACATTTCCCAAAATTGAACGGCATTTGCCACTTTTCAGACCATTTGATCAACCTATCAAGATCATCTTGTAAATGCTGTCTGTCTCCATCACTTTTAATCCTTCTAAACACTTTTGTATCATCCGCAAATTTTAACACCTTGCTTGTTATATCATCGTCCAAATCGTTGATATATATTAAGAATAATATAGGTCCTAGTACTGATCCCTGTGGTACCCCACTCAATACCGATTTCCAGTTTGAAGCCTCCCCATCAACTACTACACGTTGTCTTCTGTCATTCAGCCATTTTCTATCCAGTTTATTATACCATTTCCTATGCCATGGGCCTTTAGCTTAAGGAGTAATCTTTGATGTGGTACTTTGTCGAAAGCTTTTTGAAAATCTAAATAGATGATATCTACTGGTGATCCCTCATCTACCCACCTAGTGATGTCTTCCAAAAAACATAACATATTTGTTAAGCATGAACTCGCTTTTAAAACCCATGTTGAGATGGGTTTATCAAGTTATGTTTAACAAGAAAATCCACCATGTGATCTTTAATTAGTCTTTCTAATAATTTGCAAATCACTGATGTTAAACTCACTGGTCTATGGTTCTCTGACTTGTTTCTCGAACCTTTTTTTAAATAACGGTATAATGTTTGCCTCTTTCCATTCTAAAGGAACCACTTCCTCTTCTAATGACAAATTGAAAACTGTTGCAAGCGGTACGCTAATTTGTTCTACAATTTCCAATAGTAGTTTGGGCGGAATCCCGTCCACTCCAGGTGATTTATTATCCTTCATGGCCCTTATTTTCTTAGCTACCATTTCCGAGGTTACAACTAACTGTCCTAAATAGTCTGAATCTGCCCCCTTGAACTTAGCCTCTGGTACTGGCAGTGAACTAATATCTTCCCTGGTAAACACTGAACTAAAATACTCATTCAGGTCTTCTGCCATTAAGAATCCCTCTGATATTGTATTTCCAGCACTATCTTCTAGAGGACCGACCTTATCCTGAACTTTCTGTTTGCTTCGAATATACGCATAAAAACTCTTACTGTCATGTTTTATATTACTAGCTAATTTTGTTTTCATAGCTTCTCTTTGAATTTCTAATTTCAGCTGTAGCTTGATTAAGTGCTTCTTTATAAATGTTGTAGTCTTCATCATTTCCAGTACATCTATATGACTTCCACATCATTTGTTTTTATACTTAATTTTTCTAATGGCTTCTTTCGATAAGTGTTTCTTTTTAGACCGTTTCCCTTGTTTTTTGAAAGGTACAAATTTATCGACTATGCACTTAATTTCACTATTTAAGATATTCCAGCATTCGTTGCTGTCTTATTCTTCAGTGTGTTATTCCAGTCTATCTTTGCTAAATATTTCCTCATGTCCTTATACCTTCCTTTGTGGAAATTTCTCCTATACTGCTTTTTACTATTCCTTTCTGATTTTACTTTGATGGTAAAATGTATCTGGTTGTGATCACTACTCCCCAGTGGCTCACATATCTTGACATTGTCAACTAATTCTTTCTGTGAGGACAAAACTAAGTCTAACACATTCTCTCCCCTGGTTGGTTCTAGCACATGTTGAGAAAGGAAACTATCTTGTACTAAAACTAAAAACTTGTGGTCCTCACTCCCCATACTCTGTAGAGATTTCCATTGTATATGCCCATGGTTAAAGTCCCCCATAATAATACAGTTCCGTTTGCTTACTTCCCTTATAGCGTTTTGTATTTTTTCATTCTCTTCTATGCTTATGTTTGGACTTCGATAAACTAACCCAACTGTTAACGTTGAGTTTCCTGTAACTATGTTACACCAAACAGCTTCTTCGCAATCTGCTTCTCTTTCTAATTTTATTTCATAAGCCTGGATAGATTCTTTAATATATAAAATAACTCCACCTCCCTTTCTTCCTATTCTATCTTTCCTAAACATTACATATCCTGTTAGTCCCAATTCGGCATCTGATATATCAGTGGTGGCCCACGATTCGGTTATACCTATTATGTGAGGGTCAATATCTTCTACCATAATGTTTAGTTCACTTCTTTTGTTTACTATGCTCCTTGCATTTAAACAAATGCATTTATATCCTGATTCAGAACAGTTTTCCAGGCTGTTCTTTGCCGATTTATTTCTGCTGTCTTTATCTATGCCTCCAGTTTCAGGCTTCTCTGTGAATCCCCCCTGCGAATCTAGTTTAAATAGATGCAGCCTGTCCCACTGTCAACAGATTGCAGCAAGTTCTCTGAGAAAACTGCTGCCCCCTTTCCACTTAGATGTAGGCCATCTCTCATGTACATATCTTCCCTCCCAACAAAGTATCCCCATAAATCTACGAATCCCACCCCCTCTTCTTTACACATCTGCTCAACTAGTGCGTTGATCGCCATCCTCTTGCAGTTTCTATATGTCGGCCCCCTTCCTCCCATTACTGGCAAAATTCCTGAGAGGATAATCTGTTCTACTCTTGTCTTCTTTAACTTCTTCACTAACTGTCTGTACTTCTGAACTATCCCAGTTGTTCCCTCCCTCTCTGCGTTATTTGTCCCTACATGTACTAGTATAGACCCTCCCTTGCCATGCCCCAGTACCTTCTCTACCCTTTCAGTTACATGTTCTATCCTAGCCCCCGGTAGACAAACAACGACGTCCTCCCCCTCGCTTAGAGTCTTATCTGTCTTTCTCATAATCGAATCGCCCATAAACACCCTCTCTTTCCTCATTGCCCCCTCAATCACTGCCTCAGTGTAGCTCTTTCTACGGTTTGCATCTGTCTGGTTGTAATCTTGTTCCCCTGTCTTCTGCTCTCCCGTCACAATCTCGTCCGTTCCATTCTTTCCTGACGCTGTTTCTCTTGTCACCTTTCTTCCTGTCATCGTCCCTCCCGACTTCTCTTCTGTCACATGTACTCTCACTTCCTTTCTTCCCGTCATCTTTCCTCCCATTGCATTTCCTTCTCTCCTCTCCCGTCTCTTTTTCCCTCCTACCTCTTTCTCTACGGTCACTTTCTCTCCTGCCACCTTCACACCTGTCACATTTCCTGCCGTCGATCCTCCACTTTCTTCCCCTCCGATCACCTTCCCTCCTCTCAGTCTCCTTTCCTCGGTCTTGTTGCCACTACTCTGCTCCTTCAGTTTCACAGTATTCCCAACTTTATCCCTGTCGTCTCTCTCCATTCCATCTGTCTCCTTGCTGATTCTCATCTCCATCCCCTTCACAATATCTACCAACCTAGCTACCTCTTTCTCCAGACATTTCACCTTCCAACACCCCACGCACTGAAAGGTGAATCCCTCTTCCTTGGTTTCTGTCCATGACTTCGTACAGCCGGATAAGGCAAAATCTACCCAACTGTGGCAGTCGTCGCACACCAAGTGTCTCTTTGCCTTGACTTGCCGCTTGCAAGGCGCCATATCAGAATTTATTTAATAATAATAATCTAATTAGCTATTTAAAATAGTTTTGTCAACTGTGTTTACACTATTCACTGTCTATGTAGTCTTTAAGAAGACTGTTTTCTGTGCACAAATGTTACACTTTACGTAAGATTGCGTACGCTAGACTGCCTTATTTATTTAGGTTATACAGCGCCCTAGCGAATAAGAGAGACACTAGCTACATAAACTTAGTTCGCCCGATTATCGCAAATGCTTAATTTTAACAACAAAGCTACCTTATCAAAATGTCTAGCAGGTACTGACTTACACAGATATTATCTTATGTAGGTAGTTTATGGTTGTTACTTTATCACCTATATATTCTACCACATAACGAGGTTTGTTAAATCTTGTTTACAAACTTATCGTAGCCGTAAGCTAACGTACCCTATTATCACTCACTAGACTAAAGTGTCCTAAAATACTTTATCTAACTAACTTTAAGCACAACTGCTACTCAATATATGTTTACTGCTACTTTATGAATGATATTAAGGCAAGAATAATACTTATCAATCAGTAATTCCACTTGCTTATGAACTTTGATACACCACCAATTTCAACGATCTATCTCCGCCAAATATAGCTCACCAGTCAATGGACGCGATGTTATAACACGCAATGTTATAACCAGTCAATGGACGCGATGTTATAACACGCAAAGTTCTACACATTTATAATTACCAACACTCCAAATATCAAACAAAACAAGAAGTAACAGTCCAGGTTATAGAAAATATAAATATCAAACAACATGCTAGAAGGACATGTTCGCGAACAGCTAAGCCAGTAATTAACAACAGTCGAGCCGAGGAGTTGAACGACATTCTTTGAAGCGAAGGCGAAGTGCTCAGCTACAGTTAGCGAAGGGTCCCTTTCCATTCGCAAATGTGCGCTCCAAAAACTGAGAGTTCATTCTATCTGTATCTACATATTACGTTGACCGATCAATCTTGATCATTAAACAACTGTTGGTTTATTGTTGGAGGAAACAAAAGGAAAAGAAGAAAAAATAAATATACAAAATACCAAAAGTATGAGAGAAGAGAGAAAAAATATATAAAATTGCCGTTGTCTTTTCAGGTATCAGGTCTAGGCCAATTCGGCAACCGTAGGCGTAGCGGTCCCCGGAGATAAACTCCAGCCGACACAGCCCTAATCCCTCATTTACCCTAATTCTGACAAGGACAAAAACAAATAAATCAGAAGGAAAGCTGGGCAAGCTCCCTTTGGAAAATACCCAAAATGGGAGCCTCAGCAACACGTGCTGGCAAGGAGTTCCACACAACATGACCCTGGGGAAAAAACTAAATTTAAATACATCTGTGCGTGCAGGAAGCTGACGGAACTTAAGGAATGATTGGATCTAGTTCTTGAGAGACAGGGGATGCAACCAACGGGAGATAATCTACACCAATAAACATACATAGCAAACATATATTGTATCCAGCTACAGAAAGTAACGTGCATAATCTCATAATATCATTAGAATTTCGATGTATGAAGGAGGAGTTGTACAATTTATCATAACAACTTAAATCAGTCAGGGAATTGCTGTCGGTCGTGCTAGCTCAGTTGGTAAAGGCGTTGGTTCCTTGGCATGTATTTGGCAATCGGACGACGCCGGTTCAATCTCGACACCAAATCATTGATTTTCTTTACACGTTTTTTGTTTATGTTTTCACGAAGTAATATAGACAAAATCATGTTATACTATAATGCACTGTTTGTAAATAATGTTTGTAGTAATTATTTATTCGCCACAAAAATTAAAATATGGTCATTAAATAACGATGTTTCTAAATTGTATTTATCCAAACAAATATAATGTAATGGATATATAATTTATTAATTGTAAATATAGTATTATATATTAGTATACTAATAACTCATTCTGACGCTCGTTTCGACCTAAAAGCTATACTTGTAAACATGCTCTGAATGCATGGAAAGAGTCGGCCTGATGCGAGTTTGAGTCATAAATGACGTCACATCTCAGCATCCCGAAAAGCGCGCCAAAAATATACATATTCGAAAATGTCTGGATGCACAGCATAAAATGTGGAATTTGTAATTATTTTTTTTGTGTGGCTTGGTGGACGTGGAAATAGATAGCAGGATGTAATATAACATGAATTCAAGCAATAAGTGTTTTTATTCCCTTTAAGGAAACCCAGCATGCCATGTGCTTTCTTTGTTGATCGCTCAGTGTGTCGTTTCCAAGAGACGTCTCTTTGTAGATCAACGCCTAAGTACTTTGAGCAGGTGGAGACTAAGTATGGCCCTTAAGTTGGTAGTTAAAGGACTTGGGTTTCCTAGATCTTGTGCAGGTCATGATGTTACATTTCTGTTGATGAAAATCCATGCCCCACTTCTTCTCCCAGCATGCTAGGGTGGATAGATCTTCCTGGAGAATTTGACAGTCGTCCATAGATCTAATTTCCCTAGAGATGATGCAGTCGTCAGCAAATAGACGAGTGCTGGAGTGATGGTTATTAGGTAGATCGTTGATAAACAGGAGGAACAGGAGTGGCCCCAAGACCGCGCCCTGGGGTACACCACTGATAACAGAGGCTTGGTCGGATAATGATGTAGCTTTAACAGGAGTCGCTGATGAGGTACTCGGTCAAACGCCTTCGATAAATCTAATATAGCCAGGTCCATCTGCTTGCCCCGGTCCAGAATATTTGCTATTTCATGACTTAATGTCAGTAGCTGGGTTTCACAGCTTCTCTTGGCAGTCAGTGAGGATTGTATGTTCTTCTTGGATTTGGCTTACCTCGACTAAAAACCAAGACCAAGTTGCTTCGCCTTCGCTTCGGATTCGCACCTCGCTTCGATGTTTTTGGGACGTAAAACTTCGTCTCTTTTTGGTGGTTCTCTTGACAATAGTCAGGATGATGGGAAATGTAACTGGTACTTGTATTATTCGAATTCACAAACTGTTGTATCCTTCACGAAACAACTTCTGTCAACATGATCACACTGACAAAAGCGTAGCAGATGCGAGTCCAACTTTCAAGTTGCGATAGCGATGGCGATGTCGCCGATGAGACGGTCATCAAATTCAGTCGATTCATCTGTTTATAATCCTCTCAATTCTTGTCTAGGGCATTCGATCGAAAACAAACAACTCTTCGCCGAAGCATTTCCATAGCTATCATCCAATATACAATGACTGGTTGCCATTAATCGAAGACAACAGTGCGGTAACCGCTGAATAACATGGACAGTGCAACTTCGATCAGCCGCCAGCTTCTATGACACACATGACATCACACTCACGGAAACTCCCGAAGGCAAAATTTAAGAAGCGGTGTGTGAGGAAGCATTCTTATTTGCGTGATTTTATGAAAACATGATTATCTTATTTTATATATATATATTATTCTATGAGGGGGTGCAGGGGTATTTTCGTGGTCCGTGATTAGCTAAATTATTTCCTCTTGAAACGTGAAAGCTCTTTTTTATCCCTATGATTCGTGATCAGGTGCAACAGCGTGATGCGTGATTTAAAATATATTTTCCTTGTGAACCGTTATTGAGGTATCACTTTCTTCGTGAAGTTGACGACAGCCTAGGACAGGTGACTAAAAATGTCGATCTCTTCGTGAAGCAAGAAATGGTATTTTTCAGTGGGAAATGTGAAAACCCAAATATTTTCACTGTGAATTGTGATCCAGGACCCCCCCAGCACCCCCTCTTCTATTTACCATAGCATTTATTTCAACCTGTTCATGCCACCTTTAACTCCAACATATATGAATTATGTATATGCATAATGTTCTAAAGAAAACTATATTTTACGTTTTCACAAATTCGACTGCGGGGTACGGAAATATGTTCCCGTGTCTGCCACTACGGGCACTAGCTACGACGACGGCCACGGTCGCTGCACCAACTGACCAAGAACGCCGTCAAAGCCACCGTCATTGTTCAGGCCGCGCTATCAATATACGCGGTTCATGAAGCTTATTAAGATGCCAGCTAACGTGCCCTTCACTGTTGAATGTTGAACTGAATAAAATTCATATATGTTGTACAGTTTTAAAATAGATTAATGATTAACAGGCCACGAACTGAACGATAGTACGGTACCGATGGCGTAATTAAACCTCAGCAACCGAACACGCAAATGAGTTGACAAATGCATTGCTAAGGTGGACTAAAGATTGAAACACTATAATAAATACGCTCATAGTCAGCTTAACTTCGTGTTTCAATTAATACCAAAACACCAATTTAGAATGCACAATTACCTTGCCGAATAATACTGCGATCGATTCGCCGTTTCGTATGCGATTGTCGAATTCATATTTTGGCGCACCAACCAAATTTGCGTTTTTCGCAGCATAAAGATAATATTTGCGCAATGTTAGCATACTGATCTTCTCTACTACACTGCATTAAAACATATCAATCCCATTATTATGCAAGGCGTAGCCTATGTGTGAATTTAACTTGCACTTTACAAGTCGTCGAAGCCAGGCGAACTCGCCGAAGGCGCCTATTCGCGGAAGCCATGACTGGCAGAAGGGAAACGATTCGATTGAAGTCGGCGCAAAACAAACAATGCCTCGCACCACATTTGCTGTTCTTAAAGACTTGACCATAGTCACACAAAAAACGTGACAGTTATTACCACGTTAACAGAATTTACCATAGCTCTCAATTCTTATAATTGAATACGTTTAATGATTATGTTGTTGACGGGCGGAACGCCAACAGGCAACGTAGTTCAGAAAACATTTAACGAAAAATATATATATGGCGAAGTAAATGAAAGTAACGAAGTAAAAAGTAGCGTTATCTTAGATAAAACTACTTCGTCACAAGTTGAAGTAGTTAATATAAATTGTACTTCGTTACTCTCCGTTACTTGAAAAAAAAACTACTTGAGTAGAGTAACGAAGTAGTTTACTTCGTTACAAGACATCCCTGAGTCTAGTGATTGTGTTGATAAGATTTATTTATGACATCTACTCTTGCAAACTAAAATCACTAAATTTATTTGTTGTTAATTATATAAAACTAAGTGTGTAACAATATCACTTAATGACGTCTTCCCAGAAAGTAGAATAACAGGCCGCTCACTTGTCGCGGCAGCCACGTTTAATAAAGTTTGGTTTAGCAGAACTATCGTCTCTATTCTGCCTGTATATGTATGAATAATTGTTTATTTACACAATCAACTGGTACATGTGTTTATAACAATATTTTACAATTGTGGAAATAGAGACAGTTGAAGTGTTATACTTATTAAACACTGTCCCCATCCCTTTTATGACATGCGATACATTAATAACTACCACGTTTATGATGTTATAATAATATAACAAATAGGAAGAATACCAATATTTGTACAACGTTACACTGTTAGTAGATTTAACGATTTCACTAAATTTGTGTCAGTAATTAATACACACTTAAACACAAATGTCATGATATAATTACAACGTTACAGTAATAATGTGTACTTTTCATAGATTTTATTTCTATATAACTTCTTAAAGGTAGTAATACTGTTAGAGGTCTTTATTTTATTATCTAACATGTTCCACAGTTTCACACCGTGTATTGTTACACAATTTGCTTTTTTTGTTGTTCATGCAAAAACTTGCCTTATATTTTTACTTTAGCGAGTGATATAGGCTGAGCCGAAGCTTATTTTGAACATATTTTGTAGATTTATAGGTAAACACCTCAAACGCCTTATACATTATCACAGCTGTTTTCAGTTCAATTAAATCAAATACCTTTAAAACATGCAGTTCCAGAAATTACACATTTGAATGATGTAGGTAATTCACATTGCACAATATTCTTACTGCCTTTTTTGTAACATGTAGATATAATTTATATTAGTCTTATATGTGTTACCCCTAACTTCACAACAGTGTCATATATGGAAGGAATAGTGAGTTGTACAATATCATGCAGGAGGTTCTATCTAGCACATGTCTTGCTTTGTACATAATTCCAATACTTTTAGATAACTTGGCTTTTATCATGGCAATATGGTCTTTCCAGTTGAATTTGTTATATATTAATACACCTAGAAACTTAGTTTTATACACCATGTCAATCTTAGTTTTAGCAATGCTTATTTCTACATTAATTTTTTCTTGCAATTGCTAAACAACATAAAATTAGTTTTGGATAGATTTAGGAATAGTTTATTAACTGCAAACCATGCGTTTAATTTATCCAGTTCACTACTTGTTTTTGCTTAGTTGAACAGGATCACTTCCTGAACAGAAAATATTTGTATCATCTGTGAAAAGGATACATTTCAATAATGTTGAAGTATTGCAAATATCATTGATATACAGTATAAATAATTTAGGCCCTAAGATCGAGCCTTATGGTACTCCACAGATTACTTTTAGTAAGTCAGAATCACAGTTATCAAATGTAACATATTGTAGTCAGTTTTGTAGATAGCTATTGAGCCAGTCATTCGCAATACCTCATATTCCATACTGATTTAATTTTGATTATAGCAATTCATGATCTAGTGTATAAAAAGCCTTTTTTAAGTCTGTAAAAACACCAATAGTGCACTTCTTATTATCCAGTGCTGTTGTAATTTCTTCTGTGAGTTCAAGTAGTGCTAATGATGTGGACATACTCGATCTAAAACCATACTGACTGTTGCTTAGTGTGCTGTGTTTTTTCAATAAATGCATCAAGTCTGGTATTATATAGTTTTTCCAGGATTTTTGAAAACTGATAAAAGAGGAATAGGTCTGTAGTTAAAAAAACATGTTTATCGTTACTTTTAAAAAGAGGGATTACCTTTGCTATTTTCATTTTATCTGGAAAGATACCTTGTTTAAAAGAGTTGTTGCATATATGGGTAAGTGGCTTCACAATGTGAGAAATTACCTTTTCAATTATGGACATATCTATGTTGTCATTTCCTGTAGATTTTTTATTTTTACTGTTCTTAACAATATAAGTTATTTCACTTTCTGTTACACCATTTAAAACATTGTCTTAGCATTACGGCTTCCTAAGTAATAAGATACATTTGAGTTTTTGTGGAGTGTTTTTATGTTTTTTGCTAGTTTAGGTCCTACATTTACAAAATAATTATTAAATCCGTTGGCAATGTCTTTCTTTTCCTTTACTGTTAAACCATTATTTTCAAAACAATTTGGAAGGTATGTATCTGTATATCCTTTCCTAATGATAGCGTTCAGTATCTTCCAAGTTCCCTTAATATTGTTTTTTTCTTTTTCCATAATTTTTTGTAATATGTTTTTTCACTGGTTCTAAGTACTGATATCAATTTATTTTTATATGTTTATATTTGTCTTCTGCAGTTGTTGTTCTGTTTTGTAAACACTTTTTGTAAAGATTACTTTTATTTTTACACGCATTCCGAAACCCATTTGTAAACCAACGTTTGTCAGGATGATTGTTTTTATCCATACGTAATTTCTTAAATGGACAATTCTTATTATACAACAATGCAAAAGTGTCTAAAAAATTAGCATAAGCTACATTTACGTCCACTTCGTTTGTTACAGTTTCCCAGTTTACTAATAACAGGCTGTCTTTAAAAGCATTGATACATGTATCATCAGTCTTTCTAACATGCATATACTTTGGCACATAGGATCTTTTGGTATATTGATACGTCAATATAGTAAATACTGGCAAGTGGTCACTTGTGTCATTTATAAGTGAGCCACTGCATATGTTACTGGCTAATTCATGGGTGAAGATATTGTCAATTAAAGTGGCACTATGTTCTGTTATTCTGGTTGGTTTATCAATAAGTGGATATAATCCCAATGAAAACATTGTGTCCACGAAATGTTTCGTGCTGCAGTTGCTATTATATCTCAAGAGATCTATGTTTATATCACCATATAGAAATACCGTCTTGTTAATGTTTTTAACTTTTTTCATTATATTCTAAAGTCCACACGCCCGAGTAAATATCGTAACATGGTGGCGTCGGTGAGATATCGAAGGTAAATGAGTATGGCAAAGCAGTCCTATCAAAAGTGACATGTGTTTTAAAAAGTAAACTATGTCTGACGATAATTTAGCTGTAACGGTCGGGGTGGCTGCTGTTGGGGCACCTGCTGTAGCTGCTCCAAATGTCGATGACCCTTGGTCTCAGAATCACATCTATATGAACTTGCCCAGCGGCTCGTCTCCACCTGCTTCTTCTTCTCTGACTTTTCCCGTCATCTTTGGGTCGTCGGTATGGCTTTCTTTCTCCATGTCGCCCTGTCCATCACCACATCTGCACTCAGACCCACGCTTTCCATGTCTCTTCTGCATGTGTCTTTCCATCTGGTCTTCGGTCGTCCTCTCCTTCTTCCTGGTATCTCTGCATTTAGCACTCTTCTTACTATGTGTTCCTCTTCCCTTCTCATCACAAGCCCATATCATTTCAGTCGTTTTTCTGTTATCTTTTTGGATGCTTGTGTCACTCTCGTTGCACCTCTGATATATTCGTTTCGGATCTTATTTTTCTTTGTTCTCCACATATCCACCTCAGCATCCTCATCTCATTCGTCTCTATCCTTGCTTCTTGTCCTTTCGTTGTTGCCCGTACAGCTTTGCTGGCATGACTACTGTTTTATAGATCTTCCTCCTCAACTTCACTGGCATCCTCCTGTCGCACAACACTCCACTGCATTTCTTCCAATGTTTCCAAGCTGCACTCACTCTCTGTTTGATCTCCGTTTCCATACCTCCTTTCACTTCCACGACTGACCCTAGATATTTGAAGTGTGTCATTTTTTCCAGCTCGTCTCCCAATATCTTTACAGTTGGTCTGTCTCATTCTGTTCGAACCTGAAGTCCATGAATTGGGTTTTCGGTCGACTAATCCTCATTCCTCTCTCTTCCAGTGCCTTTCTCCACATCTCCAGGTACACTGTCATGTCTACCTCCTTTCCTCCACACAGCACAATGTCATCTGCGAACATCATTGATTCTGGTGCATCTTTTCTCATCTTCTCCGTCAAGACGTCCATCAATATGAGGATCAGGTATGGACTCAATGCAGATCCTTGTGCAACCCAAACTCTACGCCAACGTTGCTGCTTTCACCAGCCACACTGCGCACCTTTGTCTCACCCCCCCCCCCCGGTACATATCCTGTATCAGTCTGACGTACTTTTCCGGTACATACGTTTCTCTCGCACATCTCCATTAGTCCTCCCTTGGTACCCGATCGTATGCTTTCTCCAAGTCGATAAATACCACTCTGATGTCCTTCTGTCCCTCCCTGTGTTTCTCTATTGTTTGTTTGAGAATAAAAAGCGCATCTGTGGTACTCCTGCCTGACATAAACCCAAATTGACTTTTCATGTATGTATGTGCATTCTCTCATCCTCTTGTCTATGACTATCTCCCATTTCTTAAAGGTGTGCGTCAGGAGTTTGATCCCTTGGTAGTTCTTACACTCCTGAATGTCACCTTTTCCCTTGAAGATTGAGACCAGTATGCTCTGTCGCCAAGCCGATGGTATGTGTTCTGAAGTCATGACACAGTCGAATAGTCTGCATAGTAATTTTACACCAAAGTTGCCCATACATTCATACATTCCAAGCTTCAGCTGGTATTTCATCTGCTCCTACAGTCTTCCCACTTTTCATCCATCTGAATGCTTTCTCTGTTTCTTCGGCACTGATACTCTTTTACCATTCGTTGATTCACATCCCTCTCCTCGGTTTCTACTCTCGGGTTTTCCTCGTTCATCAACTAGTTAAAGTATTGGCCCCATCTCTCTTTGATGTCATCGTCTTTCATCAATACTTCTCCCGTTGTACTTTTGACTGTACGTATCTGGTCTATGTCCTTTCCTGCACGGTCCCTAGCTGCTGCTATTCTATAAATGTCCTTCTGACCATCACTAGTTTCTAGGTTGTCATACAATCTCTCTACTGCTTCTTTTCTCACTCTTGCCTCTACTTTCTTAGCCATTGTTTTCGCTCTCTTGTATTTTGTCCTGACTATCTCTGCTCCTGTTCGTTTCCATTTCGTCAGTCTGTCTTTCTTTTCCTTAACTGCATTCTCAGTGTCATCATTCCACCACCAGCTTTCTACTACGGGCTTCTTCCCTGGTGACCTCCCACATACTTCCTCCCCACACTTCCTGAACTGCTCCGCAGTTTCTTCCCACCATTCCTCCACGTTCTCCGTTGTTACTTCATCTTTACCTGATAGTCTCTCCACTATGTTTATCTTGAAGTTCTCTCTCTCTCTTCTTCCTCTTTTAGCTTCCACCATCTGATCTGTTTCCTTCCCACTGTTCTCCTCTGTCTTGTTTTCCTCACCTCCTGTTCAGAAACTAATACCCTGTGTTGTGTGGTGATGGCCTCAGAGAGTAATACTTTACTACAGTTCTTTGATTCCTTTCCTTACTATGATGTAGTCAATTTGGGTGTCTCGTCCCCCACTGTTATAGGTTACAAGGTGGTTCCTTCTCTTTCTGTAGACTGTATTCAGTATCCTCAGCTGGTATGCTGTTGCAAAGTCTAATATATTTATGCCTTCCTCGTTTGCGACCCCTACTCCGTGTCCTCCGTGTACGTCATTATATCCTGTCCGATCTCTTCCCATATGTCCATTTAGGTTTCCTGCCACTACCATTCTCTTGCAACTTGGTACAGCTTGCATCTCACCGTCTATGTGTTCCCAGAATTCCCTCTTTTCCTCTTCTGTGCATCCAGTTTGTGGTGCATAAGAACTTATAACATTTCACACTTCTCGTTCGATCTCTAGTTTAACTCTCATCACTCTATCGCACAGTCGCTCCACTGCTAGTACTGTCTTTCAGATCTTCACATAGTACAATTCCTACTCCATTCTTCATCCCATCTTCTCCATGGTAGTACAGTCTGTATCCGGCACCGATCTCCCTTGCTTTGCTCCCCTTCCATTTTGTCTCCTGTACGCACAATACTTGCATGTTCTTCTTTAGCATCAACTGTACTACTTCTCCACTTCTTCCTGTCCTGCTCCCAATATTCAGTGTTGCGAGTTTAATCTTCCTCATTCTCCTTCCTGTTTGAACTAACTTCTTTAGCCGCCTTCGTCCTTCAGACGGTCGTCCTTGTCCATTTATCGCCGAGATTGGGCGGGGGTCTCGCGCGTCGCTTACAGGGCGTTCACTCTATTTAATCCAGCCATATTTAGGGGTTTGGCTTTGGTTTTTATACCCGGATGCCCTTCCTGCCGCCAACCACCGTTATAAGCGGTGGGCCTAGCCTCTAACACCAATGTACCATCAACCTGTGAGACAGCAGGTGGTTTGAGATCGGAGTTGTCCTTCTCCAAGGCCGATTACCTGCCAAGGTTAACGAGCTGGGCCTGCTCGCCTCCACCTGCATTGGAACTAAAAACCAATCAGGTCGGTAACTGGAAGTTGTGGGAACAAATGTGGGAAACTATCTAATTGTGTCTGGACTCGACACTAACTTGACTAAGTAGTAAGCCAGACCGATATGTGACGGCACTTCTTCTACACTGTATTGGGAAAGATGCCCTATGCGTCTTCAATGGTATGGATTTGACGGAAGAAGAACACGTCAAGCCTGCTGAAATCATCAGAAAATTTGATGAACGTATCTTGGGCCCATCCCTCTGATCACCCCAGTTGACCCAATTCGGACCAACACACCGGTTGAAATCCAGCCGAACACACCGGTTGAACAACAACACCAGAGTGACTAAATAAATAGTTGATGATACCTACATGAACATTGATGAATGCAGAATTGATTGATGCGGACTCGCATGTATGTCAAATTGTGGATGTTCCATCCATGTGTTCATACAAGACTATGTTGTGTCTAAATGAACAGCTGATGATACTTACATGCTGCAAAGAAGATGATCAAGAAAGCACAATGTGCTGGTGATGATCAATATTTAGCACTGCTGAATATCCGCAATACCCCAACTCAAGGAATGGACAGTAGTCCTGCACAGAGGCTACTAGGTAGGCGGACGAAAACAATTCTTCCAACAGCTCAAAGTCTTCTGGAGTCGCGGTCGTCTGTGCAGCAACATGAAACAGATATGCTGAAAAGGACACAACGCCGTCAAGCCAAGTACTATAACAAATCTGCCACAGATCTCCCACATCTGCATCAAGGTGATACCGTCCGAATGAAGCCGTTCAAGCTTGGAGTCAAGTCATGGAAGAAAGCGAAAGTGGTGAGACGACTGGATGAAAGGTCCTATGAAGTTGAAGATAGTGAGGGAACAGTGTACAGGCGCAACCGTGTACACCTAAGAAGAACACATGAAACACCACCTCATGTGTTGGTTGAGGAGTCCATGGATATCCCATCCCAAGATGATCCTCTAATCACTCCAGTTGACCCAATTCGGGCCAACACACCAGTTGAAATTCAGCCGAACACACCGGTTGAACAACAACACCAGAATGACCAGACAGAACCACACTCTCCGGTACGTCCAACGACACCCAGGAAGTCCGAGAGAATCAACAAGTCCAAGCTACCCAGCAAATACAAGGACTATGTTGTATCTAAATGAACAGTTGATGATACTTACATGAACATTGATGAGTGCACACTTGATTGATGCGGACTCGCATGTATGTTAAATTGTGGATGCTCCATCCATGTGTTCATACAAGGACTACGTTGTGTCTAAATGAACAGCTGATGATACTTACATGAACACTGATGAATACAGACTTGATTGATGCAGACTCGCAAGTGTGTTGACTTGTGGATATTCCATCCTATTCCATATGTTCATGTTCGCCATGTTCGTATGAGTATGACATATTGTCTGGTGCTATTCTCATAATTGAGCGTTTGCATGTTGACCATGCCATTTTGACTTTAGCATGACTCCAGGAGTGTTGCTGCTGTAATGAAATAGAGTGTGTTATGTAGTGTTTAGTGTTAGCGGGAACGTTTTGTGATTAAGTTATGTTGCATTCAAGTTTTGGCAAGTTTATTTTATTTATATCACTACGAAATACTGATGCTGATCCATAGACGTAATGGGTTGGTTACTTTAGTACGTTTTGGTTGAGTACATGTTGCTTGGCGGGAGGGGATGTAACAATATCACTTAATGACGTCTCCCCATAGAGTAGAATAACAGGCCGCTCCCTTGTCGCGGCAGCCACGTTTAATAAAGTTTGGTTTAGTAGAACTATCGTCTCTATTTTGCCTGTATACTCTAAAGTCTATACGCCCGAGTAAATATCGTAACAAAGTGACATTTTTAAATTCAATCTATTTACTATTTATTGTTACGTAATTCTCACGTTAACTTTGAGCATTCTAGGTGTACAGGAAACAATCCTAATTATTGTGATTCACTTAATTGTTGTTGTTTTGATGTATGTGTGTGTGTGTGTGTGTGCGTGCGTGCGTGCGTGCCTGTGTTCGTACGTGCCTGTGTTCGTACGTGCCTGCATTCGTACTTGCGGGTGTACATAAAGTATGCACATTTTCCTTTCTTCCTCTGCTTATGTTGCGTTTTCTGTACATATTTGTTTGAAGATAGGTTATTACATATGTCTTGTTGTAGCATCTGCAACGAGGAAGGTCAACAAGTTTGTTGATAAGGCATATCAGAATGACTTCATGAAAGGTATTCACCAACTGTACCAGAAGGAGGAATACACCGACGTGACTTTGCAATCAGGTGACGTCGAAATCCGGTGTCATCGCCTCGTTCTGGCGGCCGCAAGCGACTACTTCAAGCCAATATTCAAGTGTGACCTTAAAGAAAGCACTTCGAACACCATCCAGCTGACAACAGAATCAGAAATACTAGAAAGCATCGTCGACTATATTTACACCGGCGAAATTGAGTTGACCATCAACAACGTGCAGAGTTTGGTCAAGGCTTGCGACATCTTAAAACTAGATGGCTTGAAATCTAGCTGTGAAGATTTCATGGGGGCACAAGTCGACTTGTCCAACTGTGTAGGAATCTACAAATTTGCCGCGTTGTATCGACTGCATAAGGTGCAGGGGGAAGCCAAACGAGTGATGCTAGCCGAGTTCAAAACTGTTGGGCTTAGCGATCAGTTCAAGGAGTTATCTTGCAGCGAACTCGTCGAATTAATCAGAGATGATGACGTCAGTGTTGATGAAGAGGACATTGTCGTCGAGTCCGTGTTGGACTGGGTCCGGTGTGACCTTGACAACAGGAAGTCGTCCTTGGAAACGATCCTTGAACACGTCCGCCTGCCGTATTGTACTAGCCACTACCTGCGGCACATGAACGTTGACCTGTTGACCCCCAGGTGCTTTAAATATCTACATGAGGCATTGTCGTTCCAAGCCGACACTGTACTCCAACACGAAATCAGTAGTTGCCGCACAGTGCCACGCTCCAACTTCCGAATGAAGTCTTGCCTTCTAGTGGTCGGTGGGCTGATTTGTCCGAAGGGGAAAGACGATGGTAACGAGGAGTGCAACCGATGTCAGTACTACAAGGAAGAAGCGAATTGCTGGGAATCGCTGACGAAAATGCCGCAGTCGGTCGGCAGGCTGTACAACGTATGCCACGTTGAAGGAGGTCTGCTGCTGACAGGTGGCTTCAAGGGAAGTGCGTTGGCCCAATGCTGGCTCTACGACTTAGCCAGAAAGAAATGGGAGGCGATGCCTCCACTGATCGCTGCTCGGTGTTACCACCGTAGTGTCT
The DNA here is from genome assembly GCA_020002185.1 of Paraescarpia echinospica. Lineage (NCBI taxonomy): Eukaryota > Metazoa > Annelida > Polychaeta > Sabellida > Siboglinidae > Paraescarpia > Paraescarpia echinospica. The sequence continues at coordinate 53,774,228 of CM034531.1, forward strand.
CAATAGGCAACTGCGTGTATGTGGTTGGAGGGATGGGAGTTAGCGGCAAAGTGCTCGCTGCTTTTGCGTGTCTGAACCTTAAACGGCGACAGTGGTCGTCCTTGCCTGACATGCCACAAGCGGTACATGATCCCGCGGTTGTCACGCACAGCAATAAGATCTTTGTGTTTGGTGGTCTAGATGCGCAGAACAAACTTTTGCGTTGCACGCAGGTGTTTGACACGAGACGGGGTAGCTGGAACACTCTGGCAGACATGTCTGTAGTGTGCAGCCGCGGTGCTGCAGTCGCATTGAACGAGTGCATATATGTAGTGGGAGGACACAGTCGCACATGTCTTAGATATGATCCTGAAACGGACACATGGATGAAATTGAACCAACCACGTGAAAGGCACTGCAATGCCCCTTCAGTCGCGTGGCGTGGGTGTATCCTGGTGGCAGGGGGAGGAGGTCCCAACCCAGAGTCGTCGGTCATCGAACAATACGATCCGCGCACTGACACGTGGTCAGATTGGAAAATATCTCTAGACGCGAAACGTATATGTCATTATATGTTCAATGTTGACCTCTATGAGGTGTGAGAATGCGAACAGTTAACACACCGTTGTGTACGCCCAGGCTGGAATGTGTATTGGACACATTGTGAAATGTGTCAAAGAAATCGCCAATCGGACTAATGCTTAAAGTATTGCAAATTGAGTATTGTAAAAACAATCTCTTTCGTTCCCCTTCGTCGTTTGTGTGGTGGTGGCCACTTCATTCCTCTGTACTTTCTACATAACTTGGAATACGTTTTGCAAATCTAGAATAATCTAGAATCTTACATTTTAGACTGCCAGCTTGAAATACTTGTGATAATGTGAGTGTAAGTATTATCCAATGGTATGGCTATTTTTAATCCCGCAGAGTGTTTTGTTTGGATAAACACATCCGACAGTCAGCTGATTGAAGAGGACATTGACAAAGGAATGGGAGTATATATTATCCAATGATATGGCTATTTTTAATCCCGCAGAGTGGTTTGTTTGAATAAACACATCCAACAGCCAGCTGGTTGAAGGGGGATATGTGACTAAGGAGTGGTCTCAAGTTAGCAAAGTCCAGAAAAAGTGTAGTGTTTCATACAGTTTTGAAACCACCGGATGGAACTGAAGTGACACGGCTACCAAGACAGTACCAACCACGCTGCCCGGTTCTGACTTGCAAAATAACACCAACGTGCAATATTGTCGGTTCCATTCGCTGTGTGGTGCCATTGATTTGTTTCTCCAGGGATTCGTGGGGACTACCAAACCATGATGCACACATACGTAATGCTACATATTTTTGAGTTTGCGACCTCCTCGAATGAACCGTCCTCATTTGTACAGATCACGTAGGAATACTATTATAATTGTTCCTTCTGTTGGTACCAAGTAGTGGGACAGGATGGTCTAGAGAGCAGAGGAATACTATTATAGTTGTTCCTTCTGTTGGTACCAGGTAGTGGGACAGGATGGTCTAGAGAGCAGAGGAATGCTATTATAGTTGTTCCTTCTGTTGGTACCAGGTAGTGGGACAGGATGGTCTAGAGAGCAGAGGAATACTATTGTAGTTGTTCCTTCTGTTGGTACCAAGTAGTGGGACAGGATGGTCTAGAGAGCAGAGGAATACTATTATAGTTGTTCCTTCTGTTGGTACCAAGTAGTGGGACAGGATGGTCTAGAGAGCAGAGTAATACTATTATAGTTGTTCCTTCTGTTGGTACCAAGTAGTGGGACAGGATGGTCTAGAGAGCAGAGTAATACTATTATAGTTGTTCCTTCTGTTGGTACCAAGTAGTGGGACAGGATGGTCTAGAGAGCAGAGTAATACTATTATAGTTGTTCCTTCTGTTGGTACCAAGTAGTGGGACAGGATGGTCTAGAGAGCAGAGTAATACTATTATAGTTGTTCCTTCTGTTGGTACCAAGTAGTGGGACAGGATGGTCTAGAGAGCAGAGTAATACTATTATAGTTGTTCCTTCTGTTGGTACCAAGTAGTGGGACAGGATGGTCTAGAGAGCAGAGTAATACTATTATAGTTGTTCCTTCTGTTGGTACCAAGTAGTGGGACAAGATGGTCTAGAGAGCAGAGCACTGTACTTCGACAGAACCGGGGCTCTAGTCAACCAACTGCCGTTATGAAACGTGGCAATTACGTTCGTCTCATTTTATTAGTGTCTTGAGGGATTATTTACTCTGCCTGTTCCTTCTGCCTGGGGACCTTGTGTCGTGTACTCGCAACTCCGAACACTTCAGCAAGTCAACAGTTTTAGCTAATTGAAAAGGAGATGTCAAAACAAAAAGAATAGACTTGAAACACCAACCAGTCAAACCAGAAACATTCAAAGTCCACCATTAAAAGTTCTACTACTCTCAATAGTTGAGATCAATGAGTGGACATCACAAAGGTATAGTACTCCCGAAATACCATATATATCACCAACTACTAGGTGGCGATGTGCAGTTGGCACTATACAGAAAATCTTCAAGGGACCAATAACTATATGTATGCAAAACTTCACATTTCTATGTTTGTAGTTACCAGAATGAATGTTAATACCAGGGTGTATGTAATATCCTTCTTCAGTGGCCCCCATCCCGTGCGGGATGGGGGTCTGATTGAGACTGGCGGATTAAGAGGCCCTAGGCACCCAGTACTTTCGTGGGTCCTAGTTGGCACACGTTGTGAAGAAAATGGAAGCCCTTGATTATAGTAAGGATTCAGATAATTTACTAGCAATTGTTGCAAGAGCAATAGGTCTGTAGTTATTGTTATCAAGCAAATCACCAGCTTTGTTTTTAATTATTGTGACCACCATAGCGTCAGGTAAAACCCATGAATTAACAAACTGCTGAATAGCAGTGACATATAAACATGAAGTTTGAACTGAGCACGTTTAATTTTCACTGTCATACAAAGGATTATGTCGGGGACTCCCAGCAGACCGCCGTAGACTCTAGAAGCATGGTGGGAGTCTCTGACCATATCATTTCAACCAACAACGGCGTGCTTCGAAGACATGTTATGCGCCTTAGTTGGTATTACTTCAGAGGCATCCCTGAATGAATTAATAATGTCTTCATAAAATTAACATTAACGCACCGCGTGTTCAACTTCCATTTTTGATGATTTGGCGGAGCTTTTGCTAGGCAACCAGCCACGTGATGGATAAGTCAAGCAACAAGTATTACCGTAATCAACGTCGTTGGCAAAGCAGCGCTTGACTGAGGTCGAGCGCATAGACTCTAATTTTGATTGTGACGTAGGCAGACCGCAACGTATCGGATGCGTCAAATGTCCTATCCGTCAAGTGACTTATTGTTACTTAGCAAAAGGTACGTAATACCATCAACATGTGATGCCGAACACGTGGAGCGTTCAGACATTCGGTCATATATTTTGCAGAGATTCTGGACCCGAAAATGTTCATTTGTGACACAAATACAAGGCAGTGGCAACTGTATGCAGAAATGTTTTATCTAGGACATGTCATGCCACAGTAGTAATGTACAATTCACATATATAACCATTATCAGCATTGTTTTTGGCAAAAGCAAAGATCAAGCACACAATTGATCTATCACGTGACCTGTTGCCTGGCAACCCCCGTCAAGCCATCACAAAATGGATGCATAAAACGTGGTGCGTTCGTGCATTCAGCCATATATCTATATTTTGTTAAAATTCCGGCCCCAGAAGTATTTCTTTATGACAGAAACATAAGGCACTTTTTTAAGGTGACAACTGTATGCGGTTATGTTTGATGTATGAGTTGTCATGTCACAACGGCAATGTAATTCACATATTTAACCGTTATCAACATCGTTGGCAAAGGCAAAGCTTGACGGAGGTCAACATTTTGATTGTGACGTAGGCAAACCGCGACGTACTGGATACTTAAATTTCGAATGTGACGTAGGCAAACCGCGACGTAGCGGATCCGTCAACTGTTTGCACCGTTATAGCTTCGGATGTATTGAGAAGGAACCTGGTTAAATATAAACAAAATGTAAGTAGGCCTATTGGGTATGCTGCTTAATATTATTTAGGCTGTCTACGATATTTAAGAAAAGGGTCTACTCCATTATCATCTTGAGGCAAACGTCGCAAAATGCGATGTGTTTCTACAACGAATTAACATTGTTCTTGTGATTCCATTTATGAGCCCACTATATTTTTAGTTTCTCGAACTCCGTTGCTAAATCACAATTAATGTTGACGGAAATAAACGGATATTACGTTTGTTACGCATTTAGTATAATGTGTCTGATACATTGCAATGCATGTTTAAGATGACGATGCAAAATTGTGTTTTCTGTTATTTTATCTCCACCCACCGTAGCCTAGACACGTGTTAGCAATATATCTATGGTTTGCCGAAGAAGACCAAAATTCTGGTGCGAAATTTAGTACAACAAGCACCTATAATGAAGTTTTGTTATGATGTTCTACTGCCCATAGAAGCCACCCCTGAGTGAAGCTCATTTATGACAAGAATGGGAGCGGATATCCGTATGCTCGCACACGCACACCTATGATTATCTACACATTTCTACGCTGGCTTGCCGCGCATGCTCAATACGAACTCGCCGTGCAAACGTTTGCAAAGTTTGGATCTCTCAAACGTTTAGCACAGTTGGCATCGCGCAGCTAAGTATATGTGAGAGTCGCACTTGAAAATGAAGTGTGACTCTCACGAATATTTTATTAGAAACAAAAACAGATGATGGAACGTGTTCAGCAACTGTCAATTAAAGTTGCATCAGTGTTAATTACCATTTTAACGCATATTAGGAAATGGATGAGGCGGAACAACGCAGAACCGATGTATAAATCTCTAACATTCGACGTGTGCTTCGCATCAGATTGGTACTTCATACATGCTGTATGGTATGGCACTATATCGCTGGAGGATGCCTGCCGGTGTGTTGGCACTTGGTTATGATTCGGTTTGGATGATGTAGCAAGCACGTTATGTACGTGTGTGAGGACGACGCTTCGTATAACTAATCAATCACTTCACCCCAGTAAATCGTCGATATATTTCATGGTGGCAGCTATGCAGATCGCAAGTGAACCTACGCCTGGAAGACGCATGACTACTGTCGTTGCCAAACGGGCAGAATAGATGAACATTGTGTGTTGTGAACGGAAGTATGTGCTGTATACGAGAAGTAGTTCGGTTGATCTGGCTTTGCTAAACCTGTGCTTCACTTAGGCTAAATTAGCGGAGTAACGACTGATCAACGCAACGATTATGAACTGCGCATAATGCCACAAAGAAGCATTGCACGAGATTGACAGTACGCTGAAACAAGAGTGCGACTGGACTTCGATACCAACGCAGTAATACACACAAACTACACAAATGAAGAGGCATCTATAAATAAACAAACCGGTTGTTACCGTGCTAAATACAAAACACAAAAATGCCTGACCAGGCACCACAAACGGATTGGACTAACGCAAATTTAGCAGGAACATTTAAGGTCTTTAAACATAAATGTGAAATATACTTCGTTGTAAAGGACACGAAAGTAGAAAAGATGGTTATAGCCACATTCCTATGTACGCTGGAGACGAAGGCCTAAGAATATATAAGTCTTGGACACTGACAGACAACGAAAGAAAGGGCCGAACTGTAGTATGGAAGAAGTTTGAAGCACACATAGAGCCGAAGGTAAATTTAAGAGTCCAGCGGTTCTACCTACACAAATATTGTCAGGCAGGCATTTTATGTAGTGTAGTGTGTTTGTCACATATTGGCCTGTTTGCTAAAAGACAGTGACCTTAAGAGACTGTAACTCTATTAGACACTACACAGGCTGCATTGTCATGGCAGTGGCCAGATTAATTATGTGTCAGTGAGGGGCACTGGACTCCGTCTTATAGTCTACTGGAGTAAACAGGCAGTCGCCGACATCAAGTAGCCATGTAAACTAGTACCACTGCGTTGAGTATTGCCTTCATTGTTATTGAATGATACAGCATCATTGCGTAACAAGTGACTACGTAACAAGCCGGAAGGAGAGTCAATCGATGATTACGCCACTGCAGGCATTAAAATGCAAATGTAGTCAAGCCGACGCAGAAGAACGACTCATTGAAAAGTTTATCATAGGCACAGAGCTCCTTGAGTTGCAGAAAGAGCTCTTAGGACACGATGAAAAACTTACATTAGAACAGGCGTTAAACTTCGGGCGCACAACAGAGGCGTCTATAAATCACATACAAACAGGCCACACGAGTATACATTACGTCACGACAGCCAAAGCTAAGAGTTGTCGCTTTTGTGGTGGGTCGCATCGCAGAGAAGATAGATATATCGACGTGTAGACAGTGCGGTGGTAGAAACCATTGGCAAGCAATGTGCAAGAAGCCCTCTAATCAAGCTCAATCCCAGAGAGGAAGAGGTCGTCAACAATGGAGATCGCGATCCAAGTCCCGGCACGAGGGAAAATCGGTGCAACAGGGGAAAGATGGCTCAACTTATAGACGAGAACGCTCACGAGACGAGAACGCAGTTCAACGAGAGTATGCCGAGCCACAAGACGAGATGACGTCACAATTCGAGCATCTCAACTTCGCGACACTGTCAATGTCGGCGGATGATGATAGTAGAGTCGACACCAGAGATGAAGTCTTCGCTAAAATCGACATGTGCAACAAACGTAAGTGTCATAGAGCTGACCTACAGGTGAGTGTCGACACGGGTGCAGTACAATATACTGCCTTTGAGAATCTACACGAAGATATTCCCAGAGTTGATAACTGGAGGATACCCGATCCGTGGAGTACTGACATTACGAACGAACACTACACTACGAAAATACCGCAGTACGGATCACTAACATTACCATGTGTAGCATTTCTGCTATTTCTGGATGTTTAAATCTACTTTCCTGAGGTTTAATTTGGGAAATGAGGAAGGTCAAGCCAGTAGATAGACATATTGTTGACCAACTGCCTTAGTTACGTAATTACAGCAACTCGGTTGCAGATGCGCACAGTAGGGCGTGGTATTCTGTTGCTAGCGTTTCTAGGCAAGCAGGTGGTTTCACTGCAATCTTAGAGGGTGTTCCACAATGCCTAGTTTGAATTGTATATTGCATTAGCCAATAGAAATGATGGGAACCTGTCATATGATGTGTAATTAGGTCCGCTTATATAAACGTCTGTTGTACGCATTTCGCCGTCTCGGCGCTGGCGAAGGACTGGGACAGATCCAGGGTTGAACGAGAGAGAGAGAGAGAGAGAGAGAGAGAGAGAGAGAGAGAGAGAGAGAGAGAGAGAGAGAGAGAGAGAGAGAGAGAGAGAGAGAGAGAGAGAGCTCCAACGCGAAAGAAACATTGATGCTGCACGAGTTGCCGACGAGAGCATGATATATACTCGGAACTGATCTCTTTCACTTCGACACCAAAGAGTATGTAATAGTAGCAGACTACTACTCGAAATTCCCGTTCATCCTGAAAATGCCAACGCCGTGTACATAGCCACGCAGTACTGACGGCAACAGCGGACATATTCTCCGAGCATAGCACCCCAGAGAAAGTCATGAGTGATAACGGACGACACTATGATTGTGCAAACTACCGAAACTTTGCAGTCATGGGGAATTAAACACGTTACAAGTTCCCCACACTACCCACAGTCAAACAGATTTGTCGAGAGAAGTATCCTGACGGTTAAACACCCTCTGATGAAGGCGAAGGAAAGTAACATGGATCGCAAGGCGATGCTATATGTTTACGATCTACCCCTCTTGACCACCATCTACCGTCACTGAAGGGATGTCTACCCAGCCAGATTCGCAACCCATTGACGCGTCGAGATGAGATCCAGAACAGACTAAAGGAGCGCCAGAATACCCAGAAAGCGTACGACGACATGCACGCGCACAACTTAGCGTCATTTATGGAAGGACAACCGATACGTATACATGATCACGTGTCTGGTCGATGGAACGAGGCAACCGTGAAGGCAAGGTGTGAAGAACCAGGTTCGTATCTGGACGAGTCACAAAACGGTAACATCCTTAGGCGCAACCACAGGCAAATACAAGAGACGCCACCTGCGAGACGACGAGTACGGTTCGTTGACGAGCTACCCACGGCTGCAGGCGGAGACGACACATAGCATGCACAGTCGGCATACCAGCAACTGACAGCACCGCAGCAGCAAGATAGTCACGCAAGCGCGAGAAGAGCTGCAACTGACGAAACCAAAGAGACGACGCAGAATGCTTACCACACGCGGACAGGCAGAACTGTGTTGAAGCTTCAGTCTTCATCTATACATCCTGGCAACGGGCGTTGATCAGTGTTCTACGGACTGTGTTATATCGATACAGACTGTGTTATATTAGCTACCTAGATGATTAGTCGTAGTTGTTCTTTCTCGTACTTATAATTATCTGTTGAATAACTCACAGAACTTTATTTGAAAAAGGGGGATGTAATGTATGGTACTATATCGCTGGAGGATGCCTACAATTTTAATACTTGGTTGTGATTCGGTCTGGATGATGTAGCAAGCACGCTTCGTATAGCTAATAAATCACTTCACCCCAGTAAATGGTCGATATATTTCACGTACTTAAATACCCATGTAATACAATCTGTCAGGCAATATGAAGACATACTACCGAGATTAAGGTATATTTCTATGCGATGAAACGACGGTGAAATTTCGCTAGTGATTGCCGAAACCGCCGGTTGTTGTCAATCGTTCCATCGACCTTCCGTATCATAAAAGTGTAACTTAATCTATATATTATGCCTTCAAATTGTCGGAAAGGTGTATTACATGAATATTTAACTATGCGTGAAGTAAAAGTCTGATTCAAACCACACACCAAATGCAAGAGAGATGTTACATCGGTGCCGCGTTCGCCGCCGCGTTCCGCAGTTTACAGACGTCCCAAACTGTCAACAAAACGACATGTCACCCGCTCGACAGTGATTCCCTCGATTCTCCCGTCCAACCGATCAGCGAATTAAAAACCGTTGTCCCGCGGATACAATTGTTTGTTTTTTGCGCCGTTTTATTTTAAAATGGCATATATTGTGAAAACAAGTTTATAGGGAGTTGAGGAAAGTGATATGTAGTGTATGGGACATGTTGACTCGCTGGAAATTTGTATTTTAAACATGGAGGAACTCGGAATGCAACTTTAAGGTTATCAACCCAAATGATAGGCTGTGAACGGAGGAGAATGAGTAAATGTTGCTGTGCAGTAAGTAGGCCATATCAATGCTTCTGATTAAAACATTATTCAAACTTAGTTGGGTAACAATAAATTGAACTATCGATGCATTTCGATAGTCTATGTGTGTCGTGTGACGATAGTGTAAGCTTAGTGTCGATAATAAATTTATTGATTTCATCAGTCACGCTTCAATTATTATTTTTGACTGCTTTTTCTGGCTATTTGCTACTCGATGATATTATTGCAACAGTAATGATATTATCGCAGTATTATTGCAACTGTAGTAAGGCCTGCAGCTATCGAAATACTGTTGCAATAATACATACATACACACATAAATATACATATATGTATATATATTTATATAACTAAATACAGTGATCCCTATAAAAACAGTAAACACAATGCCTCAGCTACCCGTAAGTAATAATTAAGACCGTCAAATTTAAGGTCTGGCACTCCATCTAGGTAACTTTTTTTTCTAAATCTTGTATTTTTACCATTTCAAAAGTATATTTATTCGAAATAGGCTATAATATAGATGCAAAGTGCAAGAAGAAAATGTCTACAACCCCAGGGCTTCCATGGCAACGCAAAATATTACGGAATGATGACAAAAAAATGCATTTTTGGGGGACGCACTAGCAAAGAAACACAGTTATCAAATTAATTATTTATGTATTACAAAATATATACCATTAGCTAAAATTATACAACGCAGTTTTTTTTAATATATCAAGTTTTTATAGTTTATTTACGCGGTCAGATTTTGACACAAAAGCCAATGTTAATTTTAGAGGAAAACCCGCTATTCGGTCAAACATAAACTCATTTCGAAACAAATGTAGTAGGAGAACAAGAAATTCCTTTCGTCTATTTCAAGATATGTATCCACTACTTCATTCTGTAAAACTTTCTTTGTAAATTCTACATTTAATTGCACACTCACATATCCTTTATAGTAACATGTGTAGTTTTCTTAGTATAATGGTTTTAAACATGCATTTAATGCTTAAAGTTGTGTAAGGTATCTTGCTTAATTCCGTGACACCTGTGTCGTTTTTTTCCGTCTGACTCCTTCGGTAAATGTTTATGTTGAACTGGCAGCTACCATTCTTAATAAACCTGGTTGGAATATCATCATTCAGTGTAAACAGTGTTATGGGAATATATGTTTTGACTACATATGCAATACATCATCGTAATTACATAAATAACAAGGTGCAACTAAACTGTACACTGAATAGTTCTTTCTGCGCTGCAATTAAACTATCAAATAATATTAAAATGAATATGTTATGTATTTCTTGACTATAACATAGTACGGTAAGGGGGTACTTATTTCAATTCAACAACAATTATTATATAGTATACCTCTGTGTGTTCAGATTTTAGTAATACCAACAAATAGATAAGGTTATCATTCTACAGAGACTGCTCTCCTAAAAGTACACAATGATGTTATATTAAACATTGATAAAGGCAAAGTAACTGCACTTACCTTGCTTGATCTGTCTGCCGCCTTTGATACCAATGATCACAACACTCTTGTCAAACGTTTATCAATGTGGTATGGCATATCTGGCACACCTCTGACCTGGTTTTCTTCATATCTAACCAATAGACATCAATGTATAAAGATAGATAATTACTTTTCAACCTCACTCCCCACTTCATGTGGCATTCCCCAGGGTTCCTTTCTTGGGCCTTTGCTTTTCACTCTCTACACTTCGCCACTCAGCTCTGTAATCCAAAGTCATAACTTGGATCATCACCTTTATGCAGATGACACACAGATCTACATTTCCTTGGCCTCGCCCGATACAAGTCACTCTCTAAACAGACTCAACGATTGTCTCCAAGATGTTTTTTCATGGATGACCGATAGCAAATTAAAGTTAAATGCAGACAAAACTGAATTCCTCATCATTGGTACTCCAATGCAGCGAGGTAAACTTAATGACTTTTTTCCAACATGCATCCTGAGTCAAAATATCACACCAGCAGCATCAGTACGGAATCTAGGAGTGACCTTTGATTGCGACTTCAATTTCAGACAACACATATCCCAAACGTGCCGTTGCTGTTTTTATCATATCCGTGATCTTCGCCGCATTCGCCGACATATGTCGTTTTCTGTCGCTAAGACTATCGCAACAGTTCTTGTTAGCAGCAGATTAGATTATTGCAATTCCCTCCTTCATAATATTGCTATCAAGGATATTGGAAAACTACAACGCGATATCGCATTATGTTTAAGATCTGCACAATCACGTACCAAGCCCTTTCATCCAAACAACCTAGTTATTTACATTCAATGCTCACACCAGCTAGACAAGCCAGACAACTTCGGTCGTCTAGTTCGAAGTTGCTATCTGTTCCTAGAGTTAAGACAAAGGCTGGAACTCGAGCTTTTTCAGTTGCCGCGCCAACTATATGGAATTCGCTTCCCGTTAATGTTAAATCAGCAGAAAATATTGTTACATTTCGTCGTCACCTCAAAACCTATCTTTTCAATATCGCCTATCCTCCCTAGCTTCCTAGTACATCCATCCATTTGTTGACGACTTTCGCCTAGCACACGAGTACGAAAATGCTTAATCCATTGGTTTTGGTGCGCCACTGAGGTCGGATTGTCTGAGGATATTGGCGCGTAAGAAGTTATTTATTATTATTATATTATTATTATTATACTGATGTATAGTTGGTTTGAATTGCTGACAAATCAAGGAATGGGGAAACACTATCGTGTTCAACTCTTACATGTGAACCCTTTCACATTCTTCATTGTGCATAGAATACTGTGCTTCAGATAGTGCTGTATTTGGAGACACTTGCTGATGACAACACGCCCAATACAATTGCATGCTTCATTGGACTGCAATGATAGAAAAAATAGTTTTCTTTCTCCATACCGTAGCTTAAGCTCATTCATTAGAAACATATCACATCTACTAAAAACTATACAATAATACTGGGAGCGCGGCTAGTGTAGTGGTTAGCACATCCGCCTGGCATGCCATCTCTCTGAGATCGAAACCCGGACCGGGCATGATATTTGGTGTAAAAACCTGGCTCTCAACATTGGAGACTGTGAATCCCTCGTGACTCGGAGATCACGTTAATGTCGGTCCCGTCTCAATTTGGGACATACAAAAACAAAAACGTTTCCTGTTCGCCTGCCATGCCACGTAGGCCTATCGCCTGTATCCTCAGCATGTTGAGCCTAAGCTTGTATTGGAAGAAAAAGAAGACAAGTCTTCCATGTTTCCAGTGGGGAGGCAGATTTGGGTTATGGCACATATTACGTCATACTACTTTTCCAAGCAGCAATCAGGCGCACTATTTCATTGGGATTTCATTCGGAAATCGGTCAGATAGTTTTTTATTCATTAAACTGCGTGTATATATTAATTAAGGAATCCGCTAGGCAATATACCTGTCTAAATAGCATCATGTTAGTATTTTATTTACGTAGTTAATATAGAAAATTTAGGTTCATGTCACCTTTAAAGATTCCAAGATGTAGTAAAAAATCCATGACCCTTGCCCATCCCTCACAACAGCTGATCAGTACCCACGTGACACAAGTAGCCCAATCACGATTGCGTTGGCATTTAAATACCACAGATGTATGGAAATCCACAAATGACAGTGGTCTACATAATCCAATGATATTTCATGCACTATTTGACATCCGACCTGACAGATTTTATGAATGAACTGTGGAGGTTGCGCGGAATCCAACGATGTGTGACATGTCAAAGTTGGCCGCTAGTGGAGTCCGGAAACTGCAGCTAACACGTGTATCATCCAACGTGTATCATCCAACGCCATCGAAACGTTTTTCGGATGTTACACGTTGAAAATCTTTATCGTCACCTAAAATCACATTACTCACTACTGTAATTGGCCAGTAGGGGCTGCCACAGGTCTACGAGCTGACTGCGCGTTAATAGCGATGATAGGTACATGTGTTGATTTTTGCCAGTGTAGCTGCCAGAAAGCTCACGGTGCTTATCGTTGCTTGTTGCAGGAATGAGAAACTCGTCGTCTTGCTGTTGGTCGTTGTCTCGGTGACGCAATCGAATGCCAAGACGATCCGTAGTAAGTTACGTTTACTAACACTAATAATGACGACTATGAAAGGTTCCGTGAGGGTTATACCCGCGTTAGGGGTTTTGTCCTGAGGGGTTACGCTCATGAGGAATTTCGTTCTCTCCGTCTGCCCATACAAGGTAGGCCCTATAGGTTCCTTATGTGTACAGTATATTCCTACTTTCGTACATAATATTGCAATCCCATCTATGAATGAATAGTATATGAAAAATCACACTCTTAAGCATTGGTAAGCACGTGGTCTAAGGGGGTAAACTCTAACAGAAGCCCGGAGTGGAGCCCTGTGGGCATCCACGCAGGCCAGGGTGGTATTTGATTACACTACCCCTAGCAGATATCCTATGCAGTGTATGAAAGTTTACTAAATCCATCCTCGCAAGCTAGGGCTGTTCTACTACTAGTGTAGTACAAGTCAACAACACCAGATGCAGATGGCAACACTATTCCTCATTCCCATTTTGACACCGTGCAAGTTGTATGGATACTATTCGTATGGGTACGGGAACATTTTCGAGTGGTTGTACAGCGACCGAACCACACAATACCAAGAAAAACAATACATGTCCATCTATCTTAGACTATATGTCAACTGAATATGTTTCTCTAGTAACTGTTAACAATGTTAACATTTTAAGAGTAGTCGTATGGATATGCATTTTTTACCACTTTGTAAAAAATATGACATGTTACCCATTCGCAGAGTTATCGTCCCAACAATAATGTTTTCCATAGTCAAAATGTTCTTTCATAAGATCAAGTGGAATGTGTCAGGTGTAACCAAGTCTACTTTTATATATAAATAATATATATGTATTGTATGCAATCCTAGCTTACAAATCGCATGCAGTATGGATATTGTTTAATTTTACATAACAAAAAAAACAAATATGTACACAACGTTTACGGTCGTTGTAGCTAAAAATATCGTACATCATAATCAGTTTTGAAAAGGTTAGCCAGTCTATTATTAAACATACGACTCATATGTTATATATATACATATTTATATATATGTATATATGTATATATATATATATATCATTATGCATATATACATATATCGAGTTGCGGAAAGTGATATAGGCATATGGTGCATAAGGTATGTTGATTTACTGAACATTTATATTTAAAAGATGCACGATCTCAGACAGCAACTTTAAGGCAAACATTGTATTGTGCGGTTTCTTGTAGAATGCGGTGGCGAGTATTATAGCGAGAGTACCCGGATCTGCTGCCAGGGCCAACTCAGTATCAGACTGATCGGCTCAGCGTGTTGTGGAAGACACGGATACGACACCAGATTCAACAAATGTTGTAACGGCAAGATTCTATCAAAGTCTGCATGTTGATTATTATTTACAAAGCATATATGTTGAGCCGTCCTGGCGACGACACTGTTACCGTCATGTGTGCAACATTATTCGTGGACATGCCATTTGTTACACAGTAAATGTGGCACGAGTCGTTTATTAGAGGAAAACGTTTAGACAATGTAATAGGCGATAAAGAGTTGGGTTTTTCACAGTACCGTGCTTCTCTTTTTAATAATGTTTGTAATAAAATAATTTAATAATAATTTGATATTAATAATAATCACGTGAAAATATAAATAGCATTATTTTATATGGCCTGATAAGGAATGCTAATTAAAAAATTCTATGATAATGCAATAATGTTTGAAAAATACACCATAAAACATGCGATCAAGTTTGCATTTCTTTCATAACCTCTTCTTGCCGTTTGACACATAAGGCTCGCACAAGATCTCGCCAGACCCTCTGTCTTGGATTATTTTTGCCGCGGTGCCCCAGGCCACCCCAGCAGTCTTCAGTTCTTCTATTTTCATTTATATAAAAACATTAGTACGTAAAAAGTACTTTGAGTACTTGGCGCGTATGTTTACATTTGATTCCCATATACCAATTAAGTGCATGGTATGAGTACTAGGTCTCAGTGTAAGATATACCAGAGAGGGGACATGGATAAGCATTGGCAATAACGTTGGTTTGTAAGGGCAGTAGGTAGTAGTATTAAGACATTATGGGTACACGACGAACACCCTATTCAGCTGGTATCTAAAAAACTGGATACTCTACAAAGTATTCGTAGAGAAGATTTTTGTGAGAGAAGATTGTATTATGTTATTTAAAAGTAAGAAAACTCCAGTTATTGGAGAAGATATTGTTGTCACAGCAGTCAGGAACTGGTGTAGATTATAAAGCCTCTTAAGAGTATATTATAATTATTCAGCATGAGTATCCGTATTGACGCTTTATATACTTGTGTGTGTGTGTGTGTGTGTGTGTGTGTGTGTGTGTGTGTGTGTGTGTGTGTGTGTGTGTGTGTAGTGGAAGTGGAGTGGAAATGGATTTATTTATCCAGACTGTACATCCAATAATAATATAACAAATTATAATATAAAAAGGTGTACAATGAGAATGACGGAGAGTCCCACTAAGACTTGAAAAGAAGTCGCTACCGTGGGAGCCACACATAGTATAAGTATAGTTAAGTTTCTGTTGAAAGAAAAAATATGTTGTCTATTATAAAAAATAAATAAGCGAGTGAAAAATGAACAACTCGGAACACGTCCAAAACATGACATTCTACGGTCACTAGCACCCTCATGGCTCGTCCTGTCCCGACGATTTTGGTATAATTTGAAAGGATGCACTTTTTTTTTATTCTAGCGTTATTTATATTTCCCATTAACCGTTCATAGAACACCTATAAACGGACCTACAATCGTGACGTTTTCGGTGTTCTGTACGGTTCCGAACGATGTTGGCGGCGGGTATTCAGTACAATAATATTCCGATTGTGGCGCTGTTTTCCTTATTTGCATAGGTTCAGACATGCGCACTTCACCATTTCTTGATTTCATGTTATAAGCTCCACCCACTTTTAAGCCGCCACGAAACTGACGTGCTTTGATCGCAGCAAAGCCGATCCATATATACGTCGGCGTAACGTCACAATAACGTACGCCAACCAACGGGTCAAACTTCGTTGCGTTGGTTGGTTGATATACGTGATTGTGACGTCACACCTACTTCGCGTATGTCATTTTAGCAGCCGTTTGAAAGTGGGTGGAGCTTGTACCATGAAATCAGACAGTGGTGCCTCAATCGGTAGATTGGTGAACTGTGTCGACGAAACAACATCGTTCGCAGTGTCTAAGACACCGAAATCGGCACCGTTGTATGTCCGCTTATAGTTTATTTTAGGAATGACTATCGGGAAACCATTTATATATATATATTAGAATAGCAGAAGTCGTAAGCTTTCAAACGATATCAAGATTATTTGGATCAGACGAACCGTAATGGTACAAGCAATCGTTCAAAAAAGCATTTTTGGGGCGTGTTTTCAGTTATTCATTTTTCTGAAGTTGATTCATTCTTTGAGAGTGGTACCCCCATGTTGTTTAACAGTAAGCTATGTGTGATACTAATAATGTATTATATAATATTATTTTTATTCTCATTGGCAGAATTTGTTTAGTATACCGATTATTCTGGAACATTTGTTTAATAAATTTTCAGAGTGTTTTCCAGTTTAGATATGTATCTAAAGTTAATACCAGGAAATGCAATTAAAACTGTCATCATTTGTATTTATATACGGAATAACTTTGGCCACCTTTAGTTTTACAGGGAATACTCCCGTATTAAAAACTTGATTTATAAGTAGCGTTAAAGATGTTATTATCTTAGGTGCGATTTATTTTAGCAAATTAGTTGAAATGAAATCAGACCCGGTACTATTTTTTAGACGGAAGGTTGCCTATTGTTTTTTGTACAATTAGTTCGTCAACGTTGTTAAGTACAAATTTGCAGTTAAAATGTTTATCAAAGTAATGCCTAAAATCTTTGTCACCTAAATGTGTTGTTATTAACCAGTTTTATGCCGATAATTGTAAAGAAGGTGTTAAATATGTGAGTATTCATAGTTTCTATATTATTTATACTGAATGATTCGGGAAAACAATTCTTATTGTGTTTTTCTTGAAACAATTTTTTTTCTCCAGTTTTCCACGTGTTTCTGATATCAGATTTATATTTAGCGAAAGTGGACGCAAAATAATGTTGTTTGGATTCACGTAAGCTTCTCTTTAAAATGGTACCATAAGTTTTTTAAGTTAATACGCATAATTTCGTATTCCCTTGAATTAGGATTTGTAAGTTTCATTCTCTTATATAATTTATCTCGAAACTTTATGGATTATAGCAACAATCTATGTCTTAACGGGAGTCTCCCCGACCTTACATATCATTCATATTACCAATTTTTTTATGTATATAATGTGTATGTGGACAAGGTCAAATAAATTGAATTTTGAATACATACATAATATTATATATACATATATATATATACATATATATATATGTACATATATATGTACATATATATACATATATGTACATAGATATGTACATTGATATGTACATATATGTCCATAGATATGTACATTGATATGTACATATATGTCCATAGATATGTACATATATATATGTATTCAACATTCAATTTATTTGACCTTGTCCACATACACATTGTACACATTATATACATTAATACACACACAAACACACACACAAACACACACACAAACTCATACACACACACACACACACACACACACACACACACAAGCATAAGCAGACTGTAGGCTGACATTTAACATGTTCTAAATTCAAAAGGAGCATTGGTATAACCTATATGCAAGCTAAAGAAAGTCTCGATCTACAAAACAGTAATATTCTTATCCGTGATTAGGCCTTCTTTCACAAACCAAACAATAAATGACGTCAGGCTGTAGGAGTTGAAAGGTCACAAAGGACGTAAACATTTTAGTTGTGCGTGGCAAGTTTGTTTAATTTGCAATAATGTTTTGTTTATCTCCATTGACCGACCGATTATATGAATAGATAAGGTCTAGGCTCCTACCATTGCGCGTTCAGGAATCCACATAAGATTGAAATTGCCATTTTATGTAGATCACTTTAGAGTACTCAAGTGGGCACTTTTTATGAATCTGGTTTCTGTTGATTTCTAGCATAATACTGTTTATAGAATGTTCCGAAGGCAACAAATTCGCTACTTACTATTGTGATTATTGTTTGAATTTATAAATCACAAAGAGTAATTTCATAAAACATGCAACTATAATCCATCTAGCGTAGGCTGTGTATGTATGCATGCGTGCGTTCGTGGGTGGGTGTGTGTGTGCATGGACGTTTTGCATATCGTAGATTCTTTGCCAAACGTTCGTGCTGGACGTTAGGCTAACGTAATCGATTGCTTACAAAAGCTACGCGTGTTTTCTACGATTGTTTAGATCGAGCTAGGTAAACCGTCCACCGATCAACGGACATGTAACTTGCGTTGCGAAAAACTGCTCAAGTGTACGTAGTAAAAAACAAAAAGTAGGAATACTTCGGGAAACCGTCTTCTGTGTCTGTGTATGTAGTGCCACTCGGAGGATGGGCATTTTTCTAGCATATTAATCCACTCTTTGCATTGGCTTGTAAACAACGTCGTAAATATATACTCAAACATAATGGCGACTGTTTAGCGTGTGTGTGCGCGCGCGTGTGTAAGCAAGATAAACAAACACATTAATGGTTTCGAATGAAAGGTCCATAACGTTTTCATAGGCCAGCCATTTATAAGAGACGAGTGAAAGTTTCAAAATTCTGATAACAAAATCACATTGGCAAATGTATTTTGTATATGTATTTCCAGTAGGAATGTTTGGTCCCCATCGTTCTTTTCGCTACGCTGTTAACACTGTGCTAAATATATGTTTTTGTTATCGCAGTAATTGGCATACGTGTGTAAACTACTACATATAGACCTATTATATAGTCATTAATGCCAACTTATACTTTGTTGGCATCAATTGTTTACCATCCGGCGGCTAGGACTCATCAAACCATCAGCCTATTTCCAATATACCGGGTATTTAAACTGTTCTTTGTGTTATTTTACACTGTGCATATATAATAAAACAGTTCGTTCTCTGTTTGTATGTGCACCAACATCTCCGTCAGTTTTACATGTATCGGGCTGACATTTTGCATGTGATCTACCGGGCCCATTGGGATGGTTCGTAGATTTAGACATTTTCGAAATTCGTCCGGGGGGTGGAGAACTTAGGGGCTCAATATTTCAAAACGCTATGATCATAAAGATTGTTATGCTATATATCATCATAAAGATTGTTATGCTATATATCTTCATAAAGATTGTTATGCTATATATCATCATAAAGATTGTTATGCTATATATCATCATAAAGATTATTATGTTATATATCATCATAAAGATTGTTATGCTATATATCATCATAAAGATTGTTATGCTACATATCTTCATAAAGATTGTTATGCTATATATCATCATAAAGATTGTTATGCTATATATCATCATAAAGATTGTTATGCCATCTACAAATATGTTGCTGGATGTATGCGGAGATTTTGAATAGTTTTTAAGTTATTGACGATATTTGAAGTTATCAGCACAAAAAATGAAACAAAATACTGAACAAGGTATAGACCTACTAGATGGCAGTCTGAAACGACCTGTCTGACTCCTTCACAGATCAAACACCATAAATGATACACTGTTAACATAATAAAAATAGATCATGCTACCTTCGTGAACGAGCAACATGTCCAATACCTAGGATAACACCGTTTATATAAATCGAGGAATAGAGCGAAGATATTCATACACAACAGTAGTTATATAGGTGGTCCACTTTGTCGACTTGACTAAACAGAGAATGCATCCAGTTGTTTACTGGTCCAACAGGTGCAGCTTGATCGATGTCGTCCCGGTTTCCTTTGACTACACGTGCTCGCACCAACATGTAAGTATTGGCCACGTCCAGGTAATAGTCTCCCGATCCGGGCAATAAGAATTCGGTAGGACCACCCGTACCTATCGAGGCGACAGGTCGATGCTCGACCCATTGTGCGTGTTCGATACTCGTTTGTGTCGTCGGTAAACTAAACAGGTCCAATTCGCTTTTGACTCCCTCACACGACAACTGGTGGACAAAAGCCATGTCTAGCCGAATATGTCGTCTCGACGCGTCTAGGGTTCTCGTCGGCATGCGTTTTATAGTGGGAGGAGCGTTGCGTATGCCAGGAGGCCCACTGCTTCCCAACACTCTACTGATCATGTCCTTTCCGGTTTCTTTCACACGTCTCTTTGCAGATTCTTTAATGCTCTGTTCAGACAAGACGTCGCCGGCCACACTCAAACCTGTCTTTAACGCTCCTTTTCCCAAAGCGAGTGCGCCTCTTTTTATGAGTGGCATAGCACTTCGAATGAGGCCACCGAACAAACTACCTAGACCGTGACCTCGTTGCACTGCTGCCCCAACAAACACGGGCAATCCGTCGCCGACTTGTCTGACGTAGTAGTCTTCGTAGGAATGATTACGACTCATGTTTCAAAAAATGATAGTTTGCGTCGTCGAAAGTGAAGTGTTGCCGTCACTCTACCTTGCTCGAATGGTACGCAACGTCCCGTGTCGTCTCTTATATCGATCTCGATGGTCGTAAATTCTTTATGCAAGACGGGAACGTATTGTACATTGTCGAAACTTTTTGACACCACGTTTCCATGATTTCCTTCTATCGGTACAATCCTCAAAAGAGGGACGACGCTGTTTCCGACCACACGTGATTCCACAACGTCGGTGTAATCGTACAGCGAGTAAAATCCCTGCGCCATGTCTACAACGGAATCGGCTTCTTTGTGGAAGGTGTACTCGTCGTTATTTGGCGTATCATACACGATGGCCGACGGCATGAGACTTATGTCTTTTCCACCTAGCTTCGTATGGGTGTACTCGCGTGTGTCCGCTGCTTTGGGACTGGTGACGACGGACGGATGAAAACCTAGTATGGTCTGCATGGCGCTCTGGAAAGGTATGTTGAATACAGTGTGGTGTGTCATGTGCAAGGTCACCCGCTGTAGCTTAATTTCGCCTTGAGTCCGTCCTTTGACATCCTCGCCAAAGCTTTGTTGATGTTGTATATCAGTATGACCGGACTGTAGTAATATCCATGCTCGATTTTGGCACTCTTGTAGAGTCCCGTGTGCTCCTGCTCATTGAGGTAGAACCTATTATCTGCCTCACGAACGCTGTATCAACTGTGCGGTTATTGAATTTCCACGTGTCCGCACTCCCACTGACCGACTAAACTGATGCGTTGCGGTAAAGCCGTGACATAGTGGGTCAACGTGTTGTCGGGATTTAACTCCATAGACGCGTTGCTGGGCAATGTCAGGTAAAAATCAGACGACATGTTCACCGCCTTTCATAGACGGATTAGGTAACAGGTATCCCAGGCAACTGCTCAACAAAGCTGTCCACAGATTGGAGTTTCCGTCTACTTTAGTCAGGTTGTAGATACTGACCAATATAACGGTATATAGTATGACGATTTGGCAGAAGAAGACGATTTCCGATTTCGGGCACGTATTTCCAAACAACACCCAACGTCTGCTGTTACTTCCGGTATCTTCGAGCTCTGTGTTTTCGAATTGAACGTCCGTCGTATCTTCCATGACACGAATGACGGCTCGACTGGTGTGCACTAACCTTTATACGCGACGAGTGACGATTGATCCAACCAGCTGTTAAACGTGTCGGAATACCCTACCCACTTGATCAGGACCTGCGTCTTTTTTCCTCGCTTGCGCTGCTGCAACACTTTCTCGATACGACAGAGTTGACCACTTTCTGTAGTTCTTGTTCGTAAAATGTTCCCTCTATCGGCGAATCTTGATCATCAGTTAAACGATAAACAGGCGGATCGGAACGACGAACTGTTTTGACGGTAAATATCTCGTCACTCCAGTTGGGTAAGTAACCTTTTTTGAATTGTCTCTTGACTTTGCTGATACGCACGTGATCGCCCACTTTTAAAACCAGTTTGACTTTTCCGTGTCCTTCATTTCCGTGCAACCTTTGCCAAACCTCTTCTTGATTGATCACGTTTACTTCAGACGGCGCCATTCCAATACTTCTATGATAACTGTCGTTGTACGAATCGACTAGGTAGTGTAATATGTCCAGATACTCTAACGTCTGTTTTTTGTGTGAAATATCTCCACATACGTGTCTTCAGAGTACGATTGAAACGTCCCATGATACACGCCTTGGTCTCTTCGTTGTGTGTCGTAAAATGGTGGATACCTTTCTCTTTCAGAAACTCTTGCAGTTGCCTAGTCAGAAACTCTTTTCCTTTATCCGTTTGCAATGACAGTGGGCCATCATTGTCCTTTAACAACCGACGAAACGCTGTCGTGAGTGACGGCCCCGATTTGTTCTTCAAAGGAACAGACCACGCATTCTTGGAGAACAAGTCTATCACGGTCAAAATGAAAGTGTGACCGTCGTTGTACCGTTTCAAACGTGACATGTCTACCAGATCGGCCTGCCATTGTTGATTTATACCACCCACTACGACACGTCTACGTCTGAAACGATATGTCACTGTGTAAGTGTCTTGTTCCGACAACCACCGTTTCACCTCTTTCGACGATACACGTGAAGCATGTGAAGCACGTGAAGCACGACGCAGGACATCGACGCCTCCGTAACTTCCGATTAGTTTCGTGTCGTAGTAAATACTTTTCAATACATTGTGTGAACGCTTCGTCTTCTTACCTACGCGAGGAGACATGACGTAATAATGCTGGTGTCGTGTCGTGCAAGACTATTAATACGGTTCCCAACGCAAGTGTTGCAACGGTGTGGTCGAATGAGCTGCGCGCCGTGACGACACCGGACGTCTTCGATAACGATGACGACCACTATCAAACGGACTGCTTTTTTCCTTTGATATATCGTCGTCCTTTGACGCTGTTTGCATGTAAGTCCAACGATCGGGATTACCCACTAAATCCATGGGCGTGTTCACATCCTTGAGACTACGAGCGAAGGTTTTCCATCCCACCGGTTCAAAAGACTTCCGCTTTCTCAACACGTCATTGACGAGGTCCACGATGTTACTTCCCGGAATTGTTACATTTCTGTACATCATCTCGCCGCGATCGTTCCACCTTACGGTACATTTCATTTTATTGATGAGTCGTCGTGCTTTCTGTTTCATAGCTTTCGGCACGCTGTCGACGATTTCGTTTTCCATCATTTCATTTTCGGTAGGCGGTTGAAGTTTGTTTTCGAATTTGCTGGGAAATTTATCGATGGCTACACGCAGCGGTTCCTGCATACGCTTGTCGGAAAGATCGTTGTATCGACTCAACACCTGGTTATACAACACGACCTTTTCCCTCTCGTCCATATCGCTTTGTTCTAATATGTAACGCATTTCGTCATCGGATCGTCGCAAAACACTGCCGATAGGATTGGTCGAAGGAGGTTGCAGTTGAACGTTATCCATAATACGGGAATCGACCAGGGCCATCTTTTTTGTGTGCTCCATGGTCGTGTAGTTACGACTGCAACAACTTTGTCACCAACAGGACTAGAAGAGACGTAGCCAAGGGAGCTAGTAGGGCCGCAAGGAAACCATCTATCTGTAGAATACGTTTCTGAGGTCCTTCTTGTACCGATGTAGTTTAGTCTTATGACCTTTCTTTAGTGGTACGTTCCCTTTTAATATGTTCTGTGCACATTCGCACAGACTGTGTACCAGATCGGGTTTTCCCTGGTCGATGATGGCTCTGGCTAAAGCAGGATCCGCTTTAGCGAGGAGACAAAGGCACAACGCGTTTCTCTTCACTCGCGCCGACATGACGAATGACGAGTGTCACGGCGTATTTCTATTTATATCTTCGGAAGGTAGGCGTACTGAAATTTGTTTGGTTCCTTAACGATATTAGTACGTAGGAGCAAGTGTTCCGGTGTGGCCTGTTTGAGGTCGACGAACAAATATCCGTGTGGTACGGACGTTGCGTCTCTGAAAGCTTCTTGCATGTACTTTATTCGACCCGGATACATCTGTTTGACCAAGTTGACCACTTGTGTATTGTCGCGAGGGTTCTTGAAGAGTACCATGTACTGTGCGTTTATACTTATAGTGCGACTCTCTTTCCCTTTGGGAAATAAATTTTGCACTAAATATATTACGGACGTGTTGCAATGGTGACTCTTCTTCGTAAACAGTTTGGTGACCCTCTCGTCCGTTTCCGACATGAGATCGTCGATAACTACCAAGTTTCTCGTTTTAGGATCGAAAGACGACACGTCGGGAAGACCTTCGACAAATTCTATGTTCGTTTGTATCGTAGAGAGCGTGGAATACAACACCTGCCATTCACCATAACACCACGTGATCTTTTCGGGCGGTGATTTTACGAGTGTGGCAGAATGACGTAGTAAAGAGACAACAAACGTCGTTTTGCCACAGCCCCTCGGCCCAGCAACGATACAAGTAAAATGATGAACTAACCTCGTGTCCATACTTTACGCAAATGAAGAAAGGGACTAAGATGCACGATACTTATACTACTTATACTATGAACAAAATGACACAAGATTAGGTTTGCACATTTTATTCGTGTACATCACAAACGTATTTACAGGTCACCTTCAATAAGTGCAAGTCTTAGACTAGCCACTTACATGAATCAAACTTATATCAACGAGTTGCAAGAACCAAACTTAGACATTGTTAGCATATACATGCGTGTGTGATATCATACACGATACCGTATTTTATTAACTGAAGACAAGTGCTTCATGTGACATGACTTACGGGTGAATTAACACCGCGGCAGAGCTCGTGAGCTTACAGGTCATTACGACCATGCCATTGGCTCGTATGGTACGACTTACAGGTGAATTAACACCGCGGCAGAGGTCTTGAGCTTACGGGTGTCTGACCACCGCGCCATAGGCTCGAACGATGATGACGATGATGATACTTGCTTGTTAATGAAACACGGTAAATGCATGATATTTCAACCACGCCATCGGTTCTATGATAACCTAGTTGTCAATAGCGAAAGTAAACATAGTGCCGAAACACACACCTTATCTCAATTGTTTAAACTAATCAAATACACGACAATCGTTTGCTACTAGATCAGTGCCGAAACCGTTCACGAAAGCCTTCAACGAGAAGCCATAAGCGACACAGTATTGATCGCAAACGTTAGACATAGTACTTTGAAGTCTCTTGGAATTATGAGTTCGTTCTACACAATGTTTATTCATGAATCTACGGAACTCGACTATTCAGGTACAGCGCTATAAAAAAGTGTCACTGTGAATGAAATCACATATATTCTTGTTATGAGACACCCAAGAGTAAGTGTCACTATTACAAAATCTTGTAAACCTTAACAACTATATACAAATCGACTCCGTATGTTACACAGTCACCGTTAGACAGTATGCTACACTCTGTGTTTATTTATTTTATTTATGACACGATTTTTGCAGCGATTGAAATATACAATATACTTCGTTTATTTTCACCAGTGTCCTACTTAAAAAGAGAAAGCACATGATGATGATGATGATGATGATGATGATGATGATGATGATGCAACAATGACGTGTGTGTGTATCGATACACATTTTAACAATTGACAAGATATGAGTCGATAAAAACAATAGTTCATCACGGTTATATTAAGACCGAATATTACACGGCTATCTCTCGAGTGTACCGAACAGTAAATGTGAAATGTACATTCTTTAATAATCGACACGTAGGAGTCAGTGGTCGATAAACATCATACCCGATCACGGTTACACCAAGACTGAATGTTACACCAAGACTGAATGTTACACCAAGACTGAATGTTACACCAAGACTGAATGTTACACCAAGACTGAATGTTACACCAAGACTGAATGTTACACCAAGACCAAGTGTTACACCAACACCGAATGATACACGGGGAGGGTAGCTCACGAGAAGATTTACTGGTGTGTCTATTATACCAGACACGGAGAGGTAGAGATTCCAACGGCTTGTACCGGTCATTTGGAATAAAAATAGGTTAGTGCAGAACGTTCTTGAATATAAGTAAAAACTGAAGCATTCTTCACCCGAAACCCTCGATTTTTCCCAACACCACTCTCTTTGGTTTTCAGTACTTTAAAAAATGTGTCTTTATCAATTTCGTTGTGTCTCTGATTTAGACCTTTCGTGCTGAATTTATCCGTATCACCAAAACAATAATATGTTTTGCTGCACGACCCGATAAAACCTCTACTTTCATACTCTATTTTGAACAGGCCAGGTGTCCTTTTGTCGTGACGCGCACGCGCAATACAACACGATTCCGAAGGCACCCATTCTTTCCCTTCCAAACGACAAGTCACATAATCGGACGCGTGCGCCTCACAACAAACAGCAGGAAACCACCGGGACAAGTTTGTAAAGTATTCTTGTTGTTTATCAGTGGTAACACAATCGTCTAAACAAGAAAAAGCTAGACTTAAATACGCGGAATCCGTATCCATCTCGCAATATTGGAAGAGAGGGCGTTCTACGTAATAATCTATGAAATCATAATAAAATTCCAGCATTCTCAACTTTGCATACTGGAAAACCATGAAACCGATTTGAAGAGGGAGATCGTATTTAATGGATTTCTTGTTCATTGTTAATTGGTACATGGATTCCGTAATTGGGTCTAGCTGGCGAAAACGATGAATGTTAATTCCTTGGCTCGCAGTTTTACTATTACAAAAGATAATATTTATGTGGAGATCCTTATTAGTGATACATTTTCCATAGCCACTTTTCTCAAGAAGTTTAATCGTATCACCAATAATGGCCTTGTCCGGGTGCACGTCACCTTCGCGGCGTGCATTCGAGACGGCATTGGCGAAATGCTTGAAACACGGACTGGGTTCGTATTCTAAAACTTGATAAACGTGAGATACGACCAGTCCGTGTTTCAAATACCATTTTAACAAAGGTGTACCTAAAATAATTTGTTTACCAAAATACGAAGCCACCAGGGTACGCCGAGGAGTAGATAATATATTGTGCTCTTCAGCGTTAGCTCGCATATAGGGGCCGATGTCGTCACGGGTAATGTCAATGTTTTTGAAAATGGATTGCATTTCACCAAAATAATCTTTAAGATGATCTGTCGCACTCTACCATGCCAAATAGGCGACCTTCAACTACATTTTGTAAAACTTTATCTTGGGTCATTTCCCACTTCAGGTTACGGTGAGGAAATTTATAATTTAGACAATTTCTTACTTCGGAATTTTTCCGAATTTCTTTCCATTGACATTCCCACATTTCGACGACCTCGGCATATTTACGCAAATACGTAGTATTCGTTTTAGTTTCTGATAGGAGATCGGCCATAGACTTCCCGTTGATAGAGTTGGTGTGCTCCACGTTACAAGGACAACCGTGAAAATAGCAACCGTGAAATTGATAAATGGTGCCAGTCTGGGCACACCATCCGTCAACGGGGAGTCTACGATCCCAATGCGTTTCTCTTCTCCGTTAAATTGATGCCTTATCGTTGTATTCTTCTCGTGAGCTACCCACTCTAACCAGTCAAGAGCCATTTTTCCGTAAACACGTGATGTTTTAGGTCTGAAATTATTTTCTCGGCTACCACGCGTATAACATCCGGTGGGCATATCTTGTGAAAGAGCCCAAAGATATAATGCATTCGCGTTGTAGCCGACAATGGAACGACAGGGGCGAGCTGAGCCGCCCCTTTCCGATTCACGAAGCCGTGTAACGTCGACTTCGTGGTGGCGGTGATATATTATGGACGGGCCCCCTACTATGGCTTTTTTAACATATCGTGTAAATCCGAATCTTTTTGATTAAACAGACTGAAATAAATATCATGTGGTAATGTGTCAAATATAAATTTCATGGTTAGACCGGGAACGCTAATACCATCTTTAAACATATCAATGAGGCGCAATTTGTAAAAAGAGAACTGTTTTTTATAGCTAAAGGAAAGGAACGACATCTAAAGTTTTCATATCGTGATCGCGCCAAATTTGTTCGCAGTACGCGTAATTTTCGTAAGAAATATCTTCCTTTTTTAAATCGCTGTGAAAATCTTCCTTTGGAGGAAGGGATTCACAGTCGAGTTTACTTAACGAAGTCACCCACTCGTAGGGAAAGTATCCTTTAGTTTGTACACATCCGTAAGCTTTCAGAAATTTATCGTAACTAAAACCGGGGGCTAAATAATTTATGATGTCCAAAAATTTCAAAGTCGCTGTTTTTGAACACATCAAATTAGTATGACGCATTACCACGAACATGGAGTTTTTTGTTTTTTTCTTTGTTGTGTCGTCCGTCTCGTCACCTACGTCGGTTGTCAGGAAGTGTCCCGTGATATATTTTTTTGATTATGTTAAAATCGTATTTTCCGGAATTAAAGCCAATGTCGGGTAGTTCTTCAAGAAATCCGTGAAGCATACCAATTAATTTTGAAATTTGTTCTCCTGGAATAATAGGTAAAGGTGACCCGTCATCTAGAATTTCGTCTAAGTCAGGTTCGAGCATTCTAGCCTCTGGTGATTGAATATCTTTTAGTTGTTGGTTTAATTAATCAAAAACAAACTGATAACGTGTTTTCAGAATTTCGGAAGCGGTGTCGCTAATTTCGTAAAGATAATTTAGAAAACGGTCGACTAGTTGGCTCGGCTCACCCTCGCTAATAAAACAGCGTGGTTCCTTGTACCCGGGAACATTGGATGACACACTAACGCTAAGTATTTCGTGTCAAGCCAACCATTCGACCTTTGGAGTATTTACCGGTAAGTTGGTAGTATCAAAATAAGATTCAAAATCAAAGGTGGCCCGAAACGGATAATACCAGTATTTTTCTTCGACGTCAATACCCAACACATCACGTTTCTGAAAAACGGTTTCCTGAACATAAAAAATACCACCAGGGAAAATTCTCTTCACCTCGACTTCACAACCTTGTTGGTGTCTTTTCAAGGACCATTCTGAATGCCAAAGTTTGTCACATTTGATACATTTGAAAGACCGTGTGTATGTTTTAATATCGTGAATATAAGAAAAATGTGTTTCGAAAAGATTCAAATTTAAAGTATCGGGGAATTTACAAGATGAACGTCTCAGTAAATGACACGCTACCAAGTTATCGTCGTCGTCGTGATGATCTAGTAATTCATAAACAAATATATTGACATGAAAAAGCTTCTCAATGTCATAAAGATCATTTAACTTAAAGCCAGGGAAATGCTTCATAGATAGGGCATCGTTTATAGCCTCTTGGTACATGTTATATAATATTTGAACGTGAGGCTCTAGATTACGAATGTTAGCTCCCCGACTAAGTGCGAGAGCCCGGAAAAAACAAAGATGGTCTTCATACGGAGGCTTGCCGTGTCGGGATAAGTCACAGGCCAACGAATTTAAACCTTTATTTGTGAGAATATAGTCGGGGAGGACTACACTGCCAGTACCTATTGGGTGATCAGGTATGATGTTTATAAAGAAAGTAATGTTGGTTACCAAACGACATATCCACTGAGAATCGGGCTTTTGCATAATAGCCCAATTTAAAATATCTTTTTCTTCAAACGAATTTAAAAACGACTGAAACTCATCTGCATTAGTAATTAAAGGGGGTGCGTCCAGAAACCTACCGGAAATTTTTTTTGAAGAATGAAAATAACGATGTTCTTTTGTTTTCTGGTTATTTAAAATAAATCCGAAGCTTAAATTAATTTTGAAGGCAGTAGTCTGTTCATCAAAAAATTTCCACAATGTTGGATGTAATGAGGTTATGTCGGTATCTGTTAATCGAATATTGTAGGTTCTCTGGACGAGCCGCCTACGTTAATGTGTGCGAATAGCCGACCACTGGCTCCTATAAAAATTAAAAAAATTATCGGGTACAAAATCTATCACCGGAGGTGGTACAAGTGGATCTTGTACCAGGAGTAACGGAGAGGGCGGGGGTGACAACGGACAGGGTGGGGGTGAGTGACGGAGTGATGGCCTTTTTGGTGATGGTAACGATGTCGGTGACGAAGGCGCTGACGACCTGGTCGGCGATGACGGTGACCGGTGGCGTTTTCGTGGCGCAAAGGTTGTGTGGACACCGTCAGCAGCAGCGATGCGCTCCTTTTCTTGGCGCTGAAATAAACACAAGTTGACTGTTAAGCATCGTATACAAAACATAAAGAGACGGGATTTGTAGCAACACCTGAAATAAAGACAAGTTGAGTTTTAATAATGGTATACAAAACATAAAGAGGTGACATTTGTAGCAGCATCTGAAAATATTTAAACAACAACATGATAGATTTACCATTATCTCTTTAATATTCACCTGCCGTCGCTGATGTTTGTGTTTTTTTCTTTGACACCGCCTTTGACGGTGCCAATTCCTTCTCCGCGTGAATGTGCAACAGGCACATGCAACAGGCGAAGTGCGGCAGCACATTCACTCGGTTGGTCGGTGGTGTCCCGGTGGCTGTCGAGGACGGGGCTGTCCCTGTGGTTGTTGGGGCCGGTTGTCTCTTTGGGGCCATGGGCCCCTTGATGAATTTCTACAACAATAGTTAAATATTACAGACTTTATGTTAGGGAAAAAATTTAACCAAAAGAACGGTGACCAAAACCCGATAGGAAGACAAGTACGATATGAATATGGAGGCAATATGTCGACAAGTATGTGGGAGCCATCATTTTAGCGGAAGTAAACACACAATTGTTCGGATGTCAAGTCGGCTAGTTTAAGATGTGCGTCTAACAAAATAGTCAACCAGTCTTTATTCATTATAGTCAAATTAATGTCATAAACATTTACTTTTTAATATTTTCCATAGCATGTAATATATAGGTTATACTTATAAGTTATTGCGTGTGAAGTATAAAAGGTACAGAGATATGATTATTATCAAGCATAATATTTATTTGTATCCGTTTTCAGTTTCCGATGCCAGGTTATAGTTTTTGGTATTATTCTTGGATCCGACGTTTTTTCAGAAGAGGCACGAATTTAAACACTACAGTACGAAAAAAGAAAAAAACCCGATATAATGTCAGTTTAAACAATAAACGATGGTATTAGGGTTGTTGCAAACTGACGACCAAATACTACGTCGTATTATAACACCACATTTAGGCCCTATTTCTTTTGCAGTCCGCGGAGACGCCGGAAGCGGAGAAAGCGGAGAGGGTAAAAAAGAATAGACTTCGGCGCACATCGGAGATGGTAGCAACCGCCTTGTTATCGCCCATAATATTCCAATACAATAATTATTGTTTAATTCGCATTACACTGATGATGTGTTCACGGAAACTGTTTGAGAGTAGCTGCCTAACCTGAAGGAGACTAGAAACAATCTTGGATCATCATCAATGTCACGATCATAGTCAAAGCAATATGTGTTTTTCATGATGTAATTTTCTTGCAACGGAGAAATAAAACAGTTGAATTGCATTATGATGTTACCCTTACTAAATAAGTGTATTTAATGTATGTCCAAATAATTCCATGCAACAAAGGTGCATGTTCGTATCAGTATGTAGGCATTTGTTTTCATATTAGTATGTAGGCATTTGTTATGCAAGAAATACATTTTGACTGTCACAGGAGTGATAGAAGAGAGTAAAGAATTAAAAAAATATGTATACAATCCCTTCAGGGATCAAATTAAATCTTCAAACACTGTTTATGATTGATTTTTTTAAAATATATTAATCACATAAAAATACATCACTCCAGATAGAAAAATGGTAGGGGCGACATCAAAACTACATTACACCTGCTGAAGGCAATTAATGGAATCAGTGGATGTGTACAACCAGTACTGTTTTGTGTGCAACATTCAAACATCAACAGGAATTGAACCGGCCACATATCACTGGACCATTATGAACCCCACCGCTCTGATGCGTTGTAACATTACATGAATTACAACATTGAAAATAACAGTAATCTATTTCAAATTATCTATTTAATTTCTGAAAATCCTTACATTATTTATTCATACAATACATGTTAAACTAAAAATGGATGCTTGTAAATAATGTAATGAACATTTTAATTAAGTTTTGTTATTATTATTACCAAAAATAGATAAGCGAGCGAAAAATGAACAACTGTCAAACACGTTCCAAAAACGCCTCGCTAATACCATTACGGTCCGTCGGATCCCAACAATATTGATGTCGTTTGAAAGTTTAAGCTTTTTGCTATTCAAACATATACATGGTTTCCTGATAATCCTTCCTAAAATTAACTAAAAACGGACCTACAATCGGGTCCGTTCCGGTGTCTTAGACACTGCGAACAATGTTGTTTCGTCGACACAGTTCACCAATCTACCAATTGAGGCACCACTATCTGATTTCATGATATAAGCTCCACCCACTTTCAAACAGCTGCTAAAATGACATACGCGAAGTAGGCGTGACGTCACAGTCACACATATATATATATATATATCAACCAACCAACGCAATAAATTTTGACCGGTTGGGAGGTGTACGTTATTGTGACGTCATGCCGACGTAGATATATATCGGTTTCGCTGCGATCAAAGCACATCAGTTTCGCCGCAGTTTAAAAGTGGGTGGAGCTTATAACATGAAATCAAGAAATGGTGAAGTGCGCATGTCTGAATCTATGTAAATGAGGAAAACAGCGCCGCAATCGGAAGATTATTGTACCGAGTACCCGCCGCCAACATCGTTCGGAACTGTACAGAACAACGAAAACGGCGTGATTGTAGGTCCATTTATCGGTGTTCTTTGAAAGGTTACCCGGAAATCTAGATGACGCTAGAATAACAAAAGTGCATCCTTTCAAATGACACAAAATCGTCGGGACAGGGCGAGCCGTGAGGGTGCTAGCGACCGTAGAAATTCATGTTTTGGACGTGTTCTGAGTTGTTCATTTTTCGCTCGCTTATCTATTTTTGATATTACCCTGCATTTACTCAGTTCCCTGATTCCAAGAATGCTAGAATGGTATGCTGTGCAGCAAACAATCACACCACTATAGTGGTATCTTCTGGCACTGTTTTATGGGGTACCAAAACATAACAATTAATAGAATGCTATTAAATGTACATTCATTATTTTGATACTGCATCAAGACTGCAATTGACAATACAAACAATTCACCACGCCACTAAGCTCTGTTATACAAAGACAACTTGGATCATCATCTTTATGCTGATGATACTCAGATCTACATTTCGTTGGCTACTGCGAATACAAATCGCTCCCTTAACCAACTTAGTGATTGCCTTCAAGATATCTTCCACTGGATTACTGACAGCAAGTTCAAATTAAATGCAATTAAAACTGAATTGATCATTATTGGTACTCCAATGCAACGTAGTAAACTGGATGGTTTTTCCACACACGTATTTTGAATTGGTATATCACACCAGCAACTTCAGTGCTGAATCTAGGAGTGATATTTGATAGTAACTTCAATGTCCGACAACACATATCTCAAACATGTCGCTGCTGTTTTAATCATATTCGTGCTCTTCGCCGTATTCGCAGGCATGTCATTTTTTGTTGCTAAAACTATTGCAACAGCGCTTGTTGGCAGCAGACTCGACTATTGCAATTCCATCCGTTATAATATCGCTGGCAAGGATATTACAAAACTTCAGTATATCCAAAATTTTCTAGCAAGAGTAGTTACAAGATCTCCTCGTTTTTTCGCTCTGTACAACTTTCGAAGTCTTTGCATTGGTTTCCTGTATGATATTGTATAATATTTAAGATCTGTACCATTACATACCGGGCACTGTCCAGTAAGCAACCATCTTATTTGCATTCATTGTTTACTCCTGTAAGAAAACTGATCCAGCTTCGATCATCTAGTTCTGACCTACTTTTTGTTCCTAGAATTAACACTAACATTGGAACTAGGGCTTTTTCTGTTGCTGCACCAACTCTTTGGAATATGCTCCCTCTTAGTGTTAGATCAGTTGAAAATATTACAAAATTCCGTCATCATTTAAAAACTTATCTTTACAACCTTGGCCTTGCTTATCCATCATAGCTCCCTGGCCCCTTGACCCATCTGTTGAAAACTGGAATACTACTTATGGATTTTAAGATTGACCAATCCTTTTGTTTTGATGCGCCTCTGAGCTTGGTTTCCAGGGATTTAGGCACAATAGAAGTTATCTTATTATTATTTCAATAAGGCATATTCTGCATGTTTACGACTTACCGGCTATGTTACGTAGACCTGTTTCTGTATCATGCTATTTTAACAGAATGGATGCAGTATCATTCTCATCTAGACATTTGTGTTTGCAGAGAATACCCAGGCAGGTTCCTTATTTGACATTTCTGATTTCAATCATTAAATGTTTTGTCATCATGGCGATAATACAGAAAACCCTTATTTCACTTAGTTGAATATTCCAAATACACATTTACACGCTTCATTGTGTATATTGCTCAAGTAAAATGTACATAATTGCGTTATCATATGTACAAAGCAAACTGAAAACTACATATTTCAGTTTATATTTTGTACAATGCCACTTATCTTTCGTTTATAATCCGTCATTTTGAAAGTCACGTGGCCTATTCAACCGGAACCTCTCCGCTTGCGACATGCCCTACAGGCGGAGAATTCGGAGAGGTCCGGAGAGCCTCTCCGGGCTGTTCACGTGATCTCTCCGCGTCAAATAGAATAGCAAATTTCTCTCCGCGGACGTCCGCGGACAGACAAAAGAAATAGGCCCTTAGTTATGCCAACATAGAAAAATACCCGGATGTTGAATGACGCTATTGAAACGGTGAAACTTGTAGAATAAAATAATACAAGATACACACTCACGGATACTGGATTGATAGGAAGTACATGGGATTCGCCTTTTTAGCAGGAATGTGTGGGAAACCATCGTTTTGGCCGAACAAACGGGTTGTAAAGAGTGCCTCTTGCAAGACTTTGGCGCAGTTGATAATGAGCACCTATATATTTGCAAGTCGTTCTTCTGGCGTGTTTTGAATTGGCGATGTTATTCACATTCCATTGTACAAACAAAGGTCATATTTTGTATTAGAACACACTGCTCTAAACAGGAAAGTATCAAACGCCTGTAGTAAGATCGTCACGTTTAAGAAAATACGTCATTCTTACGGGTGTAAATCGTTATTAAAATATGTTGTTGTTCTTCGACGACGTATACTATAGCTGCCAGTAGACTTACGGTGCTTAGACTTAGTGTTACTTGGTGCAGGATAGGGAAACTCGTCGTGTTGCTGTTGGTCGTTGCCTTACTGGCGCAGGTGATCGCACGGCTGTCCAGTAAGTTAAGCTTGCGTCTAAATACTCGCAAGCATAGCATACGATGTTGCACAACTGTGATTATAAATATGATTAATTTTTTGGAATATATTATGAATGTACACACGTACAAAAAGGAAGACAAACAAACATGCACGTACGTAAAGCACGGACATACACATACAAAGTGAGAGAGACAGACTCATAGACATAGATGCACGTACGCACGCGCATATATATGAATATTCGCATGCAGTCATATAATTTATGGTCTTGTGTGTATACACGTGTGCACGTGACGCGACTAGTGATGTACTCTAGCGTGTAGTTTGTAGAGCTTTCGTTGCATTCTCGTGTCAAGCAACAAAGCAAAAGCGTTAATCCTTCTCCTTCCTAAAAGCTGCTGGATAGTGTTCAAGCATTACAAGGAATGCCAAGAAAGCCTGATTTGTGCAGATGATAAAGGGAGAACCGTTATCTAATAAGTGATCATCACTTAATGTATGGGAGCCTGGCTAAGGGGTCAGTCCCCAATGCCATGTGTGAAAAGGGCAGTCACTAGAGGAATGAATGTGTGCAGAAGGTTTAACAATTATGTGCACATAAATTAAGCCATATAAACTAATTCATTATTTCTCTATTTTTAAATGCGAGTGCTGTTGAGAAATCGTGTAATTGTGTGGCTGTATGGTTGCCGAAATATTGTGGTTGCTAGTTGTATGTTTGTAGATCTCAGAAAGGGGAGACTTGTCGCTGATGAGGAGGCAAGAATGTGTGATGGGCCTTTATTATAAATTATTATGTCCATTTTGTGTTCTGTATAGTTGTAAAATTCAGTTTGTGTTTCGTGGAGTCAGCGTGGTGTACAGGATAGGACACTTGACTATTTGACACATAGAATTTAATTCAAATTCCACAAGAGAACAATAATTTTGTTCTAATCTTCTATTTACCGGGTATGTTTTATAAAGGTTTGTTAATTTACTAACTTAATTTTGTTTATGATAAATTATGGAAGTTACACATCAGATCAGATCAATATAATGTATTAATCGAGCGAAAAGGATAACGCACAAAGTGGTCTTCCTGACAGTGTTCGTAGGAGTCAGACAAGCCGTTTAGTGGGATTATCAGTATCCAATATGGACATGTCAAGGATTCGTGGAAGACTACAGCCGTATGACTACTCCTGTTTTATTAGTAGGCCTACTAGCCAATGTGCCCATGGACGTCGAAGGCCGTTTCCTGGACTCAGCGTAATATACGTAAATGACGTTTGCTACGGCGTAAATTTGATTTGTTTTCGTGTTAACGCAATTACGCAAAACTTACCAAATACGCATACCGTCTAACGTCCGGTACACACTTTATTACAATCCATTTGTACATCTTCGGGGAATTTCGAAATAAGGCGTTACCCGAGATGCAAACCGCCTAACTCAATTATAGTTAGATGATGTTCTTGAAGCTATGATCCATATGCTAAGAATGCGGATGCGCTACGCGACAAAACATTGATATATAATGCCTAGTAGAAATTAATAAAAGTCATTACATACGCATGTATATGCGGGTGCTTTTTGTTAAGCAGATGCAGCTTGATGCCTGAATACATTAAATGTATAATAGTAGACCGCCAGCCATAGTGACCTTTCCAGTATGTCGCAGTTTCCTTACGTCACAATCGAAATTATGCGCGTAACCTCCGTCAAACTTTGCCTAGCCAACAATGTTGATAAAAATATCGTATAAATAATATCCGGAATGCATACGTCGGGCCGCATGACATTTGTTATATCAAATATTCCTGCATACAATTGTCATTTTAAACACTGCCTTACGCTTTTTGTCGTACAGAAAAACGTGTGGGCCAGCCTTTCAACAAAATATACGACGAAACGTCCGAACGCTCCACGTGTTCGGCATCCATTTTATGATGGTTTGACGGACCTTTTGCTAGGCAACAGGTCACGGGATGGGTAGGTCAAGTATGTTTAATAGACCAATATTTTCCGTATTTGTGCCCACGAAACGTGGAAATTCCGTACACGTGTACCAAGCATCCAACCAGTGAACACCAGCTCATGACAATGTTGTGGAGGCAGGCGGGGCAAACCTATACAGTAACCAGAATAGCTTCTTTAAAAAGGCAGGTTCCCACAATCAACACCGAAGTACAACTTATTCAAAAGGAGAGGAGCTAAATATATATTTTGCGAAGCCTAGCTGGTGTGTGTGTGTACGGTCTGCGTCAGTGTACGTGCGTGCGATGTATGTGTACGCGTTGGGTCTACACTGTGTGTGTGATTGTGTTCGATTTAGGTATGTGTTGGGGCTTGTTAGCGACACTCGATCGGAATGTACTACGTCGATTAAAGGATGAAAACGTGTATATAATAAACTGGGTCAGAGCTGAAAAGGCGCTGTCAATGGTCAGCGGGTAAATTAGTTTACCATCATAATCATAGAAAACAACCAGTTGGGATAAACGTCTAACTCAAAATGGGCCAACTGCTCCATAAAAAGGCAATCTACTGGTGACAACGTCTCAAAAAAGGACATTTTTCTTTAACAGGATAATTTTAGATTAATGTCCTAAAATAGAAAACAACTATTAATTTTGTTTGTATAAAAGTACAACTGTTTGGGACCACAGCAAATAGGGCAACATTCTCCATAAAAGGCAAACTTCTGGGGGTAATGCAAATTAGTTCTTTTAAACATATCCATTACGTGAATTTTACCTTGTAGGGTCTTTCGTCGATGTAACACACCAACTTCTTCAGTACATGTGACGTATGACGTCATCGTACATGTGAGATAGTTCGTAATTCCCCTCGTCTCGGTTGATTAGTGTCCTGGCCTTTCTGATCCATGTGGCTTCTTTTATTTGCCGCGTTCCTCTGTTGGCTTGCTAATCTACTATTTTCGCTCTCTCCCAGTCTATGGTGTGAAAGGAAGATAGCAGCGTGTAGTCTACGTGTATCGGAAGAATACACACACTGGTACCCCAATCACCAAAAGTTACGAGTCGTCAGAACCTTGATGAACCGGTGGAGACGATAACTTAGGAAGAGGGGACAAGAAGAAAGAGACGAAACACCTAAGAGGAACCCTGGGAGTGTGTGGATATCTGTCCTGGGCCTTGGAAAAGGTGACGGATAGCAACAAGAAAAATGAAAACGGGCAAGAACTACAGAAGCCAAGAAGTAGTCATCCCATAAGTGGAGGGAGGCTCAGAGACAGAGTACATCGAGTACTGAAGAAGTATGGGGAAGCAACAGCCATGCGTCCCCACACAACACCAGGCGCCTGTTGGTACTGAATTCAGTCGTGTTCTGGAACATGCAACCACACAGCAGACCGAGTGTTTTATTGTCGGTGATTTCAACGTGCATTACGGCGATGATCGTGCCAGCGATGCCCGCGATCTCACTGACCTTCTCCGTGAGACTGATTTCCAACAGCACGTGACTGAACCGACCCACGTGGGTGGTCACATCCTCGACCTCGTGATAACACGAAACACGCCCGATTGTATCGTATCTGTCGCATCAGTTGAAACTCTGTTAACTGACCATCATGTGATCAAATGTGATCTTGTAACGGTCAAGCCGAGACGGCCTAGAAAAAGATCAGCTACAGGAAATACATACAAATGTCAACAGAAGGACACGGCAAATAAAAGAAGCCATAAGGATCAGAAAGGCCAGGACACCAATCAACCGAGACGAGGGGAATTACGAACTATCTCACATGCACGGTGACGTCATACGTCAATGTACTGAAGAAGTTGGTGTGCCACACTGACGAAAGCCTCTATCATGTAAAAAAATCACGTATTTGATATGTTTAAAAGAACTAGATTACATAGAAATGAAGTGTCCCGAAAAATGTTCAGCAATTCTGGGGGTAATGTCCCATAATGTCTCATAACAGTGAATAAATACTGGGGCAAAATCCTTACTTGAAATTGCAAATAAGTCAACAGTATGGTGGTAAACAATTGTGGCAAAGTCGCAACAAAGGCCCTTTTCTTTGAAAAAATGATGTGTTCTTTAAAAGAAACAAATATTTGTTTTTATAAAAAGACAAGCCCAAAAGCTACGTTCCGTTAAAAACGCGTTGTCTTCTACGTCGAAATGACTAAAGGGCATATAGGAAACCGCGTGGATATTTATTTTATTGCAAACAAATTGAAAGAAAACTCAAACTATAGACCCTAGCACAAGAAATTGGCTGCAACAAGTTGGACTGTTGTAATTTGTTGAACAAAAACTGGTTTATGCAACGTAGTCTTTGTCAAATGTAAATAAGTGTTTCAATTTGACAAAATAGTCGACTTTCACTTAACATAAGACAAAAATAATTTCCAACACTAAAAATATAATACTAATACAAAACGAAATGTCCAATACAAACAACATATAATAATAGTAATACAACATAATAATGCAGTATTATTATTATATGTTTTATTAGTTGCTATTGGAAAAGAAGAAACTGAAGAAAAATTCCTGTAAAATAATGTTCCCATTCTTTCATTATTATAATACATAACTGTTAAGTATATACAAACATGGTATGTGTGTCAAGTAATCTTTCCTCATTTATTACATAAGGTTAAAGTCGAATCGTTAAAACGCTGACACTCAAACTCGCTGAAACGAAATTTAAAATTTCTTTGAAACTTCGTATATGTAAACTTAATACTCTTGTAATGTGCCAAATATGATGCCTGTTCATTGCGAACTCATGTCACTAAGCCCGCTCAAACGTGGTCATTTGCGTGTCACAAAGCAACCAGCCCATCATATATTGCTGACGTCACCACAGGCAATACCGCTGAGAGCGCCCTATCCTTTAGCCCGGCGAGCGGCGGTGCTGCTTGTTGTTTCAGACTGTACACGAAATTGCAATCGCGGAATTTTATATTTTTTCATTGCGAACTCATGTCACTAAGCCCACTCAAACGTGGTCATTTGCGTGTCACAAAGCAACCAGCCCATCAGATATTGCTGACGTCACCACAAGCAATACCGCTGAGCGCGCCGTATCCTTTAGCCCGGCGAGCGGCGGTGCGGCTTGTTGTTTCAGACTGTACATGAAATTGCAATCGCGGAATTTTTTTTTTTTTATATCACCGTAAAGATAATAATCTTATCTACTACAAGTTTGTCGCTGGATGTACACAGGAATTGTGTTAACCTTTTGAGTTATTCCGTTTGAACATAGCGAATGCTCAACCTTGCGTTATATCCGCTAAGCATCCGTGATGTCCAAACGGCAATAACTTAAAATCTAAAAATAAATGATTTGTACATCCAGCGGCATATTTGTAGATACGAGTATTATCTTTACTGTGATATTGGAAAATATTAAATCCCATTGCAAGTTTGAGTATTCACAATGTTCAAACGGCAATGAATCATAAAGAAAACAAAATTTGTGGGTAAGATTATTATCTTTACGGTGGTATAAAATAATATTAAATTCCGCGATTGCAATTTTAGGTACGGCCTGAAACACCAACCCACATAAATGCGCGCCATGCTAAATCCTGTCGGTGCTACCTGCGGTGACGTCACCTCAACCGCTAGGTGTCGCAACAAACTGTGCAGAAAATTGCGACCAAAAGGGGCCTTGTATAGGGTGACGGCGGGGGTTAAAATTATTTGAATATCAGGATACTATTTTAAGAGTATATCTCATATTCATATTAGGAATAAAAAGGTTCATTTCGCTTAGTCTTTAATCACCTGGAAATAATCTAGTAATTTAGCAGTGCGTCGTTTTTGAACAAAATAATGTTTTCACAGTTAGTTAAACCGTGGTCCATTGAATTCGACAATTCCACACCCATCACAGATACACAGATTTCGGATTTGTACGAGAATATCTAT
The DNA here is from genome assembly GCA_020002185.1 of Paraescarpia echinospica. Classification (NCBI taxonomy): domain Eukaryota; kingdom Metazoa; phylum Annelida; class Polychaeta; order Sabellida; family Siboglinidae; genus Paraescarpia; species Paraescarpia echinospica. The sequence continues at coordinate 53,815,743 of CM034531.1, forward strand.
TAATAAACTTGGATTGTTGACGAGTTGCACAGCTAGTCAATGGATCGCGTAAATTACTTTGACTTGCAAACTACATTATCATAATATAATTGTTAGGACTTATGATTAACTTTGCATAGCATATAATATATATCCTCACTTCGATGTATTTTAATTGACTATCTTCCAATTTACATTTGAGAACAAGCAGGTATCTTCAATATGAATGTTCGCCCGTGAAAAACTCGACAGGACGTGTCAGTAGCCGGCTTCGGTCGTCTCCACGCCAGACAATGTTGACTGATGGAGCAGGCAATTAATATTCACAATAGACTAAAGTAAAACAAGAATCAATCTAATTTCGAGGATGTTGGCGGTTACTTTACCAGATAACGTATTTGTCTTGAGATTAAGAGAACAATATGCTATGTCCGTTACCCATATGCAAGCAAAAGTAAGGCTCGATCTACAAGAGTAATCTTCTTATCCATGAATAGGCCTATTTTCACAAACATAAGTGTTACCTTACGTTATGCAAATAGATATGGTCATGGGTGTAGGAGTTGAAACGTCACGAAGGTTGTGGGTTACAAATAGGTTTATTTTGCAGTAATCTTTTGTTTATCTCCAATGACCGAATGATTCCACGAATATGTAGGGCCTATACAATCGAAATTTGCACGGGATGCACGTACGACTGAATCCGCCACTTGATAGATATAATTAACTTTGTGCCATTGTGCGTATACTTAAGTGGTTATTTTTGTCAGTCTGGTTTTGCCGCGTTGTAGCGTGACTGTCTACAGAAGTATCCAAAGACAACAAACTATCTACCTTCTACTGTGATTTTTATTTGAATTTATAAATAAAAATCGCATATTTTACTTGCGTGCGTGTGTGTTTGAGTGTGTGCAAGCGTGCGTGTGTGTGAGAGAGATTGTGTGTATGCATGCGTGTGTACGTGATAAGTTTTTCCTCCTAGAAAATCTGCATGTCGCGAGCCAAACCACCTCCCGGAAAAGGTAACGCCTTATTTATTTCTCAAAACCCTGTTGGTTAAGGGTATTTGAGGTTTTAGGGTTCATACCGAACATTAATTGATAACTCACAACGTTACGCGTGTTTTACGCGCTTGGTTCGAGCTACATAAACCGCCGACCAACTCGAGACGTTAGGCCTATGTGTAAGTTTCGCAGTTAAAAACTGCTCAAATTTACGTAATAAAAATATCATGTTCGAATACTTCGGAATCCTATTTTGCGACTGTGTGCATGTAGAATCTTCACGAGGAGAGGCAATTTCATTATGCATAAGCAGCATAACAGGGGTAGAAATAACTCCAAAAATTATGGTAGTCAGCAGGACTACCTGGTTGGAAAATCTGACAGTCCACAGAAATATCTGGTAGTCCACAAATAGCCTAAATGTTTAGTAAAGTAATGTGCCGAATATTTAATGCACCAAACAACAAATATACACCAATAATATAACAATAACATAACATCTTCTCAGCTGGTGTCGACCCAACCTTTGCCATCTGCGCCCATTTCTGTTCAGAAAAGTAATATTTTATTTCAAAGTTAACTTTGAGAAATAATATATTCTGTCAAATATTAAAAATATCACAATGTTATGATCTATGCATCTATATAATATTGCTTTACTGCGTGGTTAACTTTTGTAACAACATTTATTTGTGCCATATTTGCAACACACTAACAACCGTACACAATCAATTTAGATAATAAAATAATTCCTCTCACAAAATAACACAAATGACTGGTTGTTTCTAATGCAGCAGCTTAATATATAAGTTAACAAATGTAAATTACACAAGCAGTCATATTAACAGTTATGAATGTTTAAATCACTAATGCTGTTTCACTGACACATTTTTTCAACTATTGTGACGCCATCCAACGGAATTTGTGAGAACTACGAAACGTGGACTATATCACTTTGAGCCAGCGTAACCTAGGCTGTTGTTATTCCTTCGAGTTTTGTATTCTAAACCGGAATATGTACACTTATGGGGTCATGTTCTAGTTAGACTTCCTGTCCGTTGCACACGAAGAAAAATGATTTTTTTTACAAAATTCACATGCTGTGACATAAGTGCATTTGAGTAAGGAGATTTTCATGTGTGATTGTAGGAGGTGTTGACTGTAAAATGGTGGATTTCTAGATGATTTGAATAAGCGGGAGGATATTTGGCAGCAATTTGCCTGCGTGACCTGTTTGCGGAGTAATTCTTGCCGGCATTTGTAAATATTGACGGGTGTCATACATACAGGTATTTTACGAGAGCTGGAAGTATGCAATTTTTGTTAAAATCTATCGGCATGTCAATGAGATGATGATAACAGCAGGTGAGAAGTTTAAGACATTTTATAGGTCACGTTTTCTTATAATCAGACAAAACGTTAACATGGTCGCCTATGGGAAAACCAACAGTGGGCTGACCCCAATAAAGACCCTGGCAACGGAAGCATGCTATTGTCATTGCACAATCATGGAGGACGCATTTTACATTAAATATCTTGAAACAATCACTGTTAATATATGTATGGCAAAACAACAGTTGAACGGGACAAACCGTTTTTGGATATTACATACTTCTCATCAGTCTGCAAGTCCAAATCACAATGTCGGAACACATGTCTTATAAGGGGGTGGGGTGTGTATGCTACTAGTTAAGCCTCAATTTGCAAATCTGTTTGAAAATGAACCAATGACATTGCAGCAGGGTGATCCATCAATCTGTTTGGTTTACTTCTGCTAGTTAAACACACTTGAAGATCTTGTCATTGACCCTAATGAAGCCTGACGACAGTGACTAGCTGGAGTCGACTGTAGCCCGAGACTGTTATCAGATACTGTCTACTGGCAGGACCTTCTGGCCAATCAAGCAAGTGGCATTGTTTTCCGAATGTCTGCTAATTAGGCTGTGTAATATTATGCAATTGAATTGCATAAGACGTCTGGCCTTTTGAGAATTCACACCCTAAGGTGACTTTTTGTTGATATTTACCTTTGTAAATAGGGCACAAGGTCATAAAATCAATATAAATTTGAATGTAACATATAACAACTCGCTGTATTGAATATACTTATAAAACACATATTGGACTTTCTGGAAAACTGTTATAGGAGTTCATACGTGCCACCTGAGAATGTTGTGCTAGATTATAAATTGTCTGACAGCGAAATGCTTATTCACACGGTGCCCTGTCAAGTAGGGTGGCTCTTTTGAAATGTATATAAAAACAAACACGTGGATGAATTAAAAAAAATACCACACAGTGTATGAGATAGGAGAACCTATCAAATGTGTTAGTTTCAACATTTTTCTCCAAACTTGCCTTGCCTACTTGGGGTCATGTTCTAGTTAGACGAATAAAAATGCAGTGTATTTTTGAGAAATGATTTTTTTACCAAATTCATATGCTGTGGCATAAGTGCATTTGAGTAGGGAGATTTCCATGTGTGATTGTAGGAAGTGTTGACTGTAAAATGGTGGATTTCTAGATGATTTGAATAAGCTGAAGGATATTTGGCAGCAATTTGCCTGTGTGACCTGTTTGCGGAGTAATTCTTGCCGGCATTTGTAAATATTGACGGGTGTCATACATACAGGTATTTTACGAGAGCTGGAAGTATGCAATTTTTGTTAAAATCTATCGGCATGTCAATGAGATGAAGATAACAGCAGGTGAGAAGTTTAAGACATTTTATAGGTCACGTTTTCTTATAATCAGACAAAACGTTAACATGGTCGCCTATGGGAAAACCAACAGTGGGCTGACCCCTTATGTGTGTTCTAACGATGTGACAACTACATGTAATTAGCAACATGTCTTCAATGCGCTTATCGGACAGCCAGACAACGATCGCGAAACGGTTTACGTTAGCGCCTTCCGCTCGCGTATCCGTTAACGTAGGTTGACATGAGGTACCACGGGCGCCATGACACTTCGTAGCTTGCGCCTTTCAAAAATCCTGTCATAAATCCACCAAAATAAATGGATACCGTTGCAGAGAAATCATGTTTGTTTCAAAATATCGCCAATAAAGTCAGTATCATTTACGGTGTTTCCGAGAAACGACAACACGTGGTTTATGAAACGGCAAATGACAATGTATGATCTGTTATTACAGACTCGTCACGGTCGCCAGCGGGCGACCGTACATATGATAATGTGTCAGTCGTCAAACAGAAAAACCAGTCGCATATGCGACCAATTCAGTCGCAACTTAGAGGGCTGCAGTATAACGTAGATGTACATACATGTATATCTCCCGCACGTGACCGAGGAATAAACAATATTTCCCCGGATTTTGCGGTAGTCCGATCGAATTTCTGGTACGCCTCGGAGTACCGGACTGCCGCTATTTCGAAACCTGCATAATAATGCACCGTCTACGAGACAGACGAAAAATCAAATTTGGCAAATGTGTTTTGTATATCTAGCATAAGTTCCGACATAGGATATAGATTCAAAGAGCATTTCTTGTATGGATTTTTTGTCTCCTCGTTTTCTTCAACTTCGCTGTTTCATTGTGCTAATGAAGGTTGTTTTATTCGAGTTGTAGCGTGGTAACTGTAGCTGTGTGAACTACACTACGTGAACTACGGAGTATACACTGTTGGCATAAAATGTTCACTGCTAATGTGCTAAGAGTGCGTACTCAATCCACCTTACCCTACGTTAACGAAATATGAACGGAATAATTATATATATATGCGACGCAATGAAAATATACTACTGTATCATAGTTTGCAAATTTGGTTGTAATTCACGAACAATATATCTGCGTATTTCCAAGTAAAAAGCGAATAGTTTAATGTAATTTGTTATTAACACCAAGACACCCCAACGCTTTCCTTCGCACTAGAGTCATACCGCTACAAAAATAGCACGACATCCAGACACATTCGTATTTATAAGTATGGGATTCAGCCACATTCTTCACAAAACCCCAACAAACCTTACTGAAACGGTCTGTTTGACTCCTACGTAGGTCAAACACAGTAAATGATACAGTGTCAACGTGTTAAAAAGATAAAGCTATAGCATGTTACCTTCGTGAACGTGCCACACGTCCAATAGCTTGGATACCATCGGGTATATAAATCGAGGGCTAGAGCGAAGATATTCATCCACAACTTCTGAGGTGTCGAGAAGGAACCAGGTTGAAGTCACGAACAATGTAAGTACAGGTTATTTTATCAAAAAGGAATTAACACGACGTGTAAACGGGTTGTAATGATTGCAACTTGCAAGACTCCGGCGCAGTTGACAAAAGTAGCTAAATATTTGCGAGAGCTGCTCTTCGGGTGTGTTTTAAGCTGATGGCTTGTTATTCTCATTCCATTAGACAATCGAAGGTCGTTCTTTCGTGTTCACAATGCCAAAACAGTAAGGAAAGTATCACTGGCCCGTAACAAGACAGTCACATGTCAAGACCATCACATTAAAGAAACTCAGTACGGGAGGAGTTGAAGTTTGCATCTAAGACTGATTGTACGTTATTAAAAATATGTTAGTGATGATGTGTTGCTCTTTGACGACGTATACTACAGCTGCCAGTAGACTTACGGTCCTTAGCGTTGCTTGTTGCAGGATTAGGAAACACGTCGTGTTGCTGTTGGTCGTTGCCTTAGTGGCGCAAGCGTATGTCCAACGTTTCCGTCAAAATACTCGTAAACACACATGCATACAGCATTAGGATAAATTAGGTTACATTTGTAAATCGCCATGTATTCGGGTTAAAAAACCTGCTCAAAAGCGCTAACAACATTACGCAGTATTATAGTACCTGATTTGATTATAATATTATGAAATACAGGCGGACAGAATCACGCACGCACGCACGCTCGTATTTGTATTATGAAGTACCAGGCATTGTGGATTAAGCAAGCATTGATTTCTTGCAGGATGCGGCGGACGCATCTACAGCAAGAATGCTATGATCTGCTGCGACGGTCAACTCAACTTCAGACGGCCCAGTGTGGAGTGCTGCGGAAAAGAGACATACTCCACCAGACATCACAAATGCTGCAGCGGCAAGATTCGACCTAAGTACAGGCGTTGTTGAGCCATCGTGAGGTCCTTGTCCGGGTAACGACACGATGGCCACAATGCAGCTGTATTCGTGGACATGCGAACTGCTATACAGTAAATATGGTGTCCGCTGTTTAGCAGATGTAAACATCTATGATCTGGACAATGTAGTATGCAATAAAGAATTTGGTTGATCACCACATACAATGCTTGTCTCTTTTTGAAGGGTGGTTGTCTGTTCCCATTTTTTAAAATTAATTAATATCATATTCTTAAGACTACATAATGTTAACAATACACTGTTGCTTTTAATTAGTTAACATGCCCATAGCAGTGCTCGCAATTTCATTTTCGTCCGAGAAATGTAAACAAAACCTTCAGATTATAAACAACAATATATTGGCACTGACAGGGGTGGCGCACAAAGCGGTCTTACCTCACAGTCAGGCACGAATCCTCGCAATCCATGCAAACACGGATACTTCACGGAGAGCTGTGAAAGAAGTCTGAATACTGGTCTTTCCCCGCATAGGCAATCATGGCACACTGAGTGGTCTTACCTCAGCCGTGCACGAGGGCTCGCAATCCACACAGACAACGATGGCTCGTATCACAAAGATGTGAGCACTTTCCTTTTCCTTACTGAAAAATGATGGCTAAAAGAGGATTCTAACTATAAGTCATCACCCTATTTTACTTCTCCATAGAGACAAGGGTGGCGAGTGGAGATGTCTAACTCCCAGTCAAACACGAGTATCGACCTTTCTCACATAGAGGAGGAAGGCGCTGGGATGGGTCTTACTCAACAGTCAACCATCAGTGCTGGTCCTACACACAGACAATGATGGCTCACGGAGAGGTCTTAACACGAGTGTTGACCTTTCTCCACACAGATGGTGGTGGTGTACAGAGAGCACGCATCACTGCTGACCCTTCGTTCACAGACAGTAATAGGATGTGTGCACCGAAACTTTATTTTAAGTCTTTACTGTGGTGTGTATACACACGTTTGTTGTGATGCGTCCACTGCTGCAGTGTAGTTTTTGCATCATGTTTACGCTTTCAGCTACAGACGTCATACATCTCCTTGGAAAGGGGAGTCAAATACGTAAGTCTCTCCTGTTGGTACATGAACTCTCCATAGACAAGACTCTGGCAGCTCTCTGTAGACATGACTCTTGCACAACCTCCCCGTAGTACCGTGTGAATACTGGACACCTTATGGTCCCATGCAAATGTGCTATGGATTTCAGTAAAACAAGTAATCTAAGAGAGTAAACCACAAGAAGTTGGAGTGGAGCTCGCAGGCAGTCGGGTATCAATCGTGCCATTATTCCGACAGCTCCTGCGGCTAGTTGGTGTAATGCTCGGTATCCCTTTGGACCACATCAGTGAAGCAGAAACGATTGGTAAATCAGGATCGACATACACTTTGTCCAGGGTTGCGCCGTCCTGGAGAGGATACTCCACTGTCGGTGTGCAGCGGCTGCACAATATGAGAGGCAGCAGTTACGAAGGAAAAGTCCAACTAAGTTGGCGTAAAGGAACGGGCGCATCGGATCCCACCACGGAAGGACGGATCATTGTGTCCCTTTAGTCAGCTGCAGCCCGCCTCAAGCCTGGCATCCCGCGACGAATGAGGTGTTTTAATGCAGAACAGGTTGCAGATCATGAGACAAGGCTCGTGATCGACACCCAGACACTATGGCATGGTGAAAATGAATGGAAATGGGCAGGGACTGTTCTAGCTCTGCAGTTATCAGGGAATGTCCATAGCGAATATTTTCTCCAAGAACAAATCACACCGACTTGAGGCGTGATGCTCTCAAGAATGTCCTCATCATACGCAAACATTGCGGATTGTGAAATTGATCATTTTCTGGCGCTTAAGTCATCACCCTATTTTATCTCTCCAATGCGTTCGACTGCGATCCATTAGACTTTTCCACTTCAAGCAGAAATGACACGTATTAATGCTAACTACCCATGGAGGAATCAACAGTGACTTTTGACTGGATCGGAACGACCCTTTCCAGTACCCCAGCACAAAATGCAGTACCGAAATGGAACACCCTTCGTAACTCTGTCCACCAAAAAGTATTTGCCCGCATTGCCCTGGCCAGAGTGCATATCCTCTATCCCAGGTCTCTGTAATTTCAGGACTGGGAAACCCATAATAAACATGATATACCCTGTTTAACACCTATAAGAGAAATGTGAACAAATAGGACCATTGCGTCTTACATTCATCGACCTTACACAGACATTCGACCTTCTGAGTGGCTGTTCAAGCTGGTGACAAAAATAGGTTGTCCTCCAAAACTACTCAGTGTTACCGGCTCCTTCCATGAAAACATGAAGGGTCCAGTTAAATTTAAGGGTGCTACAAACGAACTCTTTGAGTTCCGCAACGGTGTAAAATAGGGATGCGTTCTGTGATATCATCAAATACATTTGATTCAATCACAGAGGGTGTACATTAGAACTTATGGAAAGCAGTTTAATCTCGTCCATTTCAGGGTCAAAACAAAAGTGCGCCGACTATTCATCGATGAAATGTTCTTCGCTGATGATACCGCGCTAGTACCTCACTCGTGCTAGTAACTCGGGAAGACCACCAGCAACAAGCGGACAGACACTGATACACCTTCAAAGAATTTGAATTAACTATATAACAAGATCTGGAGCAAAGCTTTCTGCTTCAGCATATGAACACGGTGTTATGCCAGCGACGTATGCGATTGCTCGGCTTTGTTCATATAACGGTCAACTGTCATATAGGAACGATCTCCTTATCGTGGTGAACTTATCTCGGGAATGTAGTCTACTGGCAGTACATATCTTCGCTTCAAAGACACCGGCAAGCGTGACATGAACATGGCAGACATCGATACAAGTAGCTGGAATACAGCCGTTGATCAAAACCATTAGAAGTGTATTGTTAACACGGGCATGGGAAGTGAAGAAAATAAACGCTCATTACAACTGATTGAGACGAGGGACCACCAAAAGCAGACATGTGCATATCCCTCACATTTTTATGTTTCAACTGCTTAGGCAATCTGCAGTAAATGCAGCACACATTGCCGTCCCAGAGTAGGGCTTCTGAACCACTCCAAGGATATGGCCACGCAGGCGATGTATACTACAGTTGCCCGAGTTCGTGCATCGCTAAATTCCGTGACAATGCGGCATTGTGTCGGTTTTCTCAAACCTAAAACGTTGACACAGAATTATAACATGCCAACCAGGTTCATTACCAATTGTAACTGCCAACATAAATTTTCACAGATGCATTCAAACAGATAAGAAAACACGACAGCAATACTAGGCCTAAAGGAACGATACATTTAAAAACTTATCTTTACAACCTTGCTTATCCGCTGTAGCTCCCTATCGCTTGACCCATCTGTTGACAACTGGTATACTGTTTATGGATTTTGAGATTGACCAATCCTTTTGTTTTGATGCGCTCTGAGCTTGGTTTCCAAGGAATTAGGCGCAATAAAAGATATCGTAGTATTATTATTACAACACGTTAGTTCACGACCAACTTGCTGATGATACAAACCATTCACTATCACATGCGTCGGAACCGGGGGAGGGGTTTGGGGGGTTCAGACACCCAATAGTTTAGGTGGGGGCTGGAGATAGTATTAAAGTAAAGTAAAGTAAAGTAAAGTAAAGTAAAGTAAAGTAAAGTAAAGTAAAGTAAAGTAAAGTAAAGTAAAGTAAAGTAAAGTAAAGTAAAGTAAAGTAAATTTATCTCCTCATCCAGATAATATACAGCACAATTCAAGAGCAATGTAACACAGATGAGGTGGCTACCAGAGAAGTATAACTTATCGAGCTGGTAGCCAATTAAATCAAACTCATATAGGTTACTCCCACATACATAATATTACGTATATAAAGGTTGCATTCAATTGCAATAGCTTCAGGTTAACGACTTCTGTAAATTAAAGCTAGAGATGTTGTACCAATATAAGAACAAATTCACAAGCGAATTTCTTACAATATGTAATTAGATTTAAGCTTTAGTTAATGCCAATTATAAAGCTCCTGGCTTTATGCTTAAACATATTTAGCGTTTTCGAATGTTTAATGTCTACAGGTAGTTTATTCCAAAGACGAGCCCCTATTACTTTCAAGGAGTTCTCTCCAGTTCTATAATTACATCTATGTATATATAAATTGTTCTCCTGTCTGGAACTTCTGATTATGAAGTCACTATTACATTGGTAAAATTGGTGGAATAGACTAGGAAGTTGATTCGTACGCTGTTTATACACAAATATTAGAACATTTAGTTTAAATAGTTCCTGAACTTTAAGTATATTAAGTTCCCTATGCAATGCTGTGGCACTGTCACGGCGGTGACGTTTTGCTAATGTTTTAAGTAATAAATTTTGTAAAACTTGTATTTTAGATAAGTTAGTTTTACAAGCCGATCCATATAATTCAATCCCATAATTAATATGGGGAAATACATAGGCATAATATAATTGCCTGACCATATCGGCATTTATGAACGAGGCCATGTGATAAAATAAACCTGATAACTTAGACACCTTTGAACAAAATTCCTTAATATGTTCCGACCATGACAGCTTACAGTCTAGATATATGCCCAGATATTTGGCAGAGTTAACCCGTTCAATGCGTTGGCCCTGCAACAATAATGGCACGACTTCACGTTCCATATGTCTACTGAAGATTGTATAACATGTCTTACTCAAGTTTAGAGTTAGTTGATTGTACCGGAACCAGACACTAAGCGATTCTAACTTCTCCATAGCCGTATACACAGTATCATTGGCATCCATTCCAGTAATGAACAAGTTAGTATCGTCAGCAAACAATCCCCCAGTACTCAATGAAGGTGGGTGAGTCTTGGGGTGCAATTTGAGGTTTTTGGTTAACTTTAAAGAGGGCGGGTGCAGATTGATGTTTGTGGAGAGCCTCGAGGAGAGGTGTTTTGGCGAGCATTGGGGGAGGGGGTGGTGGGCACGAATTGACGTTTTTGGAGAGCTTCGAGGAGGGTATTTGGCGAGCCTCAAGGGGTGCAAATTGAGATTTTTTTGGAGAGCCTCAATGTATGTTTTTTGCTGAGCCTCGGAGGAGGGGTACAAATTGAGGTTTTGATTCAGGTTTTTGGAGAGCCTCAAGGACAAAGTGTGGCTTTTTGGCGAGCCTCAAGGGCCTCTTGCACCCCCCCCTTTAAAGTGGAGTGCAATAGGAGCGTTGCCTTTGGTCTTGGAGAGCCTCACCCAGTCCCCAAATACTGAAATAGTCACCAAGATCGGACGAGATTATTCAAAATATAAGGAATAAAGAATGCCACAGATGATGCCCGTAGCTAGATGATTTAACATGTTTTCTTTGTTAATAATTACGTAACGATCACTAGGTTTAGATACTACACACGTTCAACCGCATATAACGCTGTGACTGTAACTGTAAGTGTAACGCTTTACCAGAGCCTGAGCCTGAGCTGAGGCAGGCAACCAAATAATCGACAACATAACTAATTAAATTAATAATAGGCCCACTCGGCCTCACCTAGCATGCTTTTGGGATAAAAATGTACATACTGTGTTCCTTTTACCAGTACTCAACATACGTTCATAAAGGAGACAAATCTTTGCACTTAACACTTACGGCATCCACCCACACTTCTTCGTCTTCTACAATATTATCGCAGGCGACATTTCGAGTGTTGCTATGTGACGTCATTAACCAACATTAGTTTCGTATTCCAAAAATTCACGATGAACTACAAGTAATTTGCAACTTTCATCGAAATGTTGTAATACATTCAAGATTTAGAATTACATTTGTAATGTCATTCGTTTGACAAGTTATATTTTTGTAGGCATACGCGTGTATTCGTGATAGCGTCAGAGCAAAACGGTGATGCCATCTAGCGACCAGACGTATCACGCCACGGATACCGATATTGTCTATGATTCGATGCCCTGGCGCTAGATGTAAATCATCTACCGCCATCACATCATGAAATTTTTTTTTTGTTCTGTTAGTGTTACTTAGCATCTCTGAAATTACACGACGTAGTATGTCGGCGTTTATCGAAGGGCAGTGCTAGAAACCATTAAGCAGTTGTGTAAGCATGATTGGTTTTTGACAACAACCTTCACCTTCCTCACCGGGGTATCTCGAGACTTGGTAAAGGCGCGTTTTTAGCATTTAAAATTCAGATTTAGTTCGAGTGTTACATCAGACGGGGAATGGAAGTGTCTTACTGTTAGACATCGATGCATGTTCAAAATGCAGTCGGGTGCATGGCGCCACACGGAGCATGACTGCTACACACGAACAGCCCGTTCGTTACGGCCAGTGCCAGGGCAGTGGCAGTGAGAGTGGCTGCGTATTTTACTACATTTTCTGAGTGTCTGCTACTGCTAGTATTGGCGCTGCGTTACACATTAATCGTACCATGTCGTTTGAATCAGTCAGCTAGATATGCAATTTGTAAATATCACGCATCTGTTAAAATGTTGCTGTAGTATGCATCAGTTACCGTTTGCCGGAGGTGACGTTTGTTTATGCAACGGAGACTCGAAAGTGACAAATTATTGATTACACAAAATTTATAAAGTGAGCTATGCCCACCACGGCTACGCCTGCTGGCAAAATAATCTTGTTATGGACAGCTACACTGGTTCTGTGATACTCGCTACATGGCACATGATAACACGGGCGTATTTCAGATGCAGCATCGCCGCTTAGTTAGTCACCGTGTTTCTTATTCTCGACAAATGCCCGTTATAATTCACACATGGACTTCAAACGCAAAGCGTGCTGATAGGATACATTAACTTATCTAACGTGTGCAAACATGCAGTCCACAAAGATGGATTGGCAGAATGTGCCTGAGATGGATTCAGATTTGATTACTTACCCCGATGAGCAAGAAATAGAAGGCACAGATGATGGTTATTATGAGGACGAGTATGGTTATGAGGACGAAGGCTTGGCAGATTCAAAGGTTACCCTCACTGATGTGCTGGACCAGTGCATTCTGCCGACATCGTCACAGGTTGTCTCGACAATATATCCACTCCTTGGACTGTGTCTTGCGTGTCGAGTGATGTCAGTAATCCTTGCAGAAGGTATGTCGCATCTTATATATTACACCTTTCAAATATATTAATAAAAAATAATTTATTGTGCACATTCTCAAAATTATAAGTATAACATTATTTGAAATACAAATACAATAATAAAAAATAATTTATTGTGCACATTCTCAAAATTATAAGTATAACATTATTTGACAGACTTCTTTAAACAAAAACAAGACTCAGATGATGTACACGACAGCAATTAATTAAGTTTAATATATATGAATTAATCACCTGACATAGAGTGGTATGCAGTTCAGTAGACTGTGTTAGTAAACTACCTCCAAAATGTCAAAGTTTCTATTCTGAAATTAATAATTTAATATATCAAGATGAATTTTTTTTAAATTTTTGCTCTGTGAAGGGTACATTAATAAAATAAAAGACTGGTGCACTATCCTGCAAAATGTTGTGTTTTGAGTGAGTGTGTACATTTGAAAAGACAACTACAAAAACACAACATTAACAAATATTCATAACATTCTAAAATAAAAAAATTTTTTACAGCTGCAAGCATTGCTTTTTGTTTTAAGTTAAATTTTAATACAACTATGTACGTGACTTTCGCTACAAGAAACCAACTTGTTCCATACATGTATCCAATATTCCTTGCATCCATCCAGGAATTTTTAATTAGTTCCCAACAATTCCTGAAGGTTAGAACTGAAATTTCAAACTTACGCCGGGTGTCATAAATTTATACATTTTTATACCGAGAGGCCACTAAACATTACTACATGGTCTTGGTTTGATTGTGTTTGACAGTGCTGCCAGACAGCATGATGGGACGGCGCGTGCACCACATCGTGTGTGCAGGATGCGGGGTCTATGCCATGCACCTATTCTTCCAGCAGAGTCTCGTCTACATCATCATGCTCGCGCTCCTCGCCTACCTGCTTCTGTGTGTCACCTCCTGCAAGTGTCGCAGCTTGTGTGGTGGCGCCGTCTCGTTTGTCACCGCCGTCTACCTGCTTACCTGGTACGTATACTAATACAATAGTGTTGTGTACCAATGTTATCATATATACCAATGTTTCTATATGATTTTGAAACCGTTTTTTATTCAGCCAAACTGGTATTCCATATGGTATGTATCCGTCATCAACTGAAAATGCTTAGGTATTCCCAAACAACATAAAAGTCACCGAACATAAGCGAGATCCAAGATAAACCGTGCATCGCACATGTTGTTGCACAACCAAACAATGAATGGACTGAACTGTATGGAACGATGCTATATGCTTATAATTCATTCTTCAATTCATTTTGTTTGAATGTCTTCTATGCATAAAGATTTTTAAGGTAATTATGTTTCAAACCATCGATTCCGTTGGCGATCATTGAATTTCACGTATAACGAAAAACCATATACTGTGACATATACCGTATAAAATATACAGTATTTTCTGTATATATCTTATAGAGCCTTACAGTATATATCTGTATATATCTTATAGAGCCATACAGTACACAATTCTTGTACACAACTCACAAGTAACAGCACCCAGAGTTCAGTCTAACAAAAAATAACAATCATGTTCTGATGAAATGTGATCTACTGCTTGTTTGCTCCAATTTCTGTCTCTGTTGATTTCAAGTACAGTTTTGATACTGCAATGGCGGGAAATTTGTGTTTCACCAAGGAAGTTGTTAATTGTTTTACTGGTATTTAAGAAATACTAAAATATTGCACTGTTTAATTTAACTAATTGCTTAATTCATTTATTGATTTATGTTAATTTAAACGTATATATATATATTGTGTATAATATATATATATTATATATCATAATCTTCATACGATTAAGATGTATAGGTATATGATCATTATCAGAAACTGTTAAAGGCATTCATTATCGGAAAAACATGTGTAATTTAAACAACACCTGCTCCAGTATATATATATATGCACACATATGTATATATCCAGTAGCAGTAGATCTAGATATTTGGGCTAGTTACAGAATATTTCTGCCTGTGTGTTCAAGGGCACTGGTTTGGGGGACATTATGCATGCGTCTGGAAGCTACCCATAGTGAGATATAGTCTAGCATATTTATTTTGTCAATGATCAAAGCCAGACACGGATGATAGTTGTGCATGTATTGGCACCAGCTGTGTGGAGAGAGCGTGGAAAAACTGATACAGTGTCAGGATTGTGCAATGGTTTTCATGGATTCATTGGTTGACTGATGGCACTACCGATAATTAATTGTGTTAAATTGTATAATTAAAATGCACCAATTCTACGACATTTTTCATCTCTAGGCACCTAACTTAGCAGAGTTTTTCTTTGTGTCCCAGCTTTTATTGCAGTAATATGTTCACTGTCAGAAATTATACAAAACAGTAAAATTAAATGTTATCATATACACATTGGTCATCGGTGTAGTTAAATACAAACAAATACATATTTGACCTGATGATAGCAGATGAGAGGGGCATGCATGCAGTGACATTAGTAAAATGTAGATCTGGTGTGATAAAGTCCGTTTTTCCCAGAGAATAAATTACCAAAACAAATGACCTGCTCGTTGTATAAGTAATTGGAGTCTGTGTGAAAACTGAATATATTTAAAGACATAATGCCGTAAGAGTGGACTGCGTCTGGGTAATAAATAAAAAAACTGTTGGACATTCAATAAGTTTCCATATCTGTGTACCATCTGGAGCTAGTTGCTTTGTATGGCAGACTCATTAATGTTGACAGACGGTATATGTGACCCAATAAAACAAGAATTCAGAATAGCAATAAACTAAACAAACTGAGCGACAGAGACATGCAGTGTTGCATTTCTGATGCAAGTAATGGGAATATGAATTGGAGTTGCGATAAGTAGATTAGATGGCGGTAAATGAATGGTACAAAATATCTATTATGGTTGTGTTAACGCTGGAAGTGTGAATATGCTTTAAAATATAAGGCAGTCTACAAAACTCTACATAAATGAATAGTCGTTGGACACGTGCTAAGCCAATTGATTCCATAGATTAATTGTTATCTTGTATTTCACTGGTAAAATTATCTGAATTGTGAGAAAAAGAATAATATATATTTAGGTCACCAGTCTGACTAGTCTCTGTATGATCAATATCCACGTGCTACCTATCTCTAGCTAACTGCTTTGGACAATCTTGGTCGTAAACAAATTATTACATGTACGTCACACGTAATAGTCACATATTAAACTGTTTTATGTTACGGGTTTAAGATGTATTTGTAATTGATGGTTTTAGCCAACCATAGAACAAAATTAAGTACATTTGTATTGTAGTCTATAGATGTTTGTTGGGCTGTAATGATAAACATTGTTTAATCATGGTAAACCTTCTAAATGATAAATGTTGTCTTTCTATGGGTCATGGGCAATCGTTATCAGGTGTTGCTACAGTGTGGTTTGTGATCTAATTTATAATTCCATTTACCAATTATGGCTGCCAGATTCACTTTGCAGTTACAGTGAATTACTTGATCAGCTCCTAGCCATGATATAGTTAATTATATTCTTTCTCCAGTCATTGTCTTCAGTAATTCCTTCTTCCTTCAATCTATTATTGGCCACTGTTTTCAGGTTCGTCAGTTCTGATAAATAGTCCTACACTATTTATCTATTATCACTAACATATTAATATATTCTGTTCTTTGTAAAATTAAAACCTTGTTATAACATTTCCATCTTTTGGCTGGTGCTACATACACGCAAACTCAGAAGACACCAAAGTATCCGTCAATTATGTTTGTTATCATGTAAATTTGAACAGATATGAACAGAGTCGGAACAATCACAGAAAATGTGTGTGACGTTATGAACAACCAATCTATGTCTGTCTGTATTGACCCTAAAACCGGTAGGAACCCTTAACCAATGGAGAATTTTGACAAAATAATTGTGTTACTTTTCGTCCGACGGGTCGTGGATTATCCCTGGATGTTGGGCACGTGAGGAAAATGGAAGATGGAAACCGTCAAGGAGAACAAAATTTAAACACACACTCAGACACACCAACTTAGATGATTTATTAAGTATGTTATGTTTGTTTGCAGTGAGCTGTTGGTAGCAGACAAAGCAGAATGGCACCGAATCCGAGGTGGGTGGAGACCGCAACTTCTTTTTATGTTTTTGTCTGAAAATACCTCGCAGGAATGTGATCCATTGCCAGTTTGCTTTTACATTTCTACAATGGTTGTCTTTGCAGTTCTATTTAAATGTGTTTATACCATCCTGTGTCTCAGTATCATCACTCTCATTGTTAGAAGAATTAAAGTTGTGTACATTTTGTATTGATGGATAGGTTGTGCGGTGGACATTTAGGCAGAGTTAAACTGTAATGTGCGATGACGTGTATTAGAAAATAAATAAAAAAATAGTTTCAAAGGTTATGTCACTGAATTTATTGGCCTTTTGTTACCTGAAATGCATTGTTGTTGATAACGGTGATATATTCTATTAGTTAATTATGAAAAATGATACAGGATCACATTAAAAATATTGCTTATATATATATATATAAAACTGTAATGGAGAAGAGGTGCAGGAATATAGTGATGGTCCAATATGTGATTTCTTCGATATCGCTCGATACGAGAATTATGTTCGATACTTACGTTGTAAGTCTAATTCGTATAGGGTATAAATCCCCAAAGAAGCATATTATCCAAAAGAAGCATACACCCATTTTCCATTATGGAAACATGCTTGAAAACAACAAATGTTTCATGAATGAATGCTTGTTAATGTCATAGATGGCAAATTATGGCATTACTGCTGCTGCCGCCACCTTGCAGAAACTTGTTAGGTCATTCAATAATTCATAATGCGTGTATGTCTAGCTGCAAGGTGTTGCGTTCCTGTTATGGGTCGATATGAGGTAGATATGCTGAATATAGGCGTTGTTAATACGTGTTGCCTGATGCCAGTTTTGAGATAATAATAGACGTGCACCCAAGCCTTCGCTACCAAGCACCGAGCATCTATGGGGAATGACACGGTAAAAAAAAACCAGTTATAACTTATTTCAATAAACAAGTTATATTTGTAATTATTTATTTCTAATTAATTACTGTAGTAAATGTTGTTATAACAATGTCTAGACAAGTGTAATAAAATACTTAGTAATAAAATATTGAAATTAAATTAATAATTGTACTACACCCTAACACTGTTTACAAATAGCAGTTTACATGATTGTTAGGAAAATATTATAAAATACAGATTGGGATGTTATTATACACATTAGATAAGCCTGGCTGTTCCAATCATCACAACAAATAATTTATTACATTAAAAAGACAACTTACAATATATACAGTACTGGAAAAAATCACTGGGACAGTGATTATGTTAGGCAATATTCACGACTTTGTAATAAATAGACATCGTTTTTTTTCAGTTAATAGGCAATACAATCTGTTATATTTTAGCTTTATCAATGAGACAAAGTTAAGGATTTAAGAAATTGTCATTCTAATGTTTTTTCCGTTCTGTATTTGTGGCATATATCAATATCGAGTAGCACCTCCTCTGGCTGAAATAACAACCTTGACACGCTTAGGCATTGAAAGGATTAGTTTTAAGAGTTTGGCGTGTGTTATACTCTGCCAGGCAGTATTTAGCTTCTCCCGAAGGTCATCCAGGGAACTTGGCTTGCAGTTGTGAACCTGCACTTTCACGTTTTGCCACAGATTCTCGATGGGGTTTAGGTCTGGAGATTGGGCTGGCCAGTCCATTACTGTGATGTCTTTCTCTTAAGAAAAGTCCATGACTTTCTTTGCTTTGTGGCATGGCGCATTGTTTTGTTGAAAGATGTAATCTCTGCCACCGTGCAGCTTATCTGCAGATGGTAACATGCTCTTTTTAAGGAGTTTGATGTACTGTCCTTGGCCCAACATGCCGTCGACCCTGTGGAGGAAACCAACACCTTGGCCGCTAAAGCAACCCCATATCATTTGTTTGCCACCACCAAACTTCACAGTTGGACGGTGCATTGTTCACTATATCTTTCTCCCTGTCTCCTCCTCACATAAACTCTTTGAAGAGTTGAAAAGCTCAATGCTGCTTTCATCTGACCACAAAACATGTTGCCAGTCATCATCAGACAAATGTCTGTGCCTCCTTCCCCATTGCAACCGTGCCTTTCAGTTCTTGGCAGAGAGCAGGGGCTTCTTAACTGCAACACATCCTCTTAATCCTGCCACTTTTAATCTGTTTCTAACTGGTCGACTAGAAACGTCAAGTCCACACTCATCTTGCCAACGTTTCTTTAAGTCACTGGAGGTCAAGCGACGGTCATTCAAGGACGTACAGATGAGTCGACGATCTTGCCGTTTTGTAGTTGATTTCTTTCGGCCTCTCCCCGGAAGATCTTTCACAGAGCCTTATTCCGGTGCTTCTGCACAATGCTAGCAAATGCATTCTTGGAAATTCTCAATTTCCTTGCAATTTCCCTCATGCTGCCTTCATTTCTGTGTAGTACCACAACCTCAAAGCGTCGCTTATTCGATGGTTTCCTCACATCTTTTCTATTCACGAAACAAAAAAATCTTATGTTATTTGCCAAATCTTTGTTCTATATTGTATTTGCAACCATAAAATTGTATTTTGTAATATTATTATTTATTTTCTCCATGAAATTTAAATAAATAAATTTAATTTCATTTTAAACTATTTTTGGTAACAGTCCTTTGGATCGTTGGCCCAAAGGACTATTGCCATCACTCTGCATCTGACGTCCGCTGTTAGCTGCTGTATCTCAGAAACCGTTCAGTAACTTTTTCTCTAATTTTGCATAGATGTATCTTGGGGTACTGCCACTATGCACGAGAAATCTGTATTTAATTGAATCATTCTAAGGGCCCTGTAGGGCCCCCAAGGACCCAAAAAAACTGGTAATTTGTCACATTTTGTCTATTTTAAAAAAAACTGTTCAGTAACTTTTCTCTAATTTTGCATAGATGTATCTTAGGGTGCTGCCACTATACATAAGAAATATGTATTTGATTGAATCATTCTAAGGGCATCTCAGGGGCCCCCAAAGTGCAAAAGTTTTACATTATCTAGTGATGTGGTTTTGAGAAGGGCCCTTGAGACCACCCCCAACAATAGATTTTGTGTATTGTGCAAGGGACAGAGCCCAGCCTCTCTCCACTCTGCATTGTTCCATTGAAATCTTGACTAATCTTTAATTGGTCACAGGCAGAGCAGACGCATTTGAACAGTTGCCTGCAGCTTTTAAACTGTATCTTCAAAACTATTGATTTTCTATAATTGCAAGTTGTGTTTGTTTTGATATTCATTTAATTATTATAAAATGGTGTGATGGTGGTGTCTATTGGTTAAAGATGTATTGTCATCTGTAGGTGACAAACATAGAAAATTAATATTCTGGACAACTATAGAGTGAAATATCCTACACTTTATTGATATCAAATGCATTCTACTGTTCTGTTTACACTTGCCATGCCTTGTGTAGACATGGTACTATGTAAATCAATTGTATAAATATAGACTAATAATTACAGATTCACAATATAGTTGACACCTAAAACAACCAAATGTCAACCATTAGAAGAGTTCACATAGTTCCGCTATACACAAGAAATCTGTATTTGATTGAATCATTCTAGTGTCATCGGCATATAGTAGAACATACATTTTCAAGAAAATGTCTACATCATCATCACTAAGGTGGCTGTAAATTTCACCAGCTGCCATGTCAAGTCCCTTATAATTATGACTAACAGTGTTCAAAATTATTCAGGTAAATAGCAAATAACAAAGGAAACAAGTTTTTTTCCTTACCGTACCTCTACATCACACGAGAAGAAGGCTGACACAGCCTGGCCCTGTTTTATACATGATTTAGCATTTTTGTACATTTTGTATACAACTTTCAACACATTACCATTAATACTGCTTGAAATTATCTCAGACCACAGTGAGGACCGGTCTACTAAATCAAATGCTTTCTTATAATCGATGAAGGCACAATAAACCCTTTTGCGTCGAGACAAATACAATTCAATCAACGAGTGCAAAACAAATATATGATCAAGAGTGGAATACCCCTATCTGAACCCTGCCTGTTCTTCACCTATTACATTCGCTTCTTTTAGGTATGTGGTCAATCTCTCGTTAATGGAGGCTGTAAACAACTTGCCTGTGCAGCTTAATAGTGTAATGTCACGATAGTTGTCTGGGCCATCTATTGACCCATTCTTCTTGTATATAGCTTAATGATCCCAATACACCAATATGTTGACACAGTGCCAGATAATAGAACTAGGTTAAACATCTTAACAATAACTATAATTAGTTCTGTGGGGATGTTTTTTTAAGTATTCATTTATAACATTATCAATAGCACATGCCGTTTTGTTTTTGAGTTTTTTGATTTGCATTAGTACCTCATCTTGCGTGAATGGTCTGTTTATGTGTTCGTTTGACTGGGAAATCTTTCTTGGATCAAAAGGTATCTCACTAGCTGCAGTTTCACTTTCAGGTTTTTCACTGAGTTTTTCAAAGTGATTCATAAACTTATCCAGTGAAATATTTCCACATTGTTCACTGCTGTTACTTGCATTACTAAGTATATTCCAGTATTCTGTAGGCTTGCTATGTTTTAAGTTGTGCAAATTTTCAAGTAACTTTTTATGGTAGCATTTTTATATTTGTTTTATAAAGCATTTATACCCTCAAGTAAGTTCTCTTAATCTCTGCATTAGCTTCGTCATTTTTTATTTTCTTTAGTCTACCTTTTGCTCTCAAATAATCTGTCCTCTTAGTTTTATACATAAAGACATAATCTGGCATAACTTGATAAGTCTTTGTAGCAGCACATTTGTACTTCCAGTGTATCATTGCAACATAACATACATACTGTGTGCCACATTTGAATGTCATGCATGTAATATTTCCATGCAGTCCATTTGCATACAGGTGTATATAATATAAAACTTCAACAGCCGTTTTCTTCATTTTTACTTTTTGACCCTTACCATGTTCAATGCTCCATAACTTCGCCAATTTTTGTAGCAGTCATAATTTTTGAAACCACGTAAAGCACCCTACCCAACCTTTACAAGAATGTAAGAAAACAATGTTATAATTTTTCCGACTTATCACTCATTTGGTCAGCTGGGGTCACATATAGACGTATTAGTCCAAAGGACTTCAGGGCCAATTGGCCCATTTTTTTAATCAGATAATCATTAAGTATGGCATATAACCTCTGAAAACAAGGGTGATAGGAGTTGAACTCATGAATCAGCGTAGCAAGATCACATATCACCTACATATACACAATGTTCACATAAACTGTTCTATCCTAAGTACACTCAAAGTATATCTTACCTAGACAGACTCTAGAGTACTTTGTAAATCTACCACAAATGCAAGATTCTGTCAATAAACACGTGAAATATCGATATTTTACTTGAAAAACTATCCTAAACTACCGTAGATATGTTGTAAATAACTTACCTCTACAATGATGCTAAATTATTTGGTGCTGGAAAAGATCAAACTTAATCGATGTAAGAAAATCAAGCAAGTGTACCAGTTAATTATTTCCAGATTAAAACAAACTATCTAGTTACATTGGCCAATTTGACGTTTGGTAACAATGTGGGCCGGCAAATGGCAAATAATTTTCCAAATTTAACAAATTCAAATCACAATTATGAGTTGACTTTTTCTGTTCATGAGAAATTTTCTCCATGAGCAAGTTAATTTTATTTTATACACCAATATTTCAAAAATCTATTAAAATGTAACATTTCACGCCACAGAGAATTATGCAAATTTGTGAAATATATTATGTCAACCTTCTCATTTTGTGGCTCGTTTCTTAAAACTAACCAACCAGTAAACTAAACTGATGAACTTGGTCAACATTGCAATATAAATTTATTTTTGAATTAGGTACCGTCATTGAAAATAACATTAAGTTTGTGGCCACCAAAATTTTGTCATGCACGACCTGCGGCTGGGTGAAAATAGGTGCTGTTCACTCCATTTCAAAGCCGTCGGCTTCAGAATACATTTTCACGCACAAATATCACATCAGTTAGCATCTGTCCACATCGCATCAGTTAGCATATGTCTGCTAGTCTGCCTCATTATTATCAGGGTGGAGTAAATTTGCGGAGTTATCCTTCCAAAATTGTCGAAATTCGACCATCTTTGTTTTTAATTTGCAAGTTGTTTTTTGTACGTCGTTTAATCAATCAACGGCACCGATTTGGTGATTTCCCCAAATATACTGACGTTATTCAATGTCAATCAGCCAATAGACATCCGTGACACTACTGTCCCGAGTTTCCGCGGCAAGTAAAGCCCGTAGATGTAGTGGTGTTGGCGTAGGTCCCGTATTATATCCGCAACTTCGACTTCGTAGATATCGAATGGACTCAATATATAGAAGGTATCGAGGGTATTGAAGTATCGAACCAGCACTACTGGCAGTTCGATACCTGATATATCGAAGCATCACGATACCACAAAATATCGGTATCGAACTTTCACAAGTATCGCGATACTTTGATATATATATATATAGTATCGAACCAGCACTACGGGAATACACAGTTAAGTTAACCACCTTCAATAACAGTAATGGAAATATTAATTTAGTGTGCCTACGCAAACTTGTCTCCATGCGAACCATTCTGATTGGACAATGCAGTATTTTAAATTCCTATTATGATGTTATTTTCAACGTTTCTGTTGCTGTGACAAATTTCAGGTTACAAAAAACGTTCTAAACTTGACTGTCTTCTCCACAGGCTCCCAGATGGTGCTAGCGATGAAGGTGATATCGGTGGCCTTTGACCTCCAGGGCGGCACCCTCCAAGACCTGCCCAGCGTCTGGGAGTACTGTGGCTATGTCTTCCATGTAGGCTCCGTCATATTCGGGCCTTGGCTTGCCTTCCAGGACTACATCTCCGGTCCGCAGCATCGCAGAGACCGCAAAATTGTGGGTACCCACATAGGCATCATGTAGGGTCTTACCACCAAAATGTGTTTCATTAAAGCGACCTTGTCCATTCCAAAGGGGTGGTCATTATTAGCAGGAAGTTCACTGAATTAATTGTACTTCGTTCGTAGTCTCGCTTAACTGACTCTCGCCCGTCTGCATGACTTCGTCAGGAAGAGAGTCTGGTTCTGAAACCGCCTTTTGATTGCTCATTGCCAGTTAGCATGTCTATCCTCCAGAATGTCTATGTTATGTATGTTTTTGATAACAAAATTAAATTACGAAATAGTGCCCAAAATAGGATTATACAAAATGAAAAGTATCTTAAAAGGAACCAAATTTTTTGTGAGTATTCTACAGGATTCGAACCGAGAGCCCAAAAAATGCTTGTCCCACACGCTCCCCACTTAGCCACAGAAATAAAGTTGTCTTCTGTGTGTTTTGGCGGCTACATGGTTATATTGATCCGACCTTTGTGCGCAACATCGACTGCACATTCTTTATTTAAAAAGTTCTTGTTTAGTATTGATATTATGTTTATTCATACCTAGTGTTTTGTTTCTAATCGAGCATAAGCAAGGCAATATTGATACAAAACATTTGACAGCCATAAGAGGTGCTACCTAGTGATTATGCATGTGATTAAAAGCAACTATGCAGATATGGTATCAAAGTAACTATGAAAAATAGGTTAATTTTGGTTTATTTTGTGTGCGACGTGTTTCAATCTAAGTTAAATTTTTTTTAGTTTTAAAGCAGTGTATTATTAACTTCTACAAAATTACTCTTATTTAAATTTGTTATTTTAAAGTTAGCATGAAAGCCAGTCAGCATCTCTACCCGGATTCGGGGTAAACGAGAAACCAATGACGAACATTGAAAAGACATTAATATTCTAGCCCTAGTGATGGTGTGCTGCCACCTCACGGCTAGTTTACTGGTTGATGTAATTCCTGTTCATAGCTATTCGGCTTCTTCTAAGTATCAGTTGTATGATTGGTAAAAATATTACGAAGCCGTTTCATTTCACGTTATAGCTCCTAGATGCTTTGTGGCCCCTGGAAGGATCTGTAACGCTATTATTTTTTCGATTTCTCAACATCATGCTGACGTCATGCATAAAGAAATGGTACGGCGTATTTGATCATGTGATTATGAAATCAAAACTGCACCATGTTTTTGTATTTGTAGCTATCCTACTGGGTGTAAATACACTAATGTAGTTTATGTTTGCAGCTGTTGTACTGGGTGTAAATACACTAATGTGGTTTCTGTTCGCAGCTGTTGTACTGGATGTAAATACACTAATGTGGTTTCTGTTCGTAGCCGTTCTACTGGGTGTAAATACACTAATGTGGTTTCTATTCGCAGCTGTTCTACTGGGTGCTCAAGCTGGTGACAAGTTTCCTTGCTGCCCTCAGCAGTGTCATTGTATCATCATGTATCATGTACTGGCTCTTCACGGACGAAATGCAAATGTAAGTCTCAGACATCAGGTGACATAAGCATGACAAGTGACACGGGCATGTCAAGTGACACGGGCATGTCAGATTTGAGCAAAATGTTTTAGTGCATATTGCAGGGGACAAAATCCATGGAAATTAAAGTAATCAGGTCACTATTTTGTTATGAATTTGGGCTGATATCTTAAAAAATAAACCTGTCACTGGTACAAACATTAGTTGTTATAGTAACTAGAATAATTTATTGATGCATGTTCTTCCTACAAAAAAATGACTGTTCTTTCTCTGCTTTTTGCAGCTGGTTTATAGCATTCAGGGATGCCCAGTCTTTCAGATTCAGTCACTATTTCATCTGCTATCTGTCACAACTCACAGTGACACTGTCGGGACTCGGCATGACAAAGACAAACGGAGACGTACGGTGGTGAGTAGTGGAGATTGTTGGAACTACAGCTTACTATTACTATTTCTATTGCAATACTAGTGAGATAGCTGTATTACTATTGCATTACTATTGCAATAGTGTTAACATTATTGTGATAGTGTTATAACTATTTTCATGTCATCGTGACACTTTGTCGTATCACGGAAGAGTGAAACCCATGAAATTGAAAAAGCATGTTATCAAACATTGTATTGCATGACACAAGTTGCCCTGCTGATGTGTTTGTCAGCTGTCATTACTATCAATAGTTCAGTGTGGTATTGACATCGACTATCTCGATGCATCGATAGTTTACTTGTGTGGTTACACGCCATCTGGTGAGTATGGACAACAGTGGCTGGAGGAAATTTATATAAAATCTAACTGTGTATGTCGAGCTAACATATATATTTGTTTCTGTTATGCTACTCCTAGATGCTTGGCATTTTTAGTGCCAAAATATTTTGTGAAATTGTTAAGCTTAATGTTTGCAAATTATACATCTTGACTGTTTTAGATTTTGGCTATTTTGATCTGTTGGTTGAAAAGTGTTCAGTAAAAATCGGCTGTTTCCCAGTTGGAGCTACGTATTCTGACCAGTTAATTCTATAATGTTCAGTAAGGAAGCATTCTCTGCCTGTCTTATGCCTGCCTATTATGTAGAATTACAACACCGTTCAACAATTTTAATAATATGTCTTTTTCAGGGATTTGACAGTGATACGACCATTGCATGTTGAGTTTCCAAGATCATTGGTAGAGGTCGTTACAAATTGGAATGTTCCTATGCATTATTGGCTCAAAACATGTAAGTGGGAAATTGCGTTTTGAACAAATGCGTGTATAGTTATCAGGAAATTAGGGAAATGTTTGTAAGATTGAAATTATAAAATAAAAAGAGTGTGTCATTATATATAATGTACTTTTGCAGTTTAAAAAACACAGCTGCACAGTAAAGCCCAGACGTACTCTGATCTGCTCGGCATGGTGGTGTTGATGGATCCAGTACATGGTGGTGTTGATGGATCCAGTACATGGTGGTGTTGATGGATCCAGTACATGGTGGTGTTGATGGATCCAGTACATGGTGGTGTTGATGGATCCAGTACATGGTGGTGTTGATGGATCCAGTACATGGTGGTGTTGATGGATCCAGTACATGGTGGTGTTGATGATTTGCCTACCCCCGAGTAGATGTAATTGATGGATCCAGTACATGGTGGTGTTGATGATTTGCCTACCCCCGAGTAGATGTAATTGATGGATCCAGTACATGGTGGTGTTGATGATTTGCCTACCCCCGGGTAGATGTAATTGATGGATCCAGTACATGGTGGTGTTGATGATTTGCCTACCCCCGGGTAGATGTAATTGATGGATCCAGTACATGGTGGTGTTGATGATTTGCCTACCCCCCCGGGTAGATGTAATTGATGGATCCAGTACATGGTGGTGTTGATGATTTGCCTACCCCCCCCCCCCGGGTAGATGTAATTGTTGGATCCAGTACATGGTGGTTTGTCACAATCAGAATTATATGTGTGACATCCGTCAAGCGTTGTCTAGCCAACAGTGTTGATAACAGTGATATATTACATAACTAGGGCAGCGTGACATCAGTTAGGATCAAACATTTCCATGTACAGTTATCGTTTCATAAATTTTGTTTTGTTTTTGTTATAAATGAAAACACGAGCCATAATTTCAACAATATATGCGATGGAACGTCCAAATGCATCGATTTTGATGGCATGACGGACACATTGTTAGGCAACAGGTTAATATGGATAATTTAATTGAGAGAATTCATAGCAATGCATTTCAAAATTTCATCTCCAGCAGAGATGGTAACTAATCTATGCCACCTCTGGTTCATGGGCTGTTCTGTACGATAAACTTTTTGTCTCTTCTGGTTCCCAAGTCCAGCCTTCTAAACTGACTATACAAACTTCCTCAATTTGTATACATATATATTATAATTTTCGTTCAACAGAACACAAAGTAATTAAAATAAATTTCAGAAGTTGCTCGTTCGCTACACGCTATAACATAGGGCTGTCCAAACTTTCATAAGTTGCAGATTCATTCAGCGATTTTAAAGAATTGCATTCTTTTATTGTTTTTTTAAATTAAACTTGCTGCATGTTACATAACTATTCATACACTACAGATCTGAGCAATAGTGAACCTGATTTGTTAAATGAATTGAAGAAACCACTAAGAATTTTCTGTACAATTTATCAGAAATGCTCACCAGCCTGCCGATTTGAGTGTGCTATGATGTGTTTCAGATGTGTTCAAGATGGCACGTCCAATGGGTAACTTTGTTGCCCTCATTACCACCTACATGGCAAGCTCAATCGTGCACGTAAGTCTTATGTCATTGTGGGATAACTTCTGCATCTTAAGCCGACAGGATTGGCACCAACTGGCACTTTTTTGCCTTGAATGTTAATTTTGATAATGGTTGTTAAAACTTTGAATTACATATTTCATAGATTTTTATACATGGCAGCATCAGTGTATAAAATAACTGCCAGCTCAGAAACCTGAGACCTTAAACTTTTCAGTACTTATGAGGAATAAAAGGTTACACTTTTAAAGGGAATAAAAACATATATTGCTCGAATTCATGTTATATTACATCCTGCTATCTATTTCCACGTCCACCAAGCCAAAAAAAAAAAAATTCAATGAATTAGAAATTCCACATTTTATGCTCTGCATCCGGACATTTTTTAATATGCATATTTTTGACGCGCTTTTCGGGATGCCGAGATGTGACGTCACTTATGACTCAAACTCGCATCAGGCCGACCCTTTCCATGCATTCAGAGCATGTTTACAAGTATAGCTTTTGGGTCGAAACGAGCGTCAGAACGAGTTATTGTGCAATATTCCGACGTAATACAAACACTAGTCATCATAGAGGAACAAGCAGTTATCTTACGGTTCCACATGAATCGAATTTTATTCAAAACAACGAATGCGAATGGGCCTACAAGTCGACTAGGTTTCGCCGAGCTTGGGCTCGTTTTCAGAATAATTATATCGAATGCAACCAAAGGGAGATACTCTACACCAATAAACATACTAAGCAAACATATATTGTATCCAGGTACATGAAGTAACGTGTATAATCTCATATCACTAGAATATATGACGGAGTTGTACAATTTATCATAAACAGTCAGAGAGTTTCCGTTGGTCCCGCTAGCTCAGTGGGTAGGCGCGTTGGTTACTTGTTATTTGTTTTACAATCGGGCGACGCCGGTTCAATCCTGACAGCATGCAAACCTTTGATTTTCTATACACTTTTTTGTTTATGTTTTCACCAAGTAATATAAACAAAATCATTTTATACTATAATGCACTGTTTGTAAATAATTTTTATTTTTGTAGTAACTATTTATTCGCCATAAAAATGAAAATATGGTCATTATATAATGATGTTTCTAAATTTCATTTATCCAAACAAATATAATGTAATGGATATATAATTTATTAATTGTAAATATATTGTACGGTAATATATTGTAATTATATATGTGAAAACAGATTGAGATCTGTCTGGATAAATACAATTTAGAAACATCGTTATATATAATGACCATATTTTCATTTTTGTGGCGAATAAATAATTACTACAAAAATAAAAAAATATTTACAAACAGTGCATTATAGTATAAAATGATTTTGTTTATATGACTTCGTGAAAACATAAATAAAAAAGTGTAAAGAAAATCAAAGGTTTGCATGCTGTCAGGATTGAACCGGCGTCGACCGATTGTAAAAGAAACGACAAGTAACCAACGCGCCTACCCACTGAGCAACGGAAACTCTGACTGATTTAAGTTGTTATGATAAATTGTACAACTCCTTCATATATCGATATTCTAGTGCTATTATGAGATTATACACGTTACTTTATGTAGCTGGATACAATATATGTTTGCTATGTATGTTTATTGGTGTAGATTACCTCCCGTTGGTTGCATTCGATATAATTATTCTGAAAACGAGCCCAAGCTCGGCGAAACCTAGTCCTAGTCCTAGTCGACTTGTAGGCCCATTCGCATTCGTTGTTTAAAATAAAATTCGATTCATGTGGAACCGTAAGATAAATGTTTGTTCCTCTATGATGACTAATATTTGTATTATGTCGGAATATTGCACAATAACTCGTTCTGATGCTCGTTTTGACCCAAAAGCTATCCTTGTAAACATGCTCTGAATGCATGGAAAGGGTCGGCCTGATGCCAGTGTGTGTCATAAGTGACGTCACTATACCACGTGATCGCCTAGCTCATTAAAATTTCATTTTCCGTGGGAATCGCTTCACAGAAGGGCTTAAAATCGAATTTATGCTACAAATGTATTTTTCTGTATTTGTTTAATGTTGTCAAATGTTACATACAATGTTAAACTTTGTGTACACATGGAAAAAGGATTTTAGCTAATGCCTTATTTTTATTTCCTTTAGTCCTTTTGGCCACATCTGGCTAATCCATCTGGCACCATGATCCCTTCATAACTGGTCGCCGACTTTAACAAAACATGTGTGATAATATCTGCTGGATAAGTCAGTACTGTATATGTCACTGGATTCTTTAGTGTGTTTGCACTACGCTAGGGTATTTGTTGCAACCTGCAAGGCTTCATATTGGACTTTTTAGAGATAACATCATCTGAAAAGTGTTGAACCACCAGTTACAATCGCTGTGCATTCCTTGGTGTTGCCATGCAGGGTTCTGTTGTATCAAGTTGTGAGGTTGGGGCAATGTGATGGGATATTGTCTGATTTCAGGGTCTGAACTTACAGTTAACAGCTGTGTTGATTTCAATAGGTGTGTATTCATATGTCGAATTTGGTAAGTATTCCCTTCGTCAGTTCTTGCCACACATAAAATGCACAATATATAAATTATGAAAGTCTGCATTTAAGCCAACCGTAGTATGCTATATATTTCTGCAAGAAATGGTTGTATAAAAGCTACTCATTTGTATTATAACTAGACACTAATTTCTAGATTTCTACATTGGGCAATAGAGAAAGAAATATCCTAAATTTCAGACAAATTTATTGTACCTAAGTCTCGGCCATTATGTCAATGTATCCTCATTGGCTTTTCTGTACCTCTGAATTTATTTGTTAACTATGAGATGTGTTGAATAGTTATATATAGTAGACTAGTAATAATGTTAAAAGCTTTATTTCACATTGGTGACCATGTCTCATTTACAGCGTGATTTTCAGTGGCTCATCAGAAGCATGCACACTCCTACATCCCTTTGTTTAGCTTTAGATACAATAAACAGTTCACAACAATATATTTTATTAACACAAATGAAACTGATTAATTAATCATAAAATGACATTATGTTTAACAACTATTTAAAAAGAATAATTTTGTTCGTTTCAGTTTTACGCCGGCATGTGTCGACCGTATTTTCTGCCTGTTTGCAAGCAAAACGATGCAAAGCCGACTGCGGACACACGTATAAATATGTAAGTGAAGACAGAAGAAACGTTTATCCTGGGAATCATGCTATGGCTCATTGCCCTAGGGTTTGGAGTTAATGGTGGTTATTACTGGAAATGCATGCTTCACTATAGCATTTTATCGAAACGTTGCCACTTTGATCCAGGAGAATGTAGACATAAAGCAAGGTTGTTTATGCTGTACCACAGATATCAGCCATGTGTGGTAATTATTAGCAGAAAGTGCATAGAATCAGTTGTACTTCAATCCAGTTTGCGGTCAGGAATATGTGTCAATAGTGGCTGTTTACGAAATGAATGTTTTGTTTACAAATTGAACATTTATCTATCAAAATATTCAGGTTGCAAACATTGTTTTGCGCTTATTAAACACAATTTGGAGGGTGGTATACATTCAACTTATTTATTTTATTGTTACGAACATTATATATAAAACAATGAACAGACAGACTCCCTCTAAACAATGTTCCTGGTCTACATTTACATTCAAGGTGGGCCTTTAGGAGTTTTGCATTACTTCTTGTTCTGAGTAGAATAAACTGCCAGATTTGTAATGAATCAAATGAATTTGCAAAAAATAGTGTAACCTATTACTGTAGATGGCTATCGAATACTTATACAAGCAGATACTAAAAAGAATTACGCAGTGTCTCTGTGTTTATTTCAGCCAACCTAGGCATGACACTTATAAACCATGCCCTAACAAAACAATTTTTTGATTCTGTGACCATGTGAAATATCTTATTTGTTGACACATTTATAAAAAAAAACACTAGTGAGAATAGATTACCAGTACTATTACTCTTTCTTATGAAACGTGTAATAAACCAAAAACCATCATCTCTAGGAATTTGAAAACTGAGTAATGGTTGTACAATGTGTACATTTAAATCACCTGTCATATTCTGCTTCAGTTCCATCCGTATGTGATCACAGCAAACCTGATGTTTGGGTCATTAACCATTTTCCACCTGACGTACCTGGGCCTAATGTTTGACAGTAGCCCTGAAGAACAGAAGGTGAGTGAACAGTGCTGCTTTCAAGCTTCCTGTGATGTCACAGTCCCTGCTGTGATGTCACAATCACAGCTGTGATGTCACAATCCTCACTGTGATGTCACAATCCTCACTGTGATGTCACAGTGACTGGTGTGATTTTACAATCCCCACTGTGATGTCACAGTCACTGCTGTGATGTCACAATTTCCATTGAGATGTCACAATCACTGCTGTGTTGTTACAATCACAGCTGTGATGTCACAATCTCCACTGAGATGTCACAATCACTGCTGTGTTGTTACAATCACAGCTGTGTTGTCACAATCACTGCTGTGATGTCACTAACCTGACTGATGTCACAATCATTGCTATGATGTCACAGTCCCCACTATGATGTCACAACCACTGCTGTGATGTCACTAACCTGACTGTGATGTCACAATCATTGCTATGATGTCACTATCCCCACTGTGATGTCACAATCACTGCTGTGTTGTTACAATCACAGCTATGTTGTCACAATCACTGCTGTGATGTCATTAACCTGACTGATGTCACAATCATTGCTATGATGTCACAGTCCCCACCATGATGTCACAACCACTGCTGTGATGTCACTAACCTGACTGATGTCAAATCATTGCTATGATGTCACTATCCCCACTGTGATGTCACAATCGCTGCTGTGGTGTCACTAACCTGACTGATGTCACAATCACTGCTGTGTTGTTACAATCACAGCTGTGATGTCACAATCTCCACTGAGATGTCACAATCACTGCTGTGTTGTTACAATCACAGCTGTGTTGTCACAATCACTGTTGTGATGTCACTAACCTGACTGATGTCACAATCATTGCTATGATGTCACTATCCCCACTGTGATGTCACAATCACTGCTGTGTTGTTACAATCACAGCTGTGTTGTCACAATCACTGCTGTGATGTCACTAACCTGACTGATGTCACAATCATTGCTATGATGTCACAGTCCCCACCATGATGTCACAACCACTGCTGTGATGTCACTAACCTGACTGTGATGTCACAATCATTGCTATGATGTCACTATCCCCACTGTGATGTCACAATCACTGCTGTGTTGTTACAATCACAGCTGTGATGTCACAATCTCCACTGAGATGTCACAATCACTGCTGTGTTGTTACAATCACAGCTGTGTTGTCACAATCACTGCTGTGATGTCACTAACCTGACTGATGTCACAATCATTGCTATGATGTCACAGTCCCCACCATGATGTCACAACCACTGCTGTGATGTCACTAACCTGACTGTGATGTCACAATCATTGCTATGATGTCACTATCCCCACTGTGATGTCACAATCGCTGCTGTGGTGTCACTAACCTGACTGATGTCACAATCACTGCTGTGTTGTTACAATCACAGCTGTGATGTCACAATCTCCACTGAGATGTCACAATCACTGCTGTGTTGTTACAATCACAGCTGTGTTGTCACAATCACTGTTATGATGTCACTAACCTGACTGATGTCACAATCATTGCTATGATGTCACAGTCCCCACTGTGATGTCACAATCGCTGCTGTGGTGTCACTAACCTGACTGATGTCACAATCACTGTTGTGTTGTTACAATCACTGCTATGATGTCACAACCCCCACTGTGATGTCACAATCACTGCTATGGTGTCACTAACCTGACTGTGATGTCACAAATCACAATCACTACTGTGTTGTTACAATCATTGCTATGATGTCACAACCCCTACAGTGATGTCACAATCACTGATGTGATGTCACTAACCTGACTGTGATGTCACAATCACTGCTGTGTTGTTACAATCACTGCTATGATGTCACAATCCCCACTGTGATGTCACAATCACTGCTATGATGTCACAATCTCCACTGTGATGTCACAGTCACTGCTGTGATTCACAATTACTGCTATGATATCACAATCCCCACTGTGATGTCACAATCACTGCTATGATGTCACAATCTCCACTGTGATGTCACAATCTCCACTGTGATGTCACAGTCACTGCTGTGATTCACAATTACTGCTATGATGTCACAGTCCCCACTGTGATGTCACAATCACTGCTATGATGTCACAATCTCCACTGTGATGTCACAATCTCCACTGTGATGTCACAGTCACAGCTGTGATTCACAATTACTGCTATGATGTCACAATCCCCACTGTGATGTCACAATCACTGCTATGATGTCACAATCTCCACTGTGATGTCACAATCTCCACTGTGATGTCACAATCACTGCTGTGATTCACAATTACTGCTGTTATGTTATCATGTGTCGAATAGCACTGTCAAATCAAACAGCTGTCAGGAATAGGTTTAATTGTTTTAAATACATGTGGTATGCTAACATACACCTCTGGAATGACTTGTAATATTCCATCTTGTTAGCAAAATTATTATGTTAGCCTGTGTCATCTTGTAGTGTTGACCACTGATAGTAGCAGTGCATAAGAAGCCACTTTGGATCGCTAAAAATCAGATATCCCAACTACATCTGTGCCCTGCCGCAGCAAAGCAGGCATTCGGTTGCAAAATGGTGAAATTGAGTTTTTTTTACATTTCTGGATTTCACAGACGATGAGCTTTAAAACGATACTGCGTTTGTTGAAATGTCTTCAGTAGTTCTTTTTTATTGCTAAACTCGAAACGAACTTTTAAGAGCAATGTTTTTTAAAAAATGAAGTCATTTTTACCTGTATTGTCTGTGGTTTCTTGACAATAATAAATGCAGGTATTCTATTAGTTTTTGGACCATTTGTTGAGAAAAATAAACTGAACATTGAAGGAGGAGTTTATACTGTATGTATTTCTGCTAAACTCACAAAATTGATGGGACATGGCCTAGTCAGCTATTTTTGCCCTGTGAACTGAATACCCCGGTAATACCTGGTTCGCTGTGACGGGTCACATATTGGTGGGGGTAGCTGGTAGCCTCAACCCATGTGGTTCTAACTAATACACAGGGTTCATACAGGGCATGGAAATCCTTGAATAGCATGAAATTCCACTAGTTAAAAAACAAGGCCTTGGAAATCTGGAATTTTTTAAATGGCATGGAAAAGCCTGGAATTCAAAGTTTTCAGAAATAAAATGGCGGGCACCCATAATGTTCAGTTGTAAGCATATGGAAACTGTCCAGAGGGTGCCATTGTGGGAACAAGATTTAAAAGATCAAAATACTATAACTGGTTTGTAACTGCTGCCTTTGACATGTTCCGTGGATGTAAGTTAGTAGATATGTTGTAATTGAACTTAAGATGTGTGTTTTGTGTAACTATCGTGCTCGATAGTAGTCGGTTTTGGCGTGGATTTTTTAATGGAAGCCTGGAAAAAGCATGGAAATGGCAGGGAATTTTATAGTTGCTCAAATAAATGAACCTTGAATACAAAACGGCATGCATTTTTCTTTGCAGACTTATCACCAGCTCTCCTGTTTGCATGTCTGATATTGTTGTTTGCTTGAAGGGCTATGACTTGTCACACACGCTGTCCAAATGGTCATCCCTCAACTTCGCCAGTCACTGGGTCATCGCAGCTACCTACATCTTCTATCTTCTCATCTGAACAAGCCCATTGTTTTCATGGTTGCTATTAGATGACATAAAAATAATTCCCGGTTTCTCATCGTCGTGTGTCCATTTAAAAGTAAATAAATTTTTATTGTTTTTTAAATGTCGGTTTTACCGGTCTGATGCAGTAACTCAAATCTTCAAATCTAATTCGTATCAGGCCAAACAAATTTCTCAGCGGGTTAGCTGTTTGTAAGATATACACTTGATATATATGATCTTAAGTTGTTGATTGCTGAGAATAACCCCTCTGGTGGTCGCTAACACATCCGTCAGCATACAAAACATAAGAAATTGCACCCCTCGTTTACTCGTTGACGTTATGAGAAACCAGGAACTTTTTATATGACCTTATGCAGAGCTGGACTAGGTCAGTGGTTCTACTTCCTATAGGCCGAATTCATGAGAGATATGACAACATAAAGGTTACTGAAATGCACATTTGAAAATAGCAAGGTTCCTGAAGAACTTTGTTCATCTCATTAATATTTAAGAATGTCAGATGACACCAATTTCATTGAAAGGTCCTCGACATCCTGATATAAAATTACACCTTGGCAAATTGTGTACAACTGTAATTTTATTGAGACTACTGCTAAAGAAAGCTGTAGTTAACCTCCAGTTTTAGTTCAGATTTTTTGTCAAGTCTGCTACCAGTATAGTTTAATGGGTAAATGGAATCTTGATTATGTGAAAGGATGTGTACCAATGCTTCCAAGAAGCAGCTGTAAAGCATGAATCTCAACGTGTTTATGAAAGTATATTTACATAGGCTAATATATAATGTGTTGGAATACTGTGATGTTGGAACACAATATTTTTATATTTTTGTTTAGCAGAAATGAAATTGGCATTTAAGAATTGTTAAAATGCACAAATTGTGTAGAGAAAAACGCTAGCAGCATTTGGTACGGTGTTGTCCTTGGGACCGTTTCACTGACACGAGCTCAGAAGGAAAATCCATCACTGAACAGAATCCGTTGTTAAATTTAAGCTTTATCAAGATGCTGTTGACCTATCACAGAGGACACTATTTCCATGACACACCGGCGAAAGCGTCCCGATGGCGCCTCCTGGTGTTGATAGTTTTCAGTATACAAGGTCAGTGTTAAGGAGGGAAATCTGTTTCAAAGATCAAAATCGGGTTTATGAGCTCATAAGACTGTTAGTGAAACAGTGCCCTGGATAAATGTCATGTGACTGTAGATTACGCGTATTACGGTGGGATACGATGTTCTTGCTCTTCTTCCCTGCTTGAGGAAGAATGAAACTGGAATTAATCCACGTTGACGTTATTGACCTATCCAGTACGGCGCGGTTTGCGTCCGTCACAATCAAAATCTCCGTCAAGCTTTGCCAACAATGTTGATAATGGTTGAATATGTGAATGATATTGGTATTGCAGCATGACGTCTCGTAGATCAAACACAACCACATACAGTTGTCACCTTAAACATTTACTTTGTGTTTCTGTCAGAAAGAAATGCTTCTCGGACGGAATTTCAGCAAAATATACGGTGGAATGTATGAATATACCATGTGTTCGGCACCCATTTTTGATGGCTTGATGGAGGTTTTGCTATGCAACAGGTCAAGTCTGTTATGTCATTAAGTTGGCCATTTTTGACGGGCAGTTTATGAGCCTTATCGCCAGTCCCACACCCCGCATTGAAGGGGTTGGTGATGACTTGAACCAGCACAAAACACTGTTTTTGGAGACTGCGAATTTATGTGATCACCCCTGATCTGTGGTGAAACTATGTGGAAAAATACTAAGTTTTTCTGCAGTCGTCTTTGCACTGCATCTCTAGATGTCAACATCTCTGGGTGTCAACATCTCTAGATGTCAACATCTCTAGGTGTCAATATCTCTAGATGTCAACATCTCTAGGTGTCAACATATCTAGGTGTCAACATCTCCTCACGGAAAACACTCTTCATACACCTTTTGGCATTTTTTCAGGGAATCACGTCTGGGTTTTTACCAGTCGCTGTGTTTGTTTGCAATTCAAGACAATAGAAATAATGAATCTAGAACAACCTTGTTTACAACAAATAGATCGATCTTTGTTACTGGAAGAAATATTGTTGAAAATGATGGGCCAGTGGTTGCAAGCAGTGAGAAAGACGCATTCCCCACCCAAAAGCAGTAATGTTGACATCTATGGCTGGACGTTTCACGTTCCTTAAACAAAGACTACATCATGCAATGTAAGTTTGTAGTTAAAAAATACTACTTATACTGCGTTCCAATCACCTTTTGTGTATCATGAAAATTATTTGGTGAACTTGAAAGTTCAGGAAGATCCCGACTTCACCACTGGTAAGTTTATGCATCTGGGTCAAGTAGGCATTATGAAGTTGTATTTACGAATACAACGATATCAACAAGCCCATTATGCAAATGATCATGTTCACCTGCCACCAGGACGATTGGTGTGCGTACTTTACCAAAGCATCCGGCCTGCTTGTTCATGCCAAGTGCCACTTGTTAGATATTTTAACACCAGGTGGAGGATACAGTATGATAATTTATGATGATATTGCCATAATACTAG
Source organism: Paraescarpia echinospica (assembly GCA_020002185.1). Taxonomy (NCBI): domain Eukaryota; kingdom Metazoa; phylum Annelida; class Polychaeta; order Sabellida; family Siboglinidae; genus Paraescarpia; species Paraescarpia echinospica. Next base: position 53,854,456 of record CM034531.1, read on the forward strand.
TATTATATTGGTATTTATACAGCTTTTGTATTGTATTTAATCATGTGTATGGGTACGTTTCGTTGAGATTGGTTGATTTAAAGAATAATATTTATTTACCTGCAGAACGAGTCGACTGAACACCTAGATCAGGCCCCATGTTATAAAAAAATGCATAATCTGCCAAAGCAACTGAAAAAATGACTTGTGATGAATTTTGACTTTGAAAATAAGGTTTAGTTTTAGTCAGTATTGGTATGGGCAGATTTTTCCACAATTTAATTGTTGTGACGGGATGCAATGGTCTGTACAAACGGATGCTTAATTTATGGGATATGGGAAAATAAATACAATTTATGCAAATTTGAATTGTCTCTGACATTGTGTTAGTTTTTCTCATTTGTTTCAAGAACCCAAGTTAGTAAACATGTCATATTCACATGTATTGATTCCCTTTAGATACAATACTGAACCAATTGAAATATGGTCTTATCATGGTTTAGAGGGAGGTTTTCCAAGTTTTTTGGTGTAAAATCATGTTATACTGTACAAAAAGTACAAGTATTCCAACATACAAAATGTTTTAATGAATCCAAAACAGCTTATGAATTCAACAGTTCAATATTTAGACAAATCACTCACTCAAATCCCCAAAGAACAAGGTCATAATTTTGAGAAAGGTCATAACCTGACAGGGGTGTGATGTATTGTGATAATCCATCGGATTACTAATTGGACCTGAGGCTGCACCTTTGAAAGCAGTTTCCTACTGAAACACCTAAATTTCAACAACTGATGTTTCATTAAAACACCTTTGGGTTGTCAGTATACAAGATACTTTATTGAATTTCTCAAAAGAGAACTTTGTCATGTGGTCTGTTTAAGAATATGTTGCCATATATACAGTTTATACTGTGTAACATATTACAATAAAAAACGGACATCCTCCTTTAATGCAGGTTTCAAGTAGGAAAAGTTGTAAAGCACATATTTTTGTACCAACTAGGCAGATTCCAGGAAAAAAACCTAGTGGATTTGATGAATATTCTTCTTCCATTAATGACCATCAGTCAGGCAATTGACCATTATTGTCATAAAGGTTTGAGAAATGAAATGAGACCACCGCTCAGTGAGTCCATGACAGGTTTTTTTCCACCTAGGGATCTTTTATTTCCCGTGGCATATACACCAGGTAGAAAGAACCAACGGCTTAGTCTCTCATCCACAAGACACCGACAATGTTGGATGAACGAAATTGCCTAAGTTCCAACACAGCGGCCCAACCAGTACGAAACCCCCAGGGTTCCTCCGAACGACAGTCCAGCACTCTAACCGTTCGGCCTCTGCATATATTTTGTAGCTTGTCATCTCAAAATTATTTAGAATGCTAAAGGCCCGTCAACCAGTGCAGAATTTACAGATTTGTACAGAATTTCAAGTAAAAAAATTCGGATTTCAAAACCAAAATGATATGTCCAAGTTAGCTGTAGTTTTAGGAGAACAGTAATTTGAATCTACAGAAAACACATAAACCACACAAAAACAGACTAATTTTAGAGCATTAAGTCTCACTTTAATGCGAACATAGTTCTCAGAATATATACATACACGATAACATCAAGATAATATTTATCATACACAATCTGTCTTAAGACTTCTGACCAGAACATGATGTGCAAATCTACTGTATGCAATGGCAGTAAATTCCTCTGAGGTTGTTGTGCCTTAAATGCTACTCGTCACTTAACCTATACATCTATGTATGTATGTGAAGACATTGAAACAAAAAATTCCAAACTAGAAACCAAGTCATCAGATATGTGCATGGTTACACCGATATTTCAGGTATAACTATTTCTATGAGATATGTCACCCGCTCTAAAATTGTCATGTTTTCTGGCATTATACATACGAAACAACAAAACAGCTTTACAACGTATTGTCACAACATGACAAGTCTCTTTATGGTGAATAAGTCGTATTAAATGGAGTCTCACCTTCGGCTCAATCTCTCAAAATCACATTGCCTTGTGGAATGCAAACACAAAATTTGGTTGTTTCTCGGGAAAGAACCGTATTCACTGGCAGTATACTTTCTGCATACACACATTAAAACTAGCAAAATATATTAATTGGCAACTAAAAGTCAAACTGCACAAGTCATGCTTTTTGGACGCCACATCATTATTTCCAACACCTGTCATTAGCTTCACCAAGAAACACTATCCTTTCAACACGTGGAAACCTATCCGTTTTGGAAACAACTAAATGCATTTTGATTTACAGGAATTTGTCATCTCTTCAAAGATTTTTACAACTGGTAGAAACAGTTATTCCCCATACACATTAACCTTTTCTAACGAAAGCCAACACCGAGTCAGTATTCTTAGCGATTCACAATCCTGACTCGTCACCAAAGTCTGTCTCAGGAACACAACAGTGCAGCAAAACTCGTCCTTAGACCATATTTACACAACTTTCACCACCCTACGTTCCGCCTAGCAAGCATAAGTAACGATGCTCGATTACAAAACTTCACACTTAAGTCCCGAATCCAAGGGACCTTCACAAGTTTCAACCCTTCATTCTTCCACTTTGTGTATCTCCCAGTGCTTTTGTCCAGTGATTCGATTGGTCATTCAAAAGAGCCGCTTCTCGAAGCTGCAACAGAAGATGTCCCATACAATGTTTTAAAAAAAATTGTGGATTTGATGGACGTATAATGGTAAGTCGCAATATTGTTTCTCAAAACAAAGCAAACTTTATTATGAAAATGCTCATGTACACACAGAGGTGTGCATATGAGCGTTTCCATAATTTCTGTGCAATATTGTGGAAACACAAGACAATTATTCAACCGAGCTGTAGTATTGCAATATACAGTTGAAAAAGTTGGTTAAATTAATCTCGAGACTGAACAAAGCAGTCACCTTACAGAAGTATTTTTGCATGTCAAATATTTATAGAATACTAGACAAGTGCTGAAAATGAAAACTAATTTCACAGCCACTATTGTTTAACCGTGTAAACGGTCTGCAGTATGCGAGATAAATTCATCCCCATGGATGGAAGTACTCTAGGGAGGTGACAATGGTGAAATAAAGACATAGGACCTTATATACACACACACACACAACTAGTTTCAATTTGTCTTCATGCTTGAATTCCAAACAAGCTACCCACAGACATTACTAAGTTTCTGAAATGGAACTATATATCTTTTTAAGAAGCCATTCCATTATTATTATAAACTACGCCGTCAAATGAAAGGTTTTATAAATGATGTCGTAATAAAGATATGCCAGTGACACGCTTACAGAAATCAAAATTATGACTTGGCCCCAAAAAAGGAAGAATTTTTTTAAACAGGGCAACATTTGGAGAACACATGATTTTACTGAAAATGGGAAAATGCATGAAACGGTGATATGGGTAATGCAGGTGTCTCCCTGCAGAGGTGGGTACTTACGAATGTAGTCCGTGCACTCCGCCTTCTACCTGGGACGACATTGTGCGCTTCTCAAACTTCAGCTCCCCGGAATACATCATCGACCTGTTCACAGGACAAAGATCATTCTACACGGTGCAATTTTTCTGACACAAAATGTTATCATTTCACCATATGCAGTATACTCGTAATGGAATTTAGTGAACTTTATTTGTAAAAACAACATAATTTAGTAACAGTGTGGTTTCCCTGTAATAAAGATTTGGAACTACACACAAGGTCTATACAAATATTCCCATGTAAAACAGACATGCAACTACCGGTAGTTAGAATTGCTTAGTATTACATATACTTTGATTTCTCTTCAGTTTCCCTTTACAAATACTGCCGCAATGATGTTGCTAACAACGTCGATACAATTTGTATTACCATTCCATAGTTTGTAAGTATTATGGCCTTTAATACTTACAAACTACTATATGTGATGGACACACAAACACACAAGTACTTATGAAGAATCTGCCAGACATTAATGCGGTATTTGGATGTGAAAATGTACTTTGATGTGTTCAATTATGAGTGAAGATGATTTACTGCAAGTCTTTCCAACATGGCGAACAACAATGAATGAAGAACTAGAGGCAAGTCTTTCCAACATGGCGAACAACAATGAATGAAGAACTAGAGGCAAGTCTTTCCAACATGGCGAACAACAATGAATGAAGAACTAGAGGCAAGTCTTTCCAACATGGCGAACAACAATGAATGAAGAACTAGAGGCAAGTCTTTCCAACATGGCGAACAACAATGAATGAAGAACTAGAGGCAAGTCTTTCCAACATGGCGAACAACAATGAATGAAGAACTAGAGGCAAGTCTTTCCAACATGGCGAACAACAATGAATGAAGAACTAGAGGCAAGTCTTTCCAACATGGCGAACAACAATGAATGAAGAACTAGAGGCAAGTCTTTCCAACATGGCGAACAACAATGAATGAAGAACTAGAGGCAAGTCTTTCCAACATGGCGAACAACAATGAATGAAGAACTAGAGGCAAGTCTTTCCAACATGGCGAACAACAATGAATGAAGAACTAGAGGCAAGTCTTTCCAACATGGCGAACAACAATGAATGAATTCCAACATGGCGAACAACAATGAATGAAGAACTAGAGGCAAGTCTTTCCAACATGGCGAACAACAATGAATGAAGAACTAGAGGCAAGTCTTTCCAACATGGCGAACACAATGAATGAAAGAACTAGAGGCAAAATCTTTCCAACTTACTTAGCGAACAACAATAGATAAGAAGAACTAGAGGCAAGAGTCTTTCCAACATGGTGAACAACAATGAATGAAAAGAACTAGAAACTAGAATCTTTCCAACATGGCGAACAACAATGAATGAAGAACTAGAGCAAGAATCTTTCCAACATGGCGAACAACAATGAATGAAGAACTAGAAGGCAGAATCTTTTCAACATGGCCGAACAACAATGAATGAAGAACTAGGAGGCAAGTCTTTCCAACATGGCAGAACAACAATGAATGAAAGAACTGAGAGGCAAGTCTTTCCAACAAAGCGAGGCAACAATGAATGAAAGAACTAGAGGCAAGTCTTTCCAACATAAAGCGAACAACAGCTAGATGAAAGAACTAGTAGAATCTTTCCAACATGGCGAACAACAATGAATGAAGGGCAGAGGCAAGTCTTTCCAACATGAACGCAAAGAACAACTAATGAATGATGAAGAACTAGAAACCAAGAATCTTTCCAACATGGCGAACAACAATGAATGAAGAACTAGAGGCAAGTCTTTCCAACATGGCGAACAACAATGAATGAAGAACTAGAGGCAAGTCTTTCCAACATGGCGAACAACAATGAATGAAGAACTAGAGGCAAGTCTTTCCAACATGGCGAACAACAATGAATGAAGAACTAGAGGCAAGTCTTTCCAACATGGCGAACAACAATGAATGAAGAACTAGAGGCAAGTCTTTCCAACATGGCGAACAACAATGAATGAAGAACTAGAGGCAAGTCTTTCCAACATGGCGAACAACAATGAATGAAGAACTAGAGGCAAGTCTTTCCAACATGGCGAACAACAATGAATGAAGAACTAGAGGCAAGTCTTTCCAACATGGCGAACAACAATGAATGAAGAACTAGAGGCAAGTCTTTCCAACATGGCGAACAACAATGAATGAAGAACTAGAGGCAAGTCTTTCCAACATGGCGAACAACAATGAATGAAGAACTAGAGGCAAGTCTTTCCAACATGGCGAACAACAATGAATGAAGAACTAGAGGCAAGTCTTTCCAACATGGCGAACAACAATGAATGAAGAACTAGAGGCAAGTCTTTCCAACATGGCGAACAACAATGAATGAAGAACTAGAGGCAAGTCTTTCCAACATGGCGAACAACAATGAATGAAGAACTAGAGGCAAGTCTTTCCAACATGGCGAACAACAATGAATGAAGAACTAGAGGCAAGTCTTTCCAACATGGCGAACAACAATGAATGAAGAACTAGAGGCAAGTCTTTCCAACATGGCGAACAACAATGAATGAAGAACTAGAGGCAAGTCTTTCCAACATGGCGAACAACAATGAATGAAGAACTAGAGGCAAGTCTTTCCAACATGGCGAACAACAATGAATGAAGAACTAGAGGCAAGTCTTTCCAACATGGCGAACAACAATGAATGAAGAACTAGAGGCAAGTCTTTCCAACATGGCGAACAACAATGAATGAAGAACTAGAGGCTGTAGGGCTGAGCAGCAAGGCGAGCCTAAGACATAGGGGACTGGCGAGATCTTGAGAAAGCTTTATATGCCACACAACATAAAGAGAATAACTAAGTATCCAACCGAGTTTTCTCGTAGAAACGACGATATTTGTAAGCCTCACCTGAGCGCTGACAGACTCTTGCTGCCAATGTCCTGACAGGCGTGTTGGAGACCGGTGACTAGGTAGGGCAGGAACTTATGGATGGAACCTTTGTCAATGACGGAGCCTGACACACCCTGGGCCACTTTGATCTTGTCACTCTCGCTACAATGACAGATTTATTCAATTATAGGTGATCTCCAAGTTCATAAAGTCCCCCAAACATATTGCAATGACTGTATGTTTTATTTTTGTATTTATAGAATTATTTTTTAATACCTTGTTTTCGGACACTTCTGTAACAATAATTTTACACCAAGTATTGATAACACAAATGAATTTACAAGCCATGTTAATACATGGAGCTGTAAACTATGTCGTGACGCCAAACTTCGTTTGTGAACGTAAGTATTCAAACGGTGTATCTGAGAATAATATTGTGTGTATTAAACGTTTTCGGAAAGGTGATTTAAAAATATTTCTGAAGTATCCTAATAAACAGTCATTACAGTAGCGCTCACGTCCTCAATATGTGGCATGTAATGAATTGCGTGAAATTACCAGTAAAAACATGCAAAAAAATGGGCCAAGAGGCCCTGAAGTCCTTTGGACCAATAAGTCGATATGTGACCCCAGCTGACCAAATGAGTGATAAGTTGGAAAAATGTTAACATTGTTTTCTTACATTCTTGTAAAGGTTGGGTAGGGAGCTTTACACGGTTTCAAAAATTATGACTGCTACAAAAATTGGCGAAGTTATGGAGCATTAAACATGGTAGGGATCAAAAAGTAAAAATGAAGAAAACGGCTGTTGAAGTTTTATATTATATATGCAAATGGATTGCATGGAAATATTACATGCATGACATTCAAATGTGGCACACAGTATGTATGTTATGTTGCAATGAGACACTGGAAGTACAAATGTGCTGCTACAAAGACTTATCGAGTTATGCCAGATTATGTCTTCATGTGTAAAACTAAGAGGACAGATTTTTTGAGAGCAAAAGGTACACTAAAGAAAATTTAAAATGACGAAGCTAATGTAGAGTTAAGAGAATTGGCTAGTGGGTATAAATGCTTTATAAAACAAATATCAAAATGCTACAATAAACAGTTATATGAAAACTTGCACAACCTAAAACATAGCAGAATACTGGGATATACTTAATAAAGCAAGTAACAGCAGTGAAAAATGTGGAAATATTTCACTGGATAAGTTTATGAACCACTTTAAAAAACTTGGTGAAAAACCTGAAAGTGAAACTGCAGCTAGTGAGATACCTTTTGATTCAAGAAAGATTTCCCAGTCAAACACAAAATGAGGTACTAATGCAAATAAAAAAACAAAAAGGCATGTGGTAGTGATAATGTTATAAATGAATACTTAAAAAAAACAGGGCCAGGCTGTGTCAGCTTTCTTCTCATGTGATGTAGAGGTACAGCAAGGAGAAACTTGTCTCCTTTGTTATTTGCTATTTACCTGAATTTTGAACACCGTTAGTCATAATTATAAGGGACTTGACAAGGCAGCTGGTAACATTTACAGCAACTTTAGTGATGTAGACATTTTCTTGAAAATGTATGTTCTACTATATGCCGATGACACTAGAATGATTCAATCAAATACAGATTTCTTGTGTATAGCGGAACTATGTCAACTCTTCTAATGGTTGACATTTGGTTGTTTTAGGTTTCAACTATATTGTGAATCTGTAATTATTAGTCTATATTGATACAATTGATTTACATAGTACCATGTCTACACAAGGCATGGCAAGTATAAACAGAACAGTAGAATGCATTTGATATCAATAAAGTGTAGGATATTTCACTCTATAGTTGTCAAGAATATTAATTTTCTATATTTGTCACCTACATCTTTAACCAATATACACCACAGTCACACCATTTTATAATAATTAAATGAACATCAAAATAAACACAACTTGCAATTATAAAAAATCAAGTTTTGAAGATTTTAAAAGCTGCAGGCAATTGAGTTTAACAGTGGTCAAATGTGTCTGCTCTGCCTGTGACCAATAAAAGATTAGTTAAGGTCTCAATGGAACAATGCAGAGTGGAGTGAGGCCGGCACAGTTTCTGGCACAATACACAAACTCTACTGTTGGGGGTGGTCTCAAGGGCTCTTCTCAAAACCACATCATTAAATAATGTAAAACTTTTGCACTTTGGGGGTCCCTGAACCTTAGAATGATTCAATCAAATACAGATTTCTTGTGTATAGTGGCAGCACCCTAAGATACATCTATGCAAAAAAGTTGCTGAGCAGTTTCTGAGATACGGCAGCTAACAGCGGACGCAGAGTGATAGCAATAGTCCCTAAAAATCACTGCAGGAAATGGTGTCAATATGTTGTTATGATTAAACCATCCCACAAGCGTGTGTACGATGGATTTACAATATTTGCCTATCCAGACTTACCTGAAGTATCGACTTTGACTAGACACGTTTTTCTCCATGGCGTCGAGCGAGCCCATTCCGCGGTATTTTTTTAAACGCACGCCGTCAGCGAAGAAGTATTCACCCGGTGCCTCGGACGTTCCCGCCAGAAGTGACCCCATCATAACTGAAACACACCCATCCACTCAATAGACAGATTTAAAGGTAAATTCTTACTTAGTGCAGTATCCAGTCCTTATGACTGTTTATCATTGGCATCAATTAAACTAATTGAATTATACCTGTAATGAATAGGCTTTTAATCATCAGTTTCCCTTATGTTATACTTAACTGTCTAACATTTACATATGTAACATTATTTATATACAGGAGTGTACTATGTTTAGTGTGATTTAATAGGCTATCAGCTCGATAAGTTTTTAACTTCTCTGGTAGCCACCTCATCTGTTGATTTTGTTCTTGAAATATGTTATACATCATGTGGATGAGGAAATAAATTTACTTTACACAATTATTTCAACTGTATTTTTGCCACATGAAAAATGTACATAAAACAAGGAAGAGTAAACTTACCAGTGGAGGCACCTAGTGACAATGCTTTCACAATATGGCCGACATTCGCAATGCCTCCGTCTGCCAACACGGGCACCCCGAATCTGCGAGCGTACTCCGCCACCCGATATACGGCCGTTCCCTGTGGTCGACCAACCGCCATTACTGGAAAATGAATTATTTGAGAAGCATTCAGATATGATTTAATTAATGCACAAAAGCACTGAATACAGCACGAGGATTTAAAGGCAACTTGTTATATCGTGCAGTATCCAGTCCTAAGGACTGCTCAAAGCACTTTACATTTTACTGCCTGGCAGACCTGTTCAATTGAACATCATCTCAATTTCTCTGAGAAGCATTCAGCCACACTGCAATTACTACAATCGTACACAAATATCCACCAGTGTGTTCACCACCAGGTATTCATTCATACATGTGAATGAACTCGAGCCTCATGGAATGAATGAACTCGCCCATGGTTCACAAAGGCAGCATGAGGAAGTGAACCGTGCCAAGCCAACATGTTGTATAATCATCATAATTATTACTTTGTATCACTAATCAGTTATGACTGCCATGACATACAGTGTAATATACAATTTCATAAAGGTAAGTTCTTATATAGCACAGTATCCAGTCCTCAGGACTGCTCAAAGCACTTTACTCCCTGGCAGACCTGTTCAATCGAATACCATCTTGACTTCTCTGGAAAGCATCCCACCAGATACTCATTCATACAGCCGAGTGAACAGGAGCAACGTATAGAGAACGGTTCGACACCGCCGCACAAGATTCAAACCTGGGTTCTCTCGGTTGAGAGTCCGAAGCTCTAGCCATTGCACCATGGCGCTACACTAAATAATGAACATTGCATGCACATTTAATGATACCTTCACACAATGAAAACACAAAATCTTAAATAAACCAATTTAATTTTTGACACCCAACTGCGATGTTTGTAACGAGACCCAGGTGGCACAACTCACCTTCCTGCGTGATACAGATGGAGCCACTGCCCATGCCGACCCGGAGTGCATCGACGCCCGCGTCAATGAGATTCTTGGCTTGGGCGGCGGTCACTACTGCAACATGACGCTAATATAGACGGTGACACGTCTCCTAAACTAACACAACATTGACACAGGATCAGAGTGACAACTTGACTGAGACAAAACTATTTTTTGAATTCTAGTAAAAAATATAATACAGTCGAACCTTACTCGATGGTCACCTCGGTAATACAGCCACCTTGCAATTAAGGTCACCCTAGGACAGACACAAGTTATTTCCATAACAGCAAATATAGGAAACGAGTCCTGCTCATACGGTCACCGCACTATTCAGGTCACTTTCCGAGGGTGACCTTAACAGGGAGGGTGCAGTCAGGGTCCACACAGAATGAGCAGTCAAATTCAAAAACATTTGGGGGGAAAATGGGTACTTGAACAGAAAAATCAAATTCTAGAACTTTCAAGAGTTTTCAGGGATCTGTGTGTACCCTGGTTTCAATGTACCATTTGCTTCATATATAAAACAGTTGATATAAACAGGAAATAGTCTTGATGTTTGGGTTGGCAAGACGACACTGACACAAAACTTATGTTTCAGGAAAAGAATTTTACAGAAAATTGTGTCGTTACAACTAACAAAAGAACAATCTTGATTTCTTTGAAAGACGATGGACAAAAACAATTGATTGTACCGACTCAGAAGGCATGTCTGTCTATTATGTTAAGTCAACCAACACTAACCGTACACAAAATGGCTGCCCCCAACCAAATAACAACACATTTATAATAACACATTTCTGACAATAACACGTTTTTAATCGTGACACTATCCACTTTATTTAAACGTGTAACACCCTATGAGTCGATATGGTGCAAATTGTTACCTTCTGAATCATAAATCATGTTTAATTTATCCACCTTTGTGGCACCTACACACATACTTATGGGCAGCAGGCAAGTGCTGCCACCTGGTGATTACAATGCACACCAAAGTAATGACCCACCGTTGCCACCGATGACCTGGAGATTGGGGTACTTCTGTTTCATGTAGTGGATCATATTGATCTGGTAGATCGAATTGCCTTGGGACGAATCCTGGACGAAACACGTGGAAAAACAACATGACACCGACAAGAGAAATAACACGATGCAGACGTGACAGGTTCCAGTTTACACAGGTATTAAAGCCCTGCGCGGGGCGGGTTTTGGCCCGCAGCCCGCGGGGGCCCACAACCCGCGGGCCCCTGCGGGCTGGATTTTTGTTGTTGTTGCGATGCGGGTTAAGTTTCAATTTGTGCGGGGCGGGGCGGTCTGCGGGTCAGGTCACTGCGGGGCGGGGCGGTCTGCGGGCTAGTAATTTCTTCATGCGGGCTATTGCGGGCTGTTTTTTGTAACTCATTAATGGTCACCAGTTACTCAAAGGTGGGACATTCTTTGAGCTAATTAATTGGGGATTACCAGATTGCCCTTTTGTTTGTGTTTAAACAGTGTTATGATAATGTGCTGGCCTGCCTTGCCAGCTTCAGTCAGGTGTGATTACTGGCTTCTTCCAGATGGAAGTATCAGTTCAGGCCATCAATCTGTTTGTGTAATTAAGCCACCAGGATGTCCATAAAGTGCAGTTACCCCAATTAGACAGGAAATGCCTTTGATGTGTGGAGACTGGAGACCATGCCACTTGGCACTGGCTAACAATGCCTAACTGCTAAGAACAAGAACTGTCAGTCTTCCTCTGTAGAAGTAAGATAGCTCAAGTCAAACTGCCTTCTACACTAGTATAATCCGGTGCCAGTAGCCAGGTCCAGAGGGGATTTTGAGCCTGTTATATGGACATGTGAAAACCCTCTCAACAATCAGTAGTCTACAATCAGAAAATGTAAATTGCTAACTAATTATAATATCAGCAGATTGCACCTTTGTGCACCAGACTCAACCTTTGAACAACTTGTGTTCATGCAGTACAATGGCAAATAGATTATAAGATTCATAGGATGCCACGGAAATTAATGCCAGCGGTGTGAATTTCATTGTTCCTCATAAAAAATGATCAACTGCCATTGCATATTCACATGTGCTGAATTATATCAATTAGATTAATTAATAATGTTAAAATACGTTAAAATTTGTACTCATACCTTTACTTTGCCCCAGGTCTGCTTATCACCTTCAGGCATTTACATTATAATGACAAGGGTTCTATTTGTCTTAAAGATGGAATTCCGAGTACGACATGGTTGTCACCCAGCGCCTTGCATTTGTTAATATTGTAAACAACAACTATTAATAAAGATTATATATTTTTAATGATTCCATGTCATCTGTTGTGGGCTGCGGGGCGGGTGCGGGCTGACTTTTGACTAATTACTGCGGGGCGGGTTGCGGGCCAAGTTACTGCGGGGTGTGGCGGGCTGCGGGCCAGGATGTGGCAAAATATGCGGGGCGGGCTGCGGGCTGAGTTGTAATATGCGGGGCGGGCTGCGGGTCAAATGACATTGTTGCGGGGCGGGTGCGGGCTCAGATTTCCAGCCCGCGCAGGGCTTTAACAGGTATACGTCGGAAAGCCCCCTAATTCATGTTTACTCTCGGTTCCAATTAATACAAAGTTAGTTGGAACTGGAATTAAATTTCTTTAAATTAGCTCTGAAGTTAATGTATTGCAGCAGTAAACATTATCAACCGAGAATGTGTAATCATATCCGATTAAATGTGTTTTCATGTACAAATTTAACAGTGTCAAAACAAATTGAAATTGTCCTTTTTAAGCTGGAATAGATCATTTGGAATATACATTTTTGCAAAGTGGAATTGGATTTTTTGGAATTGACCTGAATTGGAATTGATCCCCATGCCTGAATGGATTTATGTTTAACACTGTTTTTCCCAAACTCCCACCACCAGCCTATCTGTCATGCTCCCAAAACACCCACTGGATCAACTAGACTTTGAATTATACATGTGGTGACATCTACTGGATATACTCTGTCATGTAATTATAAATCTTAGTCTATTTGCTGTACACATTTCTCACGTGGCTTTAAGTTGGATGTTTCTTGGTTAGCGCTGTGGGGAATTGGAGGACATTTCATTAAAACATCACGGGTCTAAACTGTAAAAACGACTATAAAACAATCCACAAGTCCAAAACCAGATGTGGAATATGTATCATTTGTCAATAACCGCACACAAGAACCACAGGTGGAGAACATACCAAGACGATAAAGTCAACGCCTGCCTGGACCAGCAGCTCTAGTCGCGCTTTGTCTTTTTCGTGAGTACTGATTGCAGCACCCACTAGGAGCTGTTTCCTGAAACACACAGAGTAATTATTGAATGAACGATTAGTTTCACATGGAATGATACAATGCAATGTAAATATAACATCTTTACAACCGTTTCTAATTTAGGGCATTTCTTTTAACATGAGTATCGTACAAACGTTTAATTAAATGTGCAGTAGAAATTATCAGAAACATTTTCACACTTCTTTTCAAAAACACAGACAAGTAGGTTACAATTTGACTGATTTATTTTGTATACTCTGCTACAGGTTATTATTTCAAATCAATGCTTCATCGATTAAAAAAGTAAAAAAAGGTAAGTTCTTATATAGTGCAGTGTGCAATCCTCAGGACTGCTCAAAGCGCTTTACATTTCTACTCCCCGGCAGACCTGTTCAATTGAGCATTATTTCAACTCCTCTGAGAAACATCCAGCCACGCAGCAATTAATATGCGAAGACTATTCGTACACAAATATTCACCACTGTCTATAGCCAGGTACTCATTCATACAGCTGAGTGAACTGGAGCAATGTATAGTGAACGAACTTGCCCAAGGTTCGACACCGCCACATAGGATTCGAACCCGGGTTGTCTCGGTCGAGTCTGAAGCTGTAACCACTGCACCACGCGATTACGGGGTATTTAACAGGCATGCGAGAGGAGGCAAGTCACTTCTGAGGAACATTTGCCCGCGGTGCGGCAAACTGGGGAAGAAAGGGGGATCTGGGGTGGAACTCACAGAAAATTCTTTTAAAGACATCATTGTCTGGGATGCAACCTAATATATTTTCACACTGTTTTTGTCTAATCCCGTAACTTCCATTTGATATAAAATCACAAACATAGTGCACAGAAACACTACATTTGGGATTTTATTAATTAAAAGTGTAAGCTTACTGTTCCCTGCACATAAATAAAGGCACATCGTTTTCATGTCACACAAAAAACCAGAAGCAGTATATAGTACATTAAAACTACATTACAATGTGAAAAAAAACACAAAAATGCTTTAAATAAACAAGGTTTATTAAAATGACAATTCTAATGTACACAGAAATGTCCACATCTACTAGAGTTCACTGAGGACATGTGACTTCACTTCTTTTCTTGCGTGTGCTTGATCCTGGCATTCACAGCTTTCTTTCTCTTCTCTGCTCTCTGCTTGAGCAAGGACTAGAGGTGGACAGATTTCAGTCCCTTTGCCTCTTGGGAAACCTGTTCAGCAGCTTTTCTCTTGCTTCTTCAAATTCAACTCGTCCCCTCTCTGTACAAACATCCTTCCTGATGCCATATCCCCTAAAAGCATTCATATTAACATCGTCAGGTAAATTTAATACAAATTGTGAGTTACTTAATAATAACCTAAACCATACGTTATTGTGAACAGGTGTACTTCATGTTGACGTATTATTGCCCAGCCAAGAAAACGTTTGGCATATACTTATTTTTATAAAAAAATAATTTATAAACCCATCTAGGTTACGCCTTTTTATCGCCAAAACTTATACCTCGTTTACAATTCGTGTTTACATATCATTAACGGTGCAGTATGAAGCCATGTTCCGTGCAGCGACGTGCGCACATGCCGGCGCCGTAACGTAAGTCCCATAGGCCATTACGACACCTCACGCGGCAGGCGAAACGTTTGAATATTTATCAAAA
This sequence comes from Paraescarpia echinospica, assembly GCA_020002185.1. Classification (NCBI taxonomy): domain Eukaryota; kingdom Metazoa; phylum Annelida; class Polychaeta; order Sabellida; family Siboglinidae; genus Paraescarpia; species Paraescarpia echinospica. The sequence continues at coordinate 53,869,716 of CM034531.1, forward strand.
TTACGATCTTAAACCCACACGACAGTTACGTTAATTCTGATAAGCCAGTCACTGTTAATGAAATAATACCCTAACGATCATATAAGAATGTTTGAAATAAGAGAGGACAACTTACTGTAGACACTGGACACGACTTCGAAAACAACGCCCACCAACGCATGCACGGATTGTAAGCTGGGCCGTGATTGGCAGTTTCTGGCCATTCAGAATGCGGCTTGCTTTTAAAAAAGGATGAATGGGCGACGATCATGAATCGAAAATGTTTATTGTCGATACGACGATGTCTGCCAAGTCACAACCCCCCATAGTAAAAAAAATTTTTTTTGGATTTGGACGAATCAGAGAAACGGCCAAATCGAGTTCATGAACCGCGGAAATCCGTGTTTTCGCGAAAGAATCTCATGCCTGATTTAAAGAACAGCTTCAATTTAAGACTTACTTATCGTCTTTACTCGCCAGCGGAAACTCGCGATTTTTCTTCAAGTCTGTCCGGGCAATTAGTGCCACCAATTCACCGTTTTCATTCACAATTGGCAGTTTACCTACAAATAAGAGCAGGGTGCACAATGACTTTAGCTGGAAGGTAATCCGTCGGACTGGCTGACTCAGAAACAACTAGTCCTGATATTTGTATCATTTTACTAGTCGTAAAAAAATTAATGTGCTGGGTACCATACCTTTGTATCATAGTGACAGTTATGGCTGTTTCTAATTTCAATTAAATGTTCAACTAAATGTGTCATTAATAGAAAGAAATACTTGTGATTTCGTAGATCCAATTACAGTCATCAGCAGAAGTGACTTTGTGACAGCAAATGGCAGTGGTGGACAATGCGATGCCAGCAGAATCTGAAGTCTCACGGCGACAAAGGACTGACATTGTCGGGCTAAGTTGCATCGTGTGGCCTATACTTTTTATTAGCGGTTCCTTTCCCGAAGCCGACTGAACAATCAGTAACATTGCTGGCGTTCGTAACTTGGTAAAATAAGCACCCGATGCGGGAATAACGCATCTACGATGGGATAGCACGTAACAATGTCTGCAACCCGCGCATGTATGTTTGTCCATGTCGCTCATCACTCATGGTTGCTAGGCAACACTACCTAACATCATGTATGTCAACAACCGCCATTTACGTTCTCTGCATTCAGCAAGTTTCCTATTCAACGGTCGTACGGAATATTTAGCTGCATGTGATGAAATGCTACCTTATTGCTTTATTTTGTTTCATCACAGCACCCAACTAGCATGTATACAGCGTAAATTAATTAATATAATCCAAGCTAGTCCAATGGGACTGCTCTTCTAAACAGGGACTAGTCTGGTCACTGAAACTACTCGTCCAGGACTCATTTCGCAGCCTGTAAGAGTCACCAAATTACTGACGTCTCCCTTCAAGCTCTTCAGTATGAAATCTGTGAAATGCTACTGTAAACTCACCAGGTTGATTGGATAAAATCACGGAGGAAGAAATAAGATAACTTTACTTACTTAAATGACACAAATTCTACAGTTAGTAAACAAAATATGACAGTAAGTAATGATGATTTGTCATTTGTAGTAACTGGAAATGGAATCATAAGAACGATAAAAGGGAAATTACAAGTTTCCATGAATGTGAAGGATACTGAAGTAAACATATGTGACCCATCTTAACAAAATGAGTCTCATGTCAGAAATTTTTAATATTGAGTTATTAGTAGCGTTGGAAAGAGCAGAATCTCTGCTTTCACATGGTGTATCATGTAAGAAGATATCTTAATTCTAACTGAAGTTATGGCTTAACAAACACATGTGGGGTAGAAACCTTCAAACCCAGAAAACGGCCGTCAAAGTTGATGCAAATTATTCGTTATGTTTCATGAAATGTACCTTAGTTACCATCTTCCAAGCTCTCTGGAGGTCACATAATGTAGTTATTAGCATACGTATGCCCATATATGGGAAGATGACGCGTCAAGCTTCGTGGTGATATCCCATATGTTAGGAGCATCCCAAAATTAGCAGTTGCGAACGCACGCAATTATTGGCATTTTCGGCGTTATTTTAAGGAAATCGAGCAGAACACTTCGCACAGCTCTAAAAAAATTGCCTTAAAATACACAAAACAGAGTTAATTAGTGGGTAGCTAGAGTAGCAATTGATAAAACAAATACCAAAGAATAATTTTCAGAGGAAATCTCAAAATCGATGGATTCACAATTTGTTCACATAAACGGCATTTACGGAAAATCAGATTTGCCGACATCTGACTCATTTTGTTAAAGGGAATAAAAACATCTATTGCTTGAATTCATGTTATATTACATCCTGCTATCTATTTCCACGTCCACCAAGCCCCAAAAATGAAAAAAATTCAATGAATTAGAAATTCCACATTTTATGCTGTGCATCCGGACATTTTCGAATATGCATATTTTTGGTGCGCTTTTCGGGATGCCGAGATGTGACATCACTTATGACTCAAACTCGCATCAGGCCGACCCTTTCCATGCATTCAGAGCATGTTTACAAGTATAGCTTTTGGGTAGAAATGAGCGTCAGAACGAGTTATTGTGCAATATTCCGACGTAATGCAAACACTAGACATCATAGAGGAACAAGCAGTTATCTTACGGTTCCACATGAATCCAATTTTATTCAAAACAACGAATGCGAATGGGCCTACAAGTCGACTAGGTTTCGCCGAGCTTGGGCTCGTTTTCAGAATAATTATATCGAATGCAACCAACGGGAGATAATCTACACCAACAAACATACATAGCGAACATATATTGTATCCAGCTACATAAAGTAACGTGTATTATCTCATAATATCACTAGAATATCGATATATAAAGGAGTTGTACCATTTATCATAACAACTTAAATCAGTCAAAGAATTTCCGCTGTTCCCACTAGCTCAGTGGGTAGGCGCGTTGGTTACTCGTCATTTATTTTACAATCGCGCGACGCTGGTTCAATCCTGACAGCATGCAAACTTTTGATTTTCTTTACACTTTTTTTGTTTATGTTTTCATGAAGTAATATAAACAAAATCATTTTATACTATAATGCAGTTTGTAAATAATTTTTATTTTTGTAGTAATTATTTATTCGCCACAAAAATGAAAATATGGTCATGATATAACAATGTTTCTAAATTTTATTTATCCAAACAAATATAATGTAATGGATATATAATTTATTAATTGTAAATATATGTGACCCATCTTAACGAAATGAGTTGCATGTCAGAAATTTTTAATATTGAGTTATTAGTAGCGTTGGAAAGAGCAGAATCTCTGCTTTCACACAGTGTATCATGTAAGAAGATATCTTAATTCTAACTGAAGTTATGGCTTAACAAACACGTGGGGTAGAAACCTTCAAACTCAGAAAACGGCCGTCAAAGTTGATGCAAAATATTCGTTATGTTTCATGAAATGTACCTTAGTTAACGTCGACAGATCTTGCTAAAATTTCGTCCTAGTCCGCCTCGCTTCCATCCATCAAGTCTTCCAAAAAATACTCCTCGATCAAACTGTAAATCTGTGCGCAATCACTTCCATCCGAATTTAACAGCTTCGCCACGTTAAACAAAATTTTTCGCGTCTTCTTAATCGCTATCTGGGTCAGCAGTGACTCGGTGGAAATACATGGTGCGCATGCATGTGTTTACAGATTATATAAATGACCCATCACTGAACCAATGAGAACAGCTGCCTGGGTCACGCAGTTGCATTTGCTACCACATTATCGTAATTGTTTACACAGCTGGCCTAACAGGGGGCGTCTTCCAAGCTCTCTGGAGGTCACAGAATGTAGTTATTAGCATATTTATGCCCATGTATGGGAAGATGACGCATCAAGCTTCGTGGTGATATCTCATATGTTAGGAGCGTCCCAAAATTAGCAGTTGCGAACGCGTGCCATTACTGGCATTTTTGGCGTTATTTTAAGGAAATCGAGCGGAACACTTCGCACAGCTCTATACAAATCGCTTTAAAATACACAAAACAGAGTTAATTAGAGGGTAGCTAGAGTAGCAATCGATAAAACGAATACCAAAGAATAATTTTCAGGGAAAATCTCAAAATTGATGGATTCGCGATTTGTTCACATAAATGGCATTTATGGAAAATCAGATTTTCCGACATCCGACTCATTTCGTTAAGATGGGTCACATATTGTACGGTAATATATTGTAATTATATATGTGAAAACAGATTGAGATGTCTGGATAAATACAATTTAGAAACATCGTTATATATAATGACCATATTAAAATTGTTGTGGCGAATAAATAATTACTACAAAAATAAAAAAAATATTTACAAACAGTGCATTATAGTATAAAATGATTTTGTTTATATTACTTCGTGAAAACATAAACAAAAAAGTGTAAAGAAAATCAAAAGTTTGCATGCTGTCAGGGTTGAACCGGCGTCGCCCGATTGTAAAATAAACGACGAGTAACCAACGTGCCTACCCACTGAGCTAGCGGGACCAACGGAAACTCTCTGACTGATTTAAGTTGTTATGATAAATTGTACAACTCCTTCATATATCGATATTCTAGTGATATTATGAGATTATACACGTTACTTTATGTAGCTGGATACAATATATGTTTGCTATGTATGTTTATTGGAGTAGATTATCTCCCGTTGGTTGCATTCGATATAATTATTCTGAAAACGAGCCCAAGCTCGGCGAAACCTAGACCTAGTCGACTTGTAGGCCCATTCGCATTCGTTGTTTTGAATAAAATTCGATTCATGTGGAACCGTAAGATAAATGTTTGTTCCTCTATGATGACTAATGTTTGCATTACGTCAAAATATTGCACAATAACTCATTCTGATGCTCGTTTCGACCCAAAAGCTATACTTGTAAACATGCTCTGAATGCATGGAAAGGGTCGGTCTGATGCCAGTCTGTGTCATAAGTGACATCACGTTACCACGTGATCGCCTAGCTAATTAAAATTTTATTTTCCGCGGGAATCGCTTCACAGACGGGCTTGAAATTTATGCTACAAATGTATTTTTCTGTATTTGTTTAATGTCGTCAAATGTTACATACAATGTTAAACTTTGTGTACACATGGAAAAAGGATTTTAGCTAATGCCTTATTTTTATTTCCTTTAAGATGGGTCACATATATTCTTGTTAGAATATGAAAAAATGAAAACATGATTTAAAGTCTCTAGCATGTTTGCATTCACTTTGCCTGTAAAGCTAGATGTTGAACAGCTATTGACCACAGTATTATTTGCAACGTACCCTTTTTACTTTTTTGCAGGATTTGATTGGCTTCCTTCAGCGAGACCCCATGGGGCGGAACACCGTGTGGCGCCACTATCAAGTCGTCCAATTTTGTCATCACCTTCAAGAGAATTTGCATACTAACTTCAGAATGTTGCAAAAATACACATTTATGACACACAATCTTTATAAATAATTTCCAGTGATAACTGCAAGTTACAAAACTAGTCAATCCGACGGGTTTTTAATTATTCATTTGGTATATTTGTAGCATGCGCAGACAATCACTTTTAATGCGAAAAAGCAAGTTCAAGTATTATCATAATTACACAAAAAATGAGAGGTGCAAACTTTTACCTTTGACACTGGTGTGCTGTACTCTGACTTTGTGAGGAAGTCGACGTCGCGCTGCGTAACGAGACCGACTAGTTTGCCTCCCATGTGGCCGCTGTCGGTGATCGGAATTCCCGAGAAGCCATATTTCTTCTTCGCCTCGATGATGTCAGCGACCTTGTGTTGTGGCGACATGACGACTGGATCGATGATGAAGCCCTGCTCGTACTTCTGCACGGCAACAGAGGGGAGACGGTGAGAATGGGTGGAAGGATAGGTTTTGAAAAGGGAAAACATTCACGCATTTTCTAGATGGGTTCCGACAACACACGACTGCATTAAAGCTAGTGGCTGGGTTGGCCGGAAATCTAAAACATTCCATTGCTGGTTTTTTATTCCGCTTCTTGAAAGGGATAGAAAAATTCTATTATATCTATCATTACTGCTCTAGCAGGTGTAGACCAACACATGCTTGTCTAATATTACTGAAGCAAATATATTTAACCGATTCTGAGCATTAATAATGTAGCGTCATGACTTGGTGCACTAATGGTTTTTAAAGATTTACACAAATGTTGGATTGAAATTGAACACTTACAACCGTAACTCTGACGACTGTATGTGACCTTTACATCAAATTACATGATACAACAGCAGTGGAATCAGACAAGGGAGATATGTTGAACAGGTTGACGAACCTTGACACAGCGTACTTCGTTTGCTTGAAACTCCGCTGTGCAGTTGTGGTGGATGACACCAACGCCCCCATTCAGCTGTCAACAGAACTAACACTGTGAGAATACAGCGTGACGGCTCATGCATGGGCCAATTCCGTTTTGTTAATTCCAATTCTAAATCCACCTCGCAAATCCAATTCCAACTTAGAAAAAAATAAATTCCAATTAATGTTAATACAGTTTTATTCATACTTCAAAACGTGCACAATCATATTTTAAAAACACATATGATTAAAAGTACTTGTACTTCTGTTAGTTAATTGGCTCATGTCTGCTGCTGCAAAAAATCCAATTCCAAACAATTTAATTTGTATTCAAACTAACTTTTGAAAATCAATTCCAATTCAGGAACTGAGGGTCAACTCATCGAATGCTGTTGAATCCATGAAAAAACAACAACTTTGGTCAGTATATATCAAGTAACTTGAGATGCTACTGTTAGACAATGTAGCTTTAATTTTATAAATGTGAAATATCTTATTAGTGTTCAGTAATATATACAACAGTTCAAGCGTAGGTGACTCACGGCCATAGTGATCGCCATGCGAGATTCTGTGACAGTGTCCATTGGGGAAGAAACGAGCGGAGTTTTCAACATAAACTTCTTTGTCAGTGCAGACGACAGCTCCTGCAAACACAGCACATCCTCCCACAATGCACCTAGTCACATCTTACACACCTCAATTCATTTGAAATTTTACACTGATACTGTTATACCATAATCTACTTTATTATTATCTCATATTGTACAACTGGACAAATAAGCAACTGTGTCTGTCTGTCTGATAATGACAGAGTGGAAGGCTAGAAATATGTCAAAACAGGTCATAATAAGTAAACCAAATTTGCTCGCACATATTTGTTTACAGCATTTTCTAATCGTAGTTTTCAGAAAAAAAGCACAACATTTTACTTTGAAAGGCGAATCAACTCATTTCATGATGAACTGCATTTATCATGATATAACTGTCAAAGCTAAACATTAGCAGTGGAACCAGAATTGACTGTTGTCACGAGACACAACTGTACACATGCACGCACTTATTTCTGTACAACACGCGCAGCGATTCCTACGCGACGCAAAGTGCCTACAAAACAACGCAAACCAGTTCTAACGGTGGTGAAATCAAGGCGCGCCTCTAGCCGTGCTGGCAACTGTGGTGGTGCATAATCGCCACGGAGCTAAACGGTGCGGGAAAGCGACAGGTTTTCGGCTGCCGGTTACCTCAGAGTGGCTCATAAAATGTGGACACAGAACGTCACAGGCCGATTTGCCGAGATCGTCTTGTACAACAGCGGCCACCGTTATACACGACAGCTATAGAGGGCAGCACCGGAGAGTGGTTCCAAGTGCACGAAAGCAGCATAGTGAAAGCAAGAGATATTGTTTCAGCGTTGGACTCTACTAATGTTTGATTTCTTGAAACTCGTTCGGGAATCACGCGGCCGTAACATGTATACCGGGAAACAAATTCAAAGGAGATATTTGGTACAAGATCATTTCAATAATAAATCACTGCACCTCAGAAAAATATAGTATCACCATAACTGTCATACTTGTCATAACTGTCATACTTGTCAGTTGAAGTCTACTCCACATAATTGTCATACTTGTCAGTTGAAGTCTACTTCACATAATTGTCATACTTGTCAGTTGAAGTCTACTTCACATAATTGTCATACTTGTCAGTTGAAGTCTACTTCACATAATTTTGAAAACAACTGTGATCCTAGGAATTGACAGCGTTATCTTCCATGTATTGTAAAAAGTTAAGTGGCAGAATTGACACCTTGGAATGTGATGGCTATTTTTACCACCTTGGACTGGGTTTGACAAAATTATTTGACTGCAGTTACATGGGTTGACTGAAGGACATCAGTGCAAACAAATTACCTTATGGGTATACTAATTACTTGCAACTACTTGTACAAGTACTTATTATGATACATCATGTACGACGTAACTAGGTACACAACTGTCTACCTGTCAACAGATTCAGCTTATTCGTCAACAAAAGCGAAACATTACTCTCTGACCAAGGCAATTAGAAACATAGATTCCACCAATATATAGAGAAAATATCTACTTGAAATGAAAAGTCAAATTGGGAGACACAAAATAAATTAAGGTAGATCTGACACAAACTCACAAATAGTACAATAGTAGTGGTGTCTCAGGGGACAACAAAGAAGCTTCATGAAGTTAACAACAACACTGCTGAAGGGGGCTAGGGGGGTCTATGGCAACCCCCTCCCCATAATCCATTTGCCACTTACCACTTCTGTGGAGGCAAAGTCAATAAACCCAGGCAGAATCAGGAAGTCACTGCAACATACCACAGGCACAAATAACTGACCAACATTAAATGTTCACAAAGTACACATTACTAAACTGGAATCAGCCAGTGGCAGCAATCATTTGTAGGAAGTTGGCTCAATCAGTTCTACACTCCCAGTTTTCAGACAAGAGTGTGAGAACCATCCAACTTCAAAGGTGTTTGCACGTATGGATGCCTGCCTCCAAATTACATGCCAACAGCAGCTGTTTTTAAAGTGTAGATGTTCCGTTAATAATTTTGCAGGCATAACATTCAAATTGTGACATTTTTTGGACGTTTGGGCAGAATACCTCCAACATGTTTATTGTATCCACAATGCAAATGAATAATAATGATAACATGTCCACAGAGCAAGTAACAGTAACAATAATTCAACAATTGCGCCTAAATCCCTGGATACCAAGTTCAGAGGCGCATCAAGACAAAAGAGTCGGTCAATCTCAAAATTGATCAGCAGTACTTATAATTCAAGTTTCATATAATGTGTAGTTTATTTATCGTTCTCTGTTGTACCCACCAGGGTTTGACAAAAACAACACCCACTGTTGCCATGCAGATAATCCAAAATAGCACCATCACTGCCACAATCCTTGTGCATTGAAGCCACGTAAAACGGTGTACACAGTATTATTTACAAGTGCTTCTACTTGTTCCCAGCGTAACATTAGCTGCCGCAATGTACATACCAGGCAGCGATAGAAATAAGCCAACATTTTCACCTGCCTGCTGGACAAGTTAGTTTTGAAATCTACTTGTCCGCCAAAATTTTCACTTGTCCGAGTAACTGTCGCAGTGAATCGAAGCTTTGAAAAAAACGTTAAGAAATTATTTAATTTTAAACAATCTTCCTGCTGTTGGGCACAATCTGATCTCAAATGTATTTTTTAAATACTCGTTTAATTGCAAATATTTCCCTGGCCGTTAAGTGATTAACAATGTTTTTCATTACGAATATTAAAAGGAGACGTATCATATGATGTTTCAACAAATATTTTTAGAGATGCTGAGGAAGTGGAAATGTGTACTTATACGGGCAGTTTGTCGTTGAAAATCCCACCCCTCCACCCGGAGAACAACCAATGCAAAGCCAGAAAGCACAATTTTGTCACATAGACATAACTAATGTGATATTGTTTTATTCAACCTATACATACTTCAGTATTTGCAAAGTTCTGTATTTTACAATCTGAAGATAAATATAATTTGATCATTAGCAAATAAATTCACATCTTTTCTAGTCTTATTAAATCAGTATAAATAATATTATGTCAGTAATATTTAAACAATTTTAAGTGTACCAACATTTTATTTACAAGGGACCATCTTATAGTTATAATGTTTAGATTGAAAGACGTAACATTGCTGTCGCGCGTAGACCACCATAGTAGGTCGCCCTGCCGTACATGTCGCCGGCCCCAGTGGCTGTGCTTCTTGCTTAAATTAATCTGGATTTGAGTTGTTTAGATCCTGTCATGCATCCGTTATTTTGTCTTAATGTTGCGTATATAAATTGTAATTTATGTTTATTAAGTTAAATCATGTTTCAAAACATCGATTCCGTAGGTTATGCAATCAGGGAATGTTCGTCCGACAGATGCTAATTCTGTCCATTTTTAGCATTTGCAAAAAGTCAGAGTCCCTAAACTCACGATTTGTGGTAAAATAAATGTGAAGAAGACACGACAACACTTCTTGAGATGTTTATTAACATTCCTGTCACCAGCCACTACCACAAGTTCACCGGAGAGCTGAAAATTCATCCGGCGCTGACAATATTTTGCCGATCTGCTGAACCGACATTTGGTAACTTCGCGAAGTCGAAGATTGCAGAGTCCGAGATGGTTAATATTGGTTAACTGGCCTACTACATAATTATTCTAATAAAAGGTAGTGATATTCGAATATATACAATTTATTAAGTTCATCAAATGTGTTCCATGCGTGGAAGCAAGTTGACAGTCAGTAAAACTGAACTAGGTTTTCCTATGAGAACGGCAGAACTAGATGGGTGCAGATGACGCAGTTAACGGACACACTATGGTTCGCAAAAAACTGATTTACAACACAGGATGGCGGCAGAAAGATAAGACGTCATCACGCTAACAAAATTGCAACGTGCATGATCACTGGTGTACTGTATTTCACTAGAATTTCCATAAATTAGAAAGTTATATTTTTGCACGTCATTATTTACTATAAATTTTCACTTGTCCATTGGACAACTATCATTCTACTTGTCTTGGACAAGCGCTTATTTTGAACGTTGGCAGGGTTGGCACGTTTCTGCCCTCACACTAGAAACCATGCAGCAGAAATACGTTCTGCCTGTGCGGCAGAAATACCTTTCTCCCCGGAGTTTCTGCCTTTAGGGCAGAAACTCCCAAAATAGTTATATTAAGTACCCTTGGTACTTACCCCAACAAGTTATTAAGACACCTTGCAAACATGAACCACAGAAACAATGGCAATAGCAAGTTGCATACAACAGTGGCCAGGTGCTTCAAAACCAGGCTTGCCACTGACCACAATGTGACCAGGTGATAATTTGTTTTAATGACCAGTTAACTTCTAGGCTGGTAATAAAACCAGGGTACAGGTGTCGGGTGACTGCACCTGAATGCAAGTGGTGGGATTTTGCCCCTAAGGATTATGTCTGGTTACAGTGCACTGTAGATCAGTGACTTAACTATATCACAAGACATTAAGCACACAGCTAACACAATACTGGTATCCACTGTATTTAAACCTGGGAATCATTATGGAACAGCAAGCACTGCAAGGCCGAGACAAAATACACATGTTATTATACAAACGTACTTTGTACTCATGTTAACATACTTGTAATTTTACTCAGATTGCAAGTAGATGGGTACAGGAAGATATTGACGACGCATTCTACAAGTCACTTTTTGCCGGGCAGAAACTGTTTCTGCCAAACCAACCCTGGTGCATAGACAGGAGATAAAACATGATCCAGTCCTGGGTACATCCTGTAACTGCAGCGTGGCAGACAGTGTCTACCGAGGCAGAATGACTGGGAGTCTCTTCCATTCTAAAGCCGCAGACAGGCCACCTGGCACACAAATGGTAATTTTCATGAATTCATTTTTGATTACACAGCTGTTTGTTTGAACAAAATTAAAGTTGAACAAATACACTTGAAAATACGTACTGACTGGCTATTGTACTATATGTATCAATTTCAGAGGACTGCATTAGTTTAGTGACAACACAGGCATGAGTGAGTGCATGTTTGTACAGTTATGTGCTGTGTTCTCATGTTTTGTTCATAGACATACACATAGTTTTTAACGTGATTTGTTAGGACAAACCTGTTTTCTTATTCTTAACTTTTGTAGAGCCAGCTTAGGCCAAACAAAATAATACGTGCGTTTCCGGTAACCCGACTGTCCCGTGCGACCTTGTGCATTTTTCAAGAACAAAAGAAAAATATGTTTTATGATGCCGACCCTCGACCCTTGCCTCTGACCAAAAACTTTTCTTTTAACATTATATTACATTCTGGGAAAAGACTTATAATGATCATTCAACCAGGCCTGGGTAAATTACATTGCTGTGTAATCGATTACTACTACTTTGTTTCCTTCATATTACTATTACCTGCCGAATTCTTCCTATTACTATTACATTTGAAGCAATTACTATTACCATTACATTTTTCATCGGAACATTTTATGGTATAATGCACTGTAAATACAATAAGTACAACTGCTTGACTCAGTCTCAAGATGACAATAGCAAGTTGCATACAACAGTGGCCAGGTGCTTCAAAACCAGGCTTGCCACTGACCACAATGTGACCAGGTGATAATTTGTTTTAATGACCAGTTAACTTCTAGGCTGGTAATAAAACCAGGGTACAGGTGTCGGGTGACTGCACCTGAATGCAAGTGGTGGGATTTTGCCCCTAAGGATTATGTCTGGTTACAGTGCACTGTAGATCAGTGACTTAACTATATCACAAGACATTAAGCACACATCTAACACAATACTGGTATCCACTGTATTTAAACCTGGGAATCATTATGGAACAGCAAGCACTGCAAGGCCGAGACAAAATACACATGTTATTATACAAACGTACTTTGTACTCATGTTAACATACTTGTAATTTTACTCAGATTGCAAGTAGATGGGTACAGGAAGATATTGACGACGCATTCTACAAAAGTCACTTTTTGCCGGGCAGAAACTGTTTCTGCCAAACCAACCCTGGTGCATAGACAGGAGATAAAACATGATCCAGTCCTGGGTACATCCTGTAACTGCAGCGTGGCAGACAGTGTCTACCGAGGCAGAATGACTGGGAGTCTCTTCCATTCTAAAGCCGCAGACAGGCCACCTGGCACACAAATGGTAATTTTCATGAATTCATTTTTGATTACACAGCTGTTTGTTTGAACAAAATTAAAGTTGAACAAATACACTTGAAAATACGTACTGACTGGCTATTGTACTATATGTATCAATTTCAGAGGACTGCATTAGTTTAGTGACAACACAGGCATGAGTGAGTGCATGTTTGTACAGTTATGTGCTGTGTTCTCATGTTTTGTTCATAGACATACACATAGTTTTTAACGTGATTTGTTAGGACAAACCTGTTTTCTTATTCTTAACTTTTGTAGAGCCAGCTTAGGCCAAACAAAATAATACGTGCGTTTCCGGTAACCCGACTGTCCCGTGCGACCTTGTGCATTTTTCAAGAACAAAAGAAAAATATGTTTTATGATGCCGACCCTCGACCCTTGCCTCTGACCAAAAACTTTTCTTTTAACATTATATTACATTCTGGGAAAAGACTTATAATAATCATTCAACCAGGCCTGGGTCAATTACATTGCTGTGTAATCGATTACTACTACTTTGTTTCCTTCATATTACTATTACCTGCCGAATTCTTCCTATTACTATTACATTTGAAGCAATTACTATTACCATTACATTTTTCATCGGAACATTTTATGGTAAAATGCACTGTAAATACAATAAGTACAACTGCTTGACTCAGTCTCAAGATGTTAAACAAGACAGGTGAATTAAAAAATCTAACTTGCCATTTATTGATACCCATGCCCAAAGTATTTGAAATAATATTTGAGAATGTCAAGTACTTTCATCATCATTAGGGAAGTATTATATCAGTATAAAAATCATAAATATTTACAACAAAATATATCTATAATTATAGTATATATACGATATTGTGTACAATTCCTAACTACACTGACTAAGGATATAACATATATTATTAAATATGTTCCATTTTATATTTAAATACCATACTGGAATGAAAGACAAAAGCAATAGTTAATGCCACATAACTTGGTTGATTACATTACAGTCTAATTAAACCACATTGCTCTACTGCTGCTTGGTGCTTGGTGGATAGTTCATTATTGGCTCAAGTACAAATACATCAGGATTTTCACAACCCCTGTAGTTTAGGCTGAACTGTTTGCACCGTGGAGGCAGTCACTAAACCCAAAGGCTTATTTGAAAAGGGTGGTTGGCAACTTGGCCCTTGGCAAAACTGGCTTCAAAGCAGTGAAAGCCCAGTTTAATACCTTTAGTCAAAGCAGCAGTCACACTATACCAGTATATATATATATGTATGTACTCTTGCTATGTAAATGCTCATAAAACTATAGGGTAAAACTTCACCAGGGCCATGCTGACGTTGACAAGGGGGAGCAACCATAAAACGTGGAGAAACTAGTGGAATCTACAGCCTAATCAAATGGAATTGTTATGTAGTTGAAATGTTCAATAGTAATATAAAAGTAATATGTCAATTAATATTACAGTGCTTCCTATTACTATTACATTTGAGTTTTTGCTCAACCTATTACTATTAATTCAATATTTGTAATCGTTACTATTACATATTACTATTACCCCAGGCCTTCAACATAATAAAAAATACAGATAATCATTGCAAAATTCCGCGATCGTCCCTAGCATTGGGTGGATTTTCTTGTATATCATTGCGAAGTGACATGGCGTCCCTGCTACGTACCTCGTGTCAACCGACGTAAACTGGGACGTGGGCGGAAGGCGCTAACATAAACCATTTTGTGATTGTTGTCTGGTTGTCCGTTAAGCGCATTGAAGACATGTTGTTAATTAAATATACTTGTCACATCGTTAGAACACGCATATAAGTGTACAGATTCCAGTTTTGAACACAAAACTCGAAGGAATAACAATAGCCTAGGTTACGCTGGCTCAAAGTGATAATTATAGTCTGGGTTTCATAGTTCTAACAAAATCTGTTGGATGGCATCATATATGGCGCTAGCTAAAATAGTTGAATAAAAATAATAAATAATATATTACAATAGGTCTGCCTACCCTATTTTTTTAATAAAAAAAAGTTTTCCCTACCTACCTGCCTTATTTTAAAAATCAATGTTACCAGAAACACAACTATATTTTATTGTGGCCTTACCTAAAAAATAACATCACAAATCAACACATTTGGAAAAATAACTGTTTATATGCTATACATTATAACGTACACCAGTCTTGCATATTTGTCAATACAACACCTTTCCCAAAGACTGTCGTTGCCTTTATTGGTTTTATAATTTGTTTAAAATAAAATATGCTATACTTGATGAAAACAAACCCCACACACAGCACGCCCATAGATGACCTCGTTGGGACATCTGTCTTTGTTTATTTGCAACTCGTTACACCCACGCCACTTGTCTGGTTAGGTTCAAGGTGTGAGACGGCCCCTGGCTACAGGGGCAAGGCAAATTCTGGTAATTCCTCCAGGGTTCATGGGGGACAATGGCCCCTGGGTGGTGGGTTTGGTAGGTACTGATGTCTGATGATTATTGGTGTGCCAAGAAATTCCTGACAGATCGAGTTCTTAGTGGAGAGCTGGAGGACACAAACACGAAACTACAAAACAATCGTGCGACCACAAGCATTTGTTGACAAGCTAAGTAGTCTTTTAATCAAGATGTAAGCAAAATAAGTGACACTTGTGGGATAGTTTGTAATACACGGCTTCAAACTTTCTATTAATGTACTTGCTAGAAACTTTTTTCATATTGTATGTTACACCAAATTTGTATTTAAATAAACTAGAAAGGAGCTTAGTGGACAACATACATAGTGCATTCAAATTTGTGTAAGTGGGGGGGGGGCCATATGTAAATGTATTTATGTTAGAATTTGATGCATTTTGCATAGCTAGTGAATAGATAATGTAAAAAAACACTTATACCAAGATGATTATAATTACACTAGTTAGTGAGCCACTAAAAATATATGAATGAACTGCCAAAGATGATAAAACAATAACATTTCTTCCCTTTACTTGTGCTTAAAGTACTTTGTAAAAATGGTGAAGTAACAGAGAGATAATTGACCGAGTGCAAGACAGAAATAAAAAATATTTTAAATGCGCCCAAAATGAGAACATTTCCTCTAGATACCAATGCAAATATACTGCTGCAAACACTTACCTAGCCATGCTGAGAAGCCAACATAGATGACATTGGCTTTAGAATGCAATACACCTACACAAGGCAGGACTTACAATGGGAAAGTTAATTTACTGTAAACGAGGTGTCAGGTGTCTTCACTGATAAAGAGAACCAGTGTCAAGAAAGCGGAGGTGGTGTTTTCTGTGAACTAACGACATCAACAGGTTGACAATCATCAGTATGCAACGGACAAATAGGACATATTTATCTCACTCCTTTACTGAGAACCGGTAAACAAAAAAATTGGCCACTTTATCAACTTACAGCATCTGACAAAGACCGCTAATCACGTATGCAGGCTAAATATAACACATGATATTTATTTATAAACAATGTCATATGAACTGCATAATAAAAGGTGACATGATAAGATCTCTAGAATGGACAAGAGGTTCAACAACTTTGACCCAGATCTATCCCGCCATGTGTTTTGACCCGACCTGTAAACACTGCTTATAATTCATATTTCTGGTCAAACAAAAATAGGAAATGTTTAGATACTTACATATTCATAAACTGCAACTCATTACAGGGACTTATCTTTCTCATGTATCCAAAGACACGGCGATTATTCCACCAAATATTTACGCCATCTTGTTCATATTTCCAAAGGGCACAAATCGATCGTTGGCATGTGGAATTGTATGTGTGGCTTATGCGGTTTGATGAGCAACTCGCAACCGCAGTTTCAGCAACTGCCGCCAGATGGCAGAAAGCCTTCGGAAAAGGTCTATTCTATTTACATCCGCCAGTGGCCACATGTATGTCAATCTTTCATTATCTGAGTGATTCATTTGAATGATGTTAAAAGCAAGTGAAAATGCTGCTGGGACACTTCACCTTTTCTGCTAAATGCTAAGTATATAAAAAATATAGACATTCAAATTCTATTCTTATAAACTCCCAGATCAAATTGTGTCATGAATCAAACAATTTCAAATTCACATCTGAAACAAGCCAAGCCAGTGAAGTTGCATAATGTGTCAAATATTGAAATATGTTCCCATACATCTCCTGTTACACTGTCATGTACATAAACATGTCTTGACATATGTAGAGCGCTATATAATGAGACTGGGTGAATTTATACCAGATGTAACTTCTTTCTGTAGCTGACCTCAATTGTTCTTGAGCAGGCCTTGACATTAAGGTATTGTATCCACTGGCCCAGTAGATTTGAAAAGTTACTGGCCCGCTCAAAAAAGTTACTTGCCCGGATTTTGTAAAACAAAATATGTTGATACCGAGGTGCCTGCCGGTTGCTTCACTGAAGAAGTCCACAAAGTCCAAGGTTCGCTTGGAGCGACGTCATACTGACTTATCCGAAATACGATGGTGGTCAATCGGATTGAAACCAGTGGCCGGCGGGCCAGTAAAATATGAAAACTGGTGGCCAGAAAGCCTAAAAATGGGCTAAGTGGCCCTGAAGTCCTTTGGACTAATACGTCGATGTGTGACTACCACTTGCGCAACCTAAAACATAGCAAGCCTGCAGAATACTGGGATATACTTAACAAAGCAAGTAACAGCAGTGACACATGTGGATATATTTCACTGGATAAGTTTATGAACCACTTTGAAAAACTCAGTGAAAAACCTGAAAGTGAAACTGCAGCTAGTGAGATACCTTTTGATCCAAAAAAGATTTCACAGTCAAACGAACACATAAACAGACCATTCATGCAAAATGAGGTACTAATGCAAATAAAAAACTCAAAAACAAAAAGGCATGTGGTATTGATAATGTTATAAATGAATACTTAAAAAATGGGCCAAGTGGCCCTGAAGTCCTTTGGACTAATACGTCTATATGTGACCCCGGCTGACCAAATGAGTGATAAGTCGGAAAAATTGTAACATTGTTTTCTTACATCCTTGTAAAGGTTTGGTAGGGTGCTTTACACGGTTTCAAAAAATATGACTGCTACAAAAATTGGCAAAGTTATGGAGCATTGAACATGGTAGGGATCAAAAAATGAAAATGAAGAAAACGGCTGTTGAAGTTTTACATTATATATGCAAATGGATTGCATGGAAATATTATATGCACAACATTCAAATGTGGCACACAGTATGTAATATGTATGTTATGTTGCAATGATACACTGGAAGTACAAATGTGCTGCTACAAAGACTTATCAAGTTATGCCAGATTATGTCTTCATGTGTAAAACTAAGAGGACAGATTATCTGAGAGCAAAAGGTAGACTCACTGTTTGACACAGTTTAAAACCTATGGGCAACTGTCCAGTTTAACAGGGGTCTAGTGGCTTAATGCTGTCTGTTGACACAAGCTACTGCCAGTGACCAATTACAGATTAGTCACAGCTTCCATCAAACAATAGCAGGCAGAGAATCTTAGCTCCACAGCTGGGTGTAATACACAACCAGAGCCACCACTGATTCATGGTCAAGTAGATTAGCTCAATGTACCAACTAAGACAATACACAACACTGGGAGTGACAGTGTCCAGAGTGAGGCCTAAGCAGTGTCCTCATTGCTGAATAGATCAATTAAACCTGCCAAATGGGTGACATTCTGCACAAGTGTTCATTAATCCTTAGTGATTATTCAGAACACGAGACTGACCACACACCTAAACAAAGTGAATGTAATAGGTGAAGAACAGGCAGTGTTCAGATAGGGGTATTGGTTGAATTGTATTTGTCTCGACTCAAAAGGCTTTATTGTGTCTTCATCGATTATAAGAAAGCATTTGATTTAGTAGACCGGACCTCCCTATGGTCTAAGATAATTGCATGCGGTATTAATGGTATTGTGTTGAAAGTTGTATAAAACATGTACAAAAATGCTAAATCATGTATAAATGAGGGCCAGGCTGTGTCAGCCTTCTTCTCATGTTTAGAGGTATGGCAAGGAGAAAACTTGTGTCCTTTGTTATTTGCTATTTACCTGAATAATTTTGAACACTGTTAGTCACTATTATAACGGACTTCACATGGCAGCTGGTTAAATTTACATATATAGTGTATAGCGGAACTATGTCAACTCTTCTAATGGTTGACATTTGGTTGTTTCAGGTGTCAACTATATTGTGAATCTGTAATTATTAGTCTATATTGATACAATTGATTTACACAGTACCATGTCTACACAAGGCATGGCAAGCGTAAACAGAACAGTAGAATGCATTTGATATAAATAAAGTGTAGGATATTTCACTCTATAGTTGTCCAGAATATTAATTTTCTATGTTTGTCACCTACAGGTTTCTACAGACAATACATCTTTAACCAATAGACACCACAGTCACACCATTTTATAATAATTAAATGAACATCAAAATAAACACAACTTGCAAATATAGAAAATCAATAGTTTTGAAGATACAGTTTAAAAGTGTTAGACAACTGATCAGTCTAACAGGAGACAAGACACCACAGTCACACCATTTTATAATAATTAAATGAACATAAAAATAAACACAACTTGCAATTATAGAAAATAAATAGTTTTGAAGATACAGTTTAAAAGTGTTAGGCAACTGTTCAGTCTAACAGGGGTCAAGTGTGTCTACTCTGCCTGGGTGCTGTGACCAATTAAAGATTAGTCAAGGTCTCAATGGCCTAGGCTGTAGAGATTAGTCACAGCTTTTGACTTTGTGGCACATTACACAACATCTACTGTTGGAGGTGGTCTCAAGGGCCCTTCTCAAAACCACATCACTAGATAATGTAAACATTTTGCACTTTGGGGGCCCCTAAGGTGCCCTTAGAATGATTCAATCAAATACAGATTTCTTGTATATAGTGGCAGCACCCTAAGATACATCTATGCAAAATTAGAAAAAAAGTTGCTGAACAGTTTTTGAAAAAATAGGCCAAATGTTACATTTTTACCAGTTTTGGGGTCCTTGGAGGCCCTAGGGAGCCCTTAAAATGATTAAATCAAATACAGATTTCTCGTGCATAGTGGCAGTGCCCCAAGGCATGCCTATGCAAAATTAGAGAACGGCGGCGCAGAGTGATGGGGAGTCCCTTGGACCTTCGGCCAAAGGACTAAAAAAGGCGTTGTTCCATCGCTACTGTTGAGGCCTGTTGACATGGCTATTGGAAGAACCCTAAAATGCCTCCAGACCAAGCCAGAATTTATTACATAAATTGTGATACAAATTATATTGTATCCAGAATGGAATAAATAGCCAGAAACATAAAATTTGTAAGAAACCCTACTTTCAGTCAATTATATCTCCAAAACTAAAAAAAAATTACACAGGCCCATTCTACCACTAAGGTTATTTTTTGATTGTTGTCACTGAAATCTGAGTGTAAGTTAGGTGAGTTGTGATATCCTGTATGTGTATACAGCGGTGGTACCTACCATAACGCGAACTCTGGTTATTTATTATTAATATCTGCAGCAAAACCCTTTGCAGTGAACATAACCCTTTTATAGAAACATTTCTTTACTGTTTTACTGTTTACTGTTTACTGTTATGGAATGTTATTTGCTTTGGAATAGAAACATGTCTCTTAGATTCCCCTATATATTATGTATTTACAGCAATTGCTGACTAATTTAACCAGAAATATGGTTATTATACATTTATATCATGAGTCATAAGCTATTTAGCAAGCTACTGTTCACATTTAAATAACTATGCTAATATGGATTTGTTCCTCAGCTGTACAAAATATACATAGATTTGTGAATCCGAAAGACACTTGTCTTCAGAAAGACCACAACTGTTATAAAAACAACATTACACATCCGTAAACATTGATCACCCAACAGAAAGGGTTCTATTGACCTAGCAACACATCTGGGTTGGGTATGTATACATATCTAGGTAAACTTGATCGTATCACTCATCTGACTGCTATATTTAGGAAACTAGATTAAGTTATCTTAGAGGACCTTTAAATTAAGAAGTTAAGTAGACGATCTTGATATTGATCATATTCAGCTTTACAATTTAGTAATAACAGAGTAATATTTCAGTAAGTTACTGATTTATAGTATTACTACAGTCCCACATCGCATTATACTCCAATGCCCAAATAGTGGTATAGGTCCAACTTATCTGAAAAATACTCATCGTTTTTGCACTTCTGTTACACTTCTGATACTGTATATCGATGTGTGTACAAACGCGCTACGTGTAATCGGACTGGTGGCATCATAAAGTCGATCACTGCAGCTCAACAAACGACATACATAGGGCCTATACAGCATAGATGTGTATGTTTATAAACTTTGCAAAATCAGGCGTCGATCCATGTGACACCCGCGCCGTGTGACACCTGCGCCGCAGTAACCCACCACCCGGTTACACTGTGTGCTAACAGTAACAGCACACGCAACGTGGTTATGCCACTTCTACTAGTTATAGTAACTCACTTGTAAGTCAATCCCTCGCCGTTGGCGAACAATTGTGCGCCTGTGAGTCCATCGTCTGGCACGTAGCCGGTTCCGCCGCTTATCAGGTAGTCTGCCATGCTGCTGGAGAAAAGACGACGATTTTAAGTAACGATTTTACAGTGCCCATCCGACGACAACAGCTGACGGAAAGAGCTCGTTTCCAATATGGCGGGAAATAAGCGCCAGAGCCTCGATGTGGCTTGATCTTTAGGTCGACCGGCGGTTGTTTGTAAACATTGCCACGCGATCAACACGGGCCCCGGCCCATGCATTGAAAACCCGTTGTATGATTATCTGAGATTTTATTACCAATTGTCTATGTGCTAATTAAATGCCGGTAGATGCTACTTATTTGCAGTCCCTAATTAATTAAAATATATCACATCTTAAAATTACTTTAACAGACGCTATATCCAAATTAGGGTATTTTTAATCGCCATATGGCCATCAGAGTAACTGCAAAGCATCGTGAGATAGGCCTATAGTTTAGAAGTGTTGGCAAGATTTTCATTGAATGTTTGTGATTCACGTTTGTTTTGAAGTTTTAGAAGCTATGACAACATGAGTTTTCAATGTGATTGTAGGCCTAACATACGACCTACCGTTCTTCAGTTCAAAATTACGTGTCGTGAAATCTCTATCGATGAGTGGCTGAAACAACTAGAATAACATGAACATTACATCTAACACATTCCCGCGATTATTTTGCCAGGCGTCAAAACAGTCGCGTACCTGTGTCAAAGCGTGCATTGTAACGCGCTTGAAATGATTGAAATGTGTTAGATTTAATAATATTTTGCTAGCGTTTTGAATTGCTGTTAACTACCAGTAGCGTTTTTGTTAGTACGATAATATATGATGTGATTTACTTACACGATAATAATTAATTAAATATTAGCGCTTTGTCGCCGAGTGGGTCTCTAAAAAGTAGAACATTACGTTTCGTCTTCGTCAACGCATCTAGTGCTAGGATATTCAGAGACGCCAAGGGTTATTTAGGGGTAGCCTCTATTGATGTTCGTATATAATTAATATATTCAGCGCAAGCCCATTATTGCATCGAGGCACCTTCTGATTATGTCAGCTGGAATTATCAGGGCTAGGATGGCATATCAGAGTAAGGCGTGGTTTGCCTTGATTTAATATTCCTTTATAATACATTAACGAGTCGCATAATTCAGAGAAACACCCTGGCGTTTCAACATACGAGACGGTCAAGTCTGATATGTAGGACATATGCTTTCGATACTTACCATGGTCATTTAGTTATCACCATCTCCGCCGGCTACTAACTCAATAGAGCCTTTTCATACGCGGTGAACATGAACTCTCTTTAAATGTCACCCTTTATGCAAAACATGCTAATAGACTAAAATATCCAAATTCCAGGCCACATTGTTTGCTTTACTTTTAGTAACTACCCTAACAGCAGATCACAAAGAATGCATGCAATCAGACGAAAGTCTACTATCAATTGGCTGTATACCACGATGAAGTAATCTTCTAATTGTGGCATTTTCTTGAAGAGTCAATCAACATGTTTTCACACGTTTCTATGGGAGTCTCCTGGCCTTTTATTATGAGATGTGTTTTACATTTATACTTTTTTTATTTATACTTACATACTCACATGCTTTGTGACTGTATCATTATTTGAGTAAAATAAAAACATGTATGTATACGTGTGTGCGTGTGTCAGTGAGTGCGCGTGCGCGTGCGCGTGCGTGCCTGATCGTGCGCGCAGCGAGGTGTTGAGCCTGAGGGGGGTTGAGAGGGGCAATGTTGTGCCGTACGTGGCCCCTTTCGTAAAAAATATAATCTCGTCGGTAGCTTTTTGCGCCACTATATTTTACAATGGAAAATAAACATGTGACTAAGCTTTTCCCCCACCCTATAGATATCCAAATGCATTCAAGTGAAGCGCACTGAAAGGCCGCGCCGTTCCTATAGGCCTATTTTGACCCATCACACGTCCGTCTGGGCCCCGAGTTTCGCGCTGTCAAAACTATTTACGTCTCCTTTGAGGCCTCCATGCAGACGTCGCCTCGTTTACAGCTAGTATTTGTTTGCTTTACGTCCTAAATAACGGACGCTGATTCACCAGGCCTGTTCAATACCCCCGTTTCTGACGAGATACCCTAGAGTTCTGTACATACCCAATATCTCGATTAAATTACTTGCCTTTCAGGATAACCGGTTAAAATATAATGTTTTCGGAACATATCTCCACCTTTTCAATATAAATCTTCCGCCATTGTCATAATATTGTTATTTAACAAAGCCGATAGCTGTTGGTAAACATCTTCCTGTCTGGCCAAGGTGGCACGAAGGATGTGCTTTATACCGCGTAATCACATCTAGCTATAATACAGGCCCGTAGGCTGGGGTGCGATGGGTTCGTATGCACCCCCGCTGAAGTCAAATAATTCCGGTTGAAGGAAACGAGTTCCGGTCGAAGGAAACGAATTCCGCTTGAATAGAAGTTCACGGTGAGCCCCAATGCGGTGCAGTTGGAGGTTTTGGTGAGCCTCAAGGGAGAGATGTCGTTGGGAGTCTTTTGGTGAGTTTGCCAGCGTATCTAAGCACGCACGTATCCCACAAAGATCAAGCACGTTACCGTCGTGTAAGTGCTATTTTAGATTTTTTTTTAAAGAGGTCTCGATGCCCAACAGAGCAGAGGTAGACTGATCCACTACACGGCGTTACCCAACCAGCGTTTCTTCTAACGTTCTCTCTTACGACCAAGAGTGCCTTGAGTGGTAGTAATTGAGATGATGTCGTGACGGGTAACGTGAACAAACCAAGAGCGCTTTTTATAACAGCGGCTCTTGTTTTCCAGCGATCAGGTCAACTTGCTGTCCGACAGTGTCATTGGTTTTATGTCCTGTGTAGGAAGTAAATAAAGATCGTGACTCCGTGAGGAGCAATTCAATTCAAATGCTTGGACTCGATCGTCTCTCTGTTTCTGTTGTCGAATCCACGGAGGAGATTGAAACACCTACGACTATATCACTGTAGAGCCCAATCTTGACTACAGTGGAAAGTTTATATCTTTGCTTTGCGTGAGTGATACCGATCGTTAGAGTTACATCCTATGTTGAGCACAAGGCCTACGCCGACACCACATCAATCCTATAATCAACGGGCGAGAAAAAAACATCATGCAACCTGTCTCGCGCTTCGCGGACCTTCTGCGGTCTCAGGTGTTCTCGGTGTCGTAAACATAATTACTATCTAATCGCATTGACCGCGTTATTGTCCGACGGCGGTGGCGACTAAATAACTCCCGGCACCAACGTGACTATGGCGATCGCACCAGATCACGACGATGAAGCTATTCGCGTTAAAACAGAGTGCGTGTCAAATACGACTACAGTTCGAAGCGAAACCACTAATAACTGGAGTAAGAAGATTAAAAAGAAACCACAGGACAATTCACTCTTACAAATTGTTCGACGCAAGTTAATAACCTTTCTTTGTGGCTGGCGTTTGTCTCGAGAGACATTTGTTGGTTGTTGGATTTGTTGCTTGGCCTGCTTCGTAGCAGGAATAGTCCATGCTTCAAGTGGGATGTCAGAAGCTTTTATATCTCTTTTGAGGAAATCTTCAATGGCGTTCGGAATGTCGCGGTAAGACCACATTAAGGATTCGTCCGCCATTACCGAAAGAGTGCCCTTGACAATACCGTTTTGGTGTGATGTGTGAATTTTTTTCGAGCACTTTGACATGGCACATGTTAGTCCAGTGAATACTGAATGTACTACTGCATTAGATTGTTCACGAGGTAGCAATAAATATACGCTAGTCGCTCGCATATTCGCACAGTGGCTATTTTGCAGCACGCACCAATATTTCAAAATTCGTCACCAGATTGGGGCGAAATTGAGGGGTGTCAGGTTTGGGTGGATTTTTCTGAAAAATGAGGTACGAGAATTTCACGAGTTTTCCACAGCACTTGTGTCAATGGAGGGTAACTATGCTGTGAAATTTTCAAGAAAATCGTAAAACAAATTTGGCAGGAACTTAAGGAAACGTTATAATGGCCGCCTATGTAAAATTTAAATGTGGTCGTACTCTTGTCGTGAATATGGGGGGGGGGGGTGAGGGCTGAGCCTCTCCAAAAACATCCAAATGAGGCTCGCCAAAACACCATTACAATGCACCACTGAGGCTCATCAAAACGCACATCGTGGCTCTAAGTATTCGGGGTTATCCTATCTCCAGCTCCCCACCAAAAATAGTGGGGACTTACCTTCCCCAAGCTCCCCTGTTCCGAAGGCCTATGATCTTTGTAACGAAGATGTAGTCAGCCTACTCTTCCCTTTCCGTCCTGTAGCGCCATAAAGAAGACAAATATTAATGAAGGCATTTTTGCAGACAGATCCAGCGTCAGACTGTTGATGAGTGGTCGGAAGCTTATATTTTAGCAAGGGGTTCTTCGTTTTAAGATTTAACAACATTTAACAAAATTGCCACCCAAAGAATTAACTCTAGATGACAGGTGGACAAGGAAGCCTTTTGGGTTATCGAGAGTCCAACCTTTTTATCTATGTGTATCCCGCTTTTCTGAGGTATGTGTCGATGTTATTTTTAACCATATATCGCTACTAGCACACAGTCAGCATATAATGAGAATTTTCTTGTAGCTAATATACACTGCTCCTTTACTAATGCAAGTTTATGTTCACTAATCCTTCCATCTTTCTTAAATGAGAAACAATATTTCTATCAATATTTTCATAACCATTCAATATTTTAAACACTTCTATCTGATTGCCTATCAATCTCCTGGTTTCTAGTGTTGTTAAATCATTATTTTAGACATATTTCGTAACTAAGATTCCTCTTTACTCTTTCTAGCATATGTCCTTCCGCTATGGCCTCCACGCTTGTTTACAGTATTCTAAATGAGCCTAACTACTGTTTTGTACAGCGGTATTATTAGTTCTTTTTCCTTATACGCTATATTTCGCCTAATTATAATCCAAGGATTTGATTTTCCTTTGAAGCTGCAATTCCGCACTGCTCTGAACCATATCAGCACTAATGGTTAACCCTAAGTCCTTTTCTTTTATAGTAGTACTTTGTACAGTACTCCCCATTGTATATTGTACATCTTCGCTCCCATATCCTGTGTGGAGGCATATAATTTGCAAATCACCGATGTTAAACTCACTGGTCTGTTGTTCTCTGACTTGTTTCTCGAACTGTTTTTTAAATAACTGTATTAATGTCTGCTTCTTTCCATTCTAAAGGAACCACTCCCTCTTCTAATGACACTTGAACACTGTAGCAAGCGGTATGCCAATTTGTTCTACAATTTCCAATAGTAGTTTGGGCGGAATCCCATCCACTCCAAGTAATTTATTATCTTCCATAGCCCTTATTTTCTTAGCTACCATTTCCGGGTTTACAATTAACAGTCATAAATAGTCTGATTCCCCTCCTTGAACTTAGCCTCTGGTACTGGCTGTGAACTAATATCTTCCCTGGTAAACACCGAACTAAAATACTAATTCAGGTCTTCTGCCATTAAGAATCCCTGATATTATATTTCCAGCACTATCTTCTAGAGGACCGACCTTATCCTGAACTTTCTGTTTGCTCCGAACATATGCATAAACATTAATTATGTCATCCTTTACATTACAAGGTAATTTTTTTTCATAGCTTCTCTTTGAATTTGTAATATTTCATTTGTAGCTTGGTTAAGTGCTTCTTTATAAATGTTGTAGTCTTCAACATTTCCAGTACGTCTATATGACTTTCACATCATTTGTTTGTTCTTAATTTTTCTAATGGCTTCTTTCGACAAATGCTTCTTTATAGACAGTTTCCCATGTTTTTTCATGGGAGCAAATTTATCGACGATGCACTCTATTTCACTCTTTAAGATATTCCAGCATTCTATTGCCGTCTCATTCTTCAGTGTGTTATACCAGTCTATCTTTGTTAAATATTTCCTCATGTATTTGTGGAAATCTCTCCCGTACTGCTTTTACTATTCCTTTCTGATTTTACATAGATAAAATGTATCTGGTTGTGATCACTACTCCCCAGTGGCTCACATAAATTGATATTGTCAACTAATTCATTATGTGAGGACAAAACTACATTCTCACCTCTGGTTGGTTCTAGCACCTGCTGAGAAAGGAAACCATATCGTACTAAAACTAAAAACTTGTGGTCCTCACTCCCTGTAATCGATCTATAGAGATTTCCATTGTATATGACCATGTTTAAAATCCCCCATAAGAATACAGTCCCGTTTGCTCAGTTCCCATATAGCGTTTTGTACTTTTTCATTCTCTTCTATGCTTATGTTTGGATTTTGATAAACTAACCCAACCGTTAACATTGAGCTTCCTGTAACTAACTATGTTACACCAAACACCTTCTTCGCAATCTGCTTCTCTTTCTAATTTAATTTAATTGCCGCTTGCAAGGCGCCATATCAGGATTTATTTAATAATAATGATACTATAATCTAATTAGCTATTCAAAATAGTTTATGCCTTTCTACGAAGTCTTTAGAAAGACTGTTTCCTCTGTATAATGTATACCAGAAGTCTAAGTTAAGTGGCCTTCTGGTACAACATAAAGTTCTATATATTTATTGACAATTACGCTACATTATTAATGTTAACTTGTTCTATTCTCATCGCCTCTATGGTTCGTTCTTATTAAGTGCACCGCACATATCCGTGTTCGTTCTTTTTCACTGCATCGCACATCAGCATTAAACGTTCAAAACCATCGCTGTCTCATTCTTTAGAATGCGCGGTGCACTGAAAGGTATATTTATCAGATAGTACTGATATGTATCGTACGCATATTCCACTAATCGGCAGTAGTGAAAAGATACTACAGTTCTTGCCGTAGAAACAACGAAACCGCGAATAGTTCTGTTTGTGAGCGATAATATAGTGTTTAGAATGCTCGTAATGAACGAAACACTGCTACACATACACACAGTACTACAGACGGAGGCTCTACCAAGATTGTAGTTAAATAAACATACTCAAACTACATCATCATGCACATACACAGACTGTGATTACAAGACTGAAAAACTACCGGTCGAGTATGCCATGCAGCTTCTGGCCATGCACAACACGTCGGAGCACAATGCAGTGCCGCCGCCCACCCAAGCCACCGCCCCAAAAAAGCGAAGGCAGACCGTCCGCCCATTGACATGGGCATCACGACAGAGCGGTGGGTCTACTTCCAGAAAAGGTGGAATACGTACAAGATTGCAACAGGCCTCACCGGAGCGGACATACAATGTCAACTTATGGACACCTGCAGTGAGCAGCTCCGCTACGCCATGTTTCAGGACAACAACGACATCGAGCAACAGCCAGAAAAAGATATTCTCGACTCCATACACAGGCTAGCCGTCAAAGCCGAAAACGTTATGGTGTCCAGGGTCGCGCTCAACAACCTTCAACAGCAGGCTGTTGAGGGAATCAGAAACTTTACTGCCCGGGTGAAAGGTCAAGCAGATCTGTGCCAGTTCACAATAAAATGCACGTGTACAAAAGAAGTGCGATACACCGACGATATGGTACGTGACGTGATCACCCGGGGACTGTATGATCAGGACACACAACGCGAGGTCCTCGGCATGCAGGAACAGGACATGGAACTCGACGCCTTGATCAAACTACTGGAGGCCAAGGAGATCGGCAAGAAGACACAGGCCTCCATCCTCGGCGATACAGGCGCCGGCATATCCAGGTACAAAAGGGACAAGAACCCATCGCAAATCGACAACCAGAACAGGCATTTTAAATGCCACTACTGCGGTAGAACCGGCCACGGAACTAATACAAACGGGCGTACGTCCAAGGCTAACAGAGAGGCCAACTGTCCAGCTTTCAACGCCACGTGCAACAAATGCTCATTGACAGGGCATTTCTCTGCCGTATGCCGCAAACAGACGCCTCGAAAGTCGGACAAGATCGACAAACCGGGTTCGCCGCCCAAGTCCGGCAACATGGAGATGAAAACGCTGAAATTAGACGACACCGAGGGCGCTGCAGACCGATCCAAGCCCTCCGTGTACGAAGAGATGTGCGAGGCGAAGGACTCACACTATTGCGATACTCGAGCCGGCCGGGCTCGTGCCGACAGCTCACAACCTTCCGGCACTCGATCTGGCAGTCGTGCTGGCGGTCGGGAAAACAACGGGGAAACTGACGACATCGAGGAGATCGGCCTCGTCACCAGCATCGCCAGCCGCGGCAGCAACAAGTGTGGCAAGGAAGTCGTCATCGAATCGCAACAATTCAACAGACTCCGTGGTTGGATCGAGAGGCCAGTCAAAGGCCAGCCCACAGTCACACTGCAGGCCCGTGTTGTGCCATCATACTATGCCCACTTTGGCTATCACTTCAGTAAACCGGCACGCACCTGTCAACTGCGGGTCATTACTGACACTGGCTGCCAGTCGACCATCATCAACACGGAACAGGTCCACAACATGGGGTACAAGAAGAGCGACCTCATTCCCACCCGACTTCTGATGCAGGCCATAGACACCAACCACATCGAAATCATCGGGGCAATCATTCTCCGCTTGTCAGGATTGGACCGTCATGGAAACTCGCACGGGACAACCCAGATCTGCTACGTCTCTAACAAGATCAAGGGAATGTACCTAAGCGAACATGGGTGCAAACAGCTTGGGATCATACCGGAATCCTTCCCATCAGTTGGCGCTGTCGAAACAAACAACGATGCCGCAGCCAGCTCATCTATGCCACTACCATCCACCAGGAACAACTGCAATTGCCCGGGGCGTACGATGCCTCCGCCACTGCCCACGTCCATCCCATTCCCTCCTACAGAAAACAACAGAGGGAAACTTGAGGAGTGGATTAAAGACTACTACAAAGGCAGTACTTTCAACACATGCGAGCATCAACCCTCCCCCTCATGGAGGGACCACCAGTCCGCATCATGGTCAACTCGAACGCCTCACCTGTCACCATTCACACACCTATATCGGTTCCTCTACACTGGCAGGAACAGGTCAAGGCCGACCTGGACAGAGACATCGCACTCGGCGTCATCGAGCCTGTTCCTGTAGGTGAACCTATGACATGGTGCAGCAGGATGGTCATCACCAGAAAAAAGAGCGGGGGCCTCGACGCTGCGTAGACTACCAGGCCCTCAACAAGTTCTGCAGCAGAAAAACACATCACACCATGAGCCCGTTTCATTAGGCGACGCTCTTCCCGGCAAACATGAAAAAGACTGTTACCGACGCCCCATGGGGCCGATACAGGAACAAGACCCTGCCCCAGGGGTTTGTCGCCGCCGGAGACGGCTACACTCGACGATACGACGAAATTGTTGCCGACATCCCGAACAAAACTAAGTGCATCGACGACGTAGGCATATGGGCCCCGACAATCGAGGAAGCATTTTTCCAAACCTGCAACTGGATGGATATATGCGGACGACACGGTATCACTCAGAACCCGGAAAAATTCTACTTCGCGGAAGACACGGTTGAGTTCGTCGGATTTGAGATAACGAAAACAAACATCCGGCCCAGCGACACATTCATTCACGCGATCCAGGACTTCCCAACACCGCGAAACATCACCGACATAAGGTCGCTGTTTGGAATGATTAACCAGGTCAGTTACTGTCAATCGTCGTCCGAAGAACTACGCCCATTTCGCGAACTTCTGTCACCCTCAACCTCGTTCTACTGGGACGAGACCTTGGATGCTGCCCTTGCACACGCCAAGAGCGAGATCATCAAGACCATCGCCGAGGGGGTCAAGATCTTTGACAAAAGACGAAAAACTTGCTTGTCCACCGACTGGTGCAAGTACGGCATCGGGTTCTCCCTTGGACAGAAACATTGCTCCTGTCCATCCGAGGAACCATGGTGCTGCAACACCGGCTGGAAACTGACGTTCGCCAGCAAACGGTATACACACAACGCAGAGGAGAACTATGCCCCTTGGCTGTCGCCTGGGCACTCGACAAAGCCAGGCACTTCGTCCTGGGCTGTAACGACCTCATCGTTGCCACCGACCACAAGCCCCTCCTCAAAGTGTTGGGGGACCGGAAGATGGAGGACATAAAAAACCCGCGCCTCTACAACCTGAAAGAGAAAACACTACCGTTCCAATTCAGGATCACCCACGTACCTGGTAAACGCCACTTCACCGCTGACAGCCTGTCCAGATACGCCTCTGGAGACCCCAATCCTAACAAGATGGACCTACCAGATGATGCACATGCGGCTGGCTATTCATCGGTACCGGCTGAACTTTGGTGGTACCAGGGGCTGCGCCGCATGGGCAACGAGGGGAATTTCAGTCACGAGGTTGCCGCACAGGAGGAACACCTAACATTCGGAGCCATGACCACACTATCGTCCATCGAATCGGTCACGTGGGACAGCGTCAGAGAACAGACCACCAGCGACCCCACCATGCGACAGTTGCACGACACGATCCTAGTAGGCTTCCCGGAAGACAGCAGGCACATGCCAGAACTCACCCGGATCTATCATCAGTACAGGGCCGACCTCTCCATCACGGCGGGCGTAATACTGTACCAGGACAGAATCATTATCCCGCCATCACTCCGCGACCAGGTCCTGGAAACACTACACGCCGCCCACCAAGGTGTGACGTCCATGAACGCCAGAGCGAAAGCATCGGTTTTCTGGCCGGGAATCACGATTCAGATCCAAGAGCTGCGCAATAACTGTCAGGCGTGCCACAGAATTGCTCCCAGCAACCCCAAGCCGCCTCCCACACCCTCACCCGACCCAGTCTACCCATTCCAGATGTTGTGCGCCGATTATGGCTTCTTAAGAATATGGTATCGCCGAAGAGTTGTCATCAGATGGCGGCCCCGAGTTTACGGCTGAGCTCACCCAGCAGTTCCTCCGAGACTGGGGAGTTGCTCACCGCCTCTCGTCGGTAGCCTACCCCCATTCCAACACCCGGGCCGAGATCGGGGTTAAGTCAGCTAAGCGCTTGATCATGGAGAACACCGGGCTACATGGCGACGCCGACATCCCGGCATTCCAGCGAGCCATGCTCACATATAGGAACACGCCTACGCCACTTGACAAACGCTCCCCGGCTGAAATCGTCTTTGGCCGCCAAATCCGCGACTTTATACCCGTCATGCCAGGAAAATACGAGCCATACAGAACAGACAGACACAGCCGCCAACCGGGAGAAGGCTCTCATGGAACGCCATGCCAAGGAGATGGAAGCCCTCCTACCCCACACTAAGAAACTGCCTCCTCTGAAAGTGGGGAACAGCGTCCGCATCCAGAACCAGACTGGGAATGCGCCTCGACGCTGGGACAAGTCTGGACAAGTCATCGAGGTACGGCAACACGACCAGTACGCCATCAAAGTCCACGGGTCTGGCAGAGTCACCCTTCGCAACCGCCAATTTCTACGGCGCTACGTCCCGTACGTGGATAAGCCATGCCCACGCCGTATCACGGATGACATCCCCAACAGGTCCGCTGACATAGGGAGACTGCCCCTATCCCTACTTCCCATGGAGGACCTGACACATGAGATCTCCACACCACTCGGCAGCGACGCCAATCGCTCGCCGCCGACCCCGGACACGGCAATGTTCAGAAAGTCGCAGAGCACACCAGTGCGCCGACAAGACATACGCCCCAACCCGCACAGCCTCCACTTTGAGCCCGACACAGGGAATGAAGATACTCCGGTGGCCTCACCAAGATCGTCCGCCGATGAACCGCCATCCGCGGGACCGAACCGGGAAACTGCACCGCAACAGAAGCTCGCATCGCCGCCACCGTCAGTACCAAACACTATGTTCCGAGCGGACAGACCAAGGCGGCAGACACGCTTGCCGACCCGCTTCAAGGACTATGTGGTCGGTAACGAGTGATCGAACAAGGTACTCGAAGAGTTCATGCGTCTCCCGTCACAAGAACTCGGGGCGAGGGAGGACATTGACAATTACGCTACATTATTCATGTTAACTTGTTCTATTCTCATCGCCTCTATGGTTCGTTCTTATTAAGTGCACCGCACATATCCGTGTTCGTTCTTTTTCACTGCACCGCACATCAGCATTAAACGTTCAAAACCATCGCTGTCTCATTCTTTAGAAATTTATATGTGTGTATGTTGAACCAGTTCGCACTAGTTCATGAGTCAAATTGAAACGAAGTTATTACGATTTTTGGCAGATACTGCTTTGTATGTAGTCTGTATACTCCAAATCTCTTATTCTTATACAGTCAATAATGTGAACAATATTAATAATAAAAATGTGAAATAGACTGACATATAGAGCCATTCACTGGATTGACATTACAGCTTTATTGGCTAATATCCTCAAATCTAACCTTATCACTTTTCCAAAAGAACATATATCTGATATATAATACTGTCAAGTACTCAATGTATTACTTAACAAACATGCACCTATGAAAACCAAATGTGTGCCAGAAAGGCCACCGGCTCCATGGATGACTTCCGAAATAATACTTTCTAAAAGGCGTCGTCGTTATTTAGAGCGTGTATGG
This sequence comes from Paraescarpia echinospica, assembly GCA_020002185.1. Classification (NCBI taxonomy): domain Eukaryota; kingdom Metazoa; phylum Annelida; class Polychaeta; order Sabellida; family Siboglinidae; genus Paraescarpia; species Paraescarpia echinospica. The sequence goes on from CM034531.1 coordinate 53,903,844, forward strand.
CGCAAATCACGCTCACCTTTAGACAGGTCGCGCTATTCTAAGCATTGTCACCTCTGTAACAAACAAATCGCCAGAGTTAAATCAGATTATTATACAAATATGATCATAAATACGCCCATGTCACTCCACTTCTTAAGAAGCCACCTCTGCCTAAACAAGACCTAAACAGTTATATACCTATTTCTAACCCAGCTTTATTTCTAAAATACTAGAAAAGGTTGTAGCAAGTCGTCTAAGGTCTCACATTAGCATAAATATCTTAACTGTGTCACAATTGGCATATAGGCGGTTTCATTAAACAGAGACTGTACTCATAAATGTTCACAATGACATTAACTTGAACATTGATAATGGTAAAGTGACTGCACTTACCTTACTAGATCTCTCTGCCGCTTTTAACACGATTAATCACAACATTCTCATCGACGCTTATTAAAGTGGTACGGCATATCTGGCACAGCTCTAAGTTGGTTTTCTTCATACCTAACTGATGGATACCAAACTTTAAAGATTGGGATCTGCTTTTCGGCTGCACTGCCAACATTATTTCGTGTTCTCCAGGATTCTGTTCTTGGGCCTTTGCTTTTTACTCCACGCCACTAAGCACGGTTATACAAAGACATAACTTGGATAATCATCTTCATGCTGATGATACTCAGATCTGCATTTCATTGGCTACCCCCGATACAAATCACTCACTTACCTAACTTAGTGATTGCCTCCAAGATATCCTCCACTGGATGACTTACAGCAAATTGAAATTAAATGCAAATAAAACTGAATTGATCATTATTGGTACTCCAATGCAGCGTAGTAAACTTTATGTTTTTCCCTACGCATATTTTGAATCAGCACATACAGCAGGCGACCTCAGTACGGAATCTAGGAGTGATCTTTGATAATAACTTCAATTTCCGACGACACATATCTCAAACGTGTCGCTGCTGTTTTGATCATATTCGTGATCTTCGGCGTATTCGCTGGTATATGTAATTTTCTGTTGCTAAAACTATTGCAACAGCGCTTGTTAGCAGCAGGCTTGACTATTGCAATTGTCTGGCAAGGATAGCTACAAGATCTCCTCGTTTTCTCGCTCTGTATCACTATTGAAGTCTTTGCATTGGCTTCCTGTACGATATCATATAATATTTAAGATCTCTACCATTACATACCAGGCCCTGTCCAGTAAGCAACCGTCCTATTTGTATTAACTGCTTACTCCTGTAAGGAAACCTATCCAGCTTCGATCATCTAGTTCTGACCTACTTTTTGTTCCTAGAGTCAACATTAACATTGGAAAGGGCTTTTTCTGTTGCTTCACCAACTTTTTGGAATTTGCTCCCTCTTAGTGTTAGATTATGAAAGTTGAAAATATTAAAAAATTCGGTCGTCATCTGTAAACTTTTCTTTATAACCTTGCTTGTCCACTATAGCTTCCTAGCGCATTTACCCATCTGTCGACAATTGGAATACTGCTTTTGGATGTTGAGATTGATCAATCCTTTTGTCTTGATTATAAAAAATATCGTTTATCAAAAAGCTGTTGGTAAGTGTTGATCACAGAATGGAATAGTTTTCATGTTTGTTATGTGTTGTACTTGCCATGTTAGATAGTACTTATAACAGTTTCGTATACTCTATAGCGTAAACAAGAATTAATGATGGCAAGTACGTATTTGGAATTGTGTAAAGGGAGCGGTCAATGTTTGCTGCTCCGTCTCCGAGGGAGGTTAAGTTTAGTCACGCATTAATTTTCCAAGTTAAATGTAGCGGCGCGGTAGGTTATAGAGGAACCGTTAACGAAAACATTTCCAAAGGAGGGGCCGTGGTCGAATGTCCTCCTAAATACGCCACTGATACTGACAACACCATCTGCTTGACGCAGCAAACGCGTCTTTTATGCTTTCCCGTCTGTCGGCCTTCTTGTTATTCTCTTTAATCGCTACGTGGCGCCACTCTCGTTATTTGGACAATGTAATATACACGCGCGTTTTGCGTACACTCACTTTTATAATTACCTGCTGGCGCTAAATCCCATCTGCTGTAGCTGCGAGCTGCATCTTTTATCGACTGACTCGTGACCCGCACTCGGGCGCGTGTTCATTATACGCGACATGCACGCCGTCTGGAGGCAATCTTCGTCGTCGTCGCTGAAACGACCGTCCTCAAGCGTATACCTGCGGAACCACATAGACGGCAGCATGAATATTTAATTATTTTAAACGACGTCAAACATCGTCAAGACAAGGAAATATGTTAACGATGTCTGATTAAATGCCAGATAAATAGGATTTTATATACTGTTATATACTGCATTTATAAACAAACCTATGACATATGTGATGTTCATTTTAGCACCTCCTAACTGTTTGTTGGAAACATGCCTAATTTCCTTGCTCCACTTCCTAGAAATAATCCGTAGGACGTGTTCAACAGGAGATCGCCGTGCAAACTGGGAAATATTATATCCATCCATTTACGGAGTCGCCATCTGGAGAATTGGTTACAACTCAATTCTCTCAGGTAAGAGAAAGGCCGTCTTGAAAAGCAGAGCATATAATAAAATACGTAAATTAATAAGTGAGTAACTCTCGTTGTGTTTTCTTAAATACATCGCCACCTTATTAATCACAGGACAATGGTTCAAGAAGCGAGTGAGCATAGGAAGAAGCGAATGGACGTCGCCGCTTCGGATGAGATAGGCTTACAATGATCCACCGTAAACGTATTAGTATATTGATTTAAACATATTCGTATTAAGTTACGGGCCTTTCAAAGCGTTATAGATAAGTAGTATTATAGACATCGTTACTTCTTCGGTAACATTCGACAGTCTCCAAGAGTCATTATCAAACAAATGCCCTTCGGATATGTCAGTGATTAGTATCGAATTATCGAACATATTCCTGCTGCTGCTTCGTCACCGCTGGCAATGTAATTAAGTGGTAATTAATATCACACACACGGCGGCAATGGAACGGAACACTAATTAGCGAGACGCGTGTATAATTAAGTCACAGTCGCAAATGGATGGGCGTTATCGGTATGAATTAAGTTTCCCGAACGAGGTGCTTGGATGAGAGTCCAGGGGTTTACGAGACGCAAGATCTTGCGTGATATACGCATAGAAACAGTACCTGGACGCGTGCAAAACAATCGTTACGGCGGGCGGGACGCATGCGTATCAATGACATATATATACCAAAATATATTTTTGGTATATTGACGCATGCGGACGTGGGACGCAACGATGCATATGAATGCCTTTGACTTGGAAGTGTATTACTGAATCAGTACGTTTGGTATTTCTTTTCACGAGTCCTTCCAAATAATCATTCCCGTAGGCGGATGTTGCCCGATTCCAACTAGATTCCGACGGGTGCCTAATCCTCCGTGTGGCACCGCCCTGCGCGTAGTTTTGTGAAGCGCCTCTAGGGACTGATTCGCGAACCAGAATACCATTCCAATCCGTGCGCATGTCCGTTCAGGCTTCAAGGTTTGAGCGCAGTCGCTGTGCGCTTTAAGACTTTCCTAATTTATTAGAGCTATACCAATGAAAAACAAAGCGACTTACAAACATTCTTTTGTATAACTAACCGCTTGTTATCACCAAACAAATGACGGATCGTACGGCGACAATAGAGAATGCAAGCACTCCGATCCCGGCTCCAATCCCGGGGCCAATCACGCCAGTCACTCGTCCAACAATCGAACAGATTTGATACCTCAGTGTGTTTATGCCATCATTCCACTATTTGGGACATTATATTCCTGAAACTATGTGGAATGGTGGAATAAACGCACTGAGGTATACTATTTAGGCACAACTGTCATAATGCCGACATAGGGGTGGGCCCGGATTCTACACGACGTCACAATTAAATATCCACAAAGTAATGCGCAGTTCCATCTGCTGCCTATCGGCTATTCCAATGCTACTGTCATCACCACGGTCAGGTTTCCCGCCACCGAAACAAATTCAGGAGCCTTCCAAAGTGACTCGTGGCTTCCTCGATATCCTTAGCTTTGCCTTAGGAGATCTCCCAAAGTGACATTTACACGCAAGCCATGGCATCTAGCAGACTAGCACGCCCTCTCATTATGCGAGGAAGGCTACATCGATTATCAAGGAAATATATTAACAAATAAAACAGTACATGATAACAAAGCACGTTATTTTGTTAAGTTCTTGTTAGTATCAAACTGATAATAATAATAATAACAACCGGGTTTACATGGGTTGTATAAGTTGTGATATTTAGAAAATAATACTTACAATTAAAAAAGAGCCATAAGTGGGACCCTCGCTACATGCTTGGGACCCCCTCAAAAGAAGGCTGGGGTCCCGAGGATCTTTAAAAACAAATATACAAACCCCTGCTCTGAGAGTATTTGGCATTTTCACGGATTCTGAGAAGATTTGCAATGACATTCCACCCATAGCTCAATCGTCGTGGCGGATATATTAATAAGTAAAAGATAATAACACCACCAAGCATCGGAAAACATTACTCTAAAGGCTTAGCTATCTATTGCTTTTATATTTCATTAATTTTGATTTCAAATAACAGTAGTAGCCCCAGCCGCAGCTGCAGCAACAGCAGCAGCAACAGCAGGAGCAGGATAAGCAGCAGCAACAGAAGCAACAGCAGCAGAAACAGCAGTAGCAATACCAGTATAAGCAGAAACAGCAACATATTTTTCGAAGTTCAACCCTTGGATGCTTGCTGTCCAACATTACATCGGAAAACGGGAGAGGTGCTGTTCAATTTGTAATATCGACCGGAACTCTGTTCCCTCAAGCGGAACTGTTTTGTCTCAGCGGGGAGGGAGGTACATACGCACCCATCCACCTCACCACACGGACCTACTGCACCATCACATCGACTATCGAACACAGTGCATAGGTAATTCGATGTATTGTTATACTCCTAGCAGGAAACTTCGATTTATAACAACACTTTATTAGATAATGAACGGACGAGATTCGCATGCCTTGTCGTGTCCTTTTAAGTTGATTATATGAAACCGACGTTCACTTCCACGCATATACATACCTTGGACGTGGCCACGATTTTGTAATTTTATATTTAGCCATTAATCTTAGCTAGATCCTACCTACACAACTATTTTGTACACTGCTGTACAAACTAATAACACCATACGTCAATTAAAATAGACTTGTATATATATATATACACACATACATACATTATATATATATATATATATATACATACATTATATACATATATATATATATATATTATATATATATATATACACACACATACATTATATACATGTATATTATATATATATATATATAATATACTATGTATATATATATATATATATCTTAATCTTAATAAATATTCCATAAATTCCCAGAAGGGACAACACATGGATGGTAGATGAGAGGCAATACGTTCAGGGTATCGCCTCTAGCCTACTCCGAAATGATGTACTGGAGCAGACCGCAATAATATTGCTGGATAATTTATTCCAGTTTGGTATAGTTCTTAACATAACAGATTTAGACAAAATGGTTTTATTACAACTAGGTCTACTTAATTTATGATTACTTAAAATATTCCCATCTTGACCTATCGATGATCCTGCCCGTGTAGCTCTATTAACCTTTTGCACACCAAAGTCTGAAAATTTGATTGGCAATTCATCATTATTTATTTTATAAAACAGAGTTAAACGCATAATACGTCTCCGATCTATTAATTGTGCCCAATTTAAGTCTTTTAATAATTCTGTCACACTTATTTCATATGAATATTTATATTTTATCCATCTTGCTGCACGTCTTTGAATTACTTCAATGCTGTTAATTTCTTTCATTAGGAATGGATCCCAGATAGTTGCAGCATATTCCATTCCAGCTCTTACTATTGAAATATATGCAATTGTTTTACATTACAGCCCCTAAGATTTATACGTAAAAATCCTAGTTTTTTATTACCTTTCTTAACCACTTCAGCAATGTGCTTAGACCAAATTAAATCATTTGATAAAATAACCCCCAAATATTTTGCATCACTGACCTCTTTCAAAATTTGCCTGCCCATGTGATAAAAACGATGTAAATGAAGACCAGAAGTTGTGCTCATTATATTGCATTTAGAAGTATTAAATTTCATGCCCTAATCAACACTCCACTTAACAAGGTTGTCTAAATCTTGTTGCAATATTGGTTGATCTTGTAAAGATTGAACTGGTCTATAAATCAAACAATCATCAGCAAAGAGTCTCACTCTTGTACCTGGAGAAATAACACCTGGAAGATCAGTACAGTATAATAAAAACAATAGTGGTCCCATTACTGTACCCTGAGGAACTTCTTCATCATCAACAAATTCGCCTTTTACCAATACACGTTTGAGTTCGACCCATTAAGAATGATTTTATCCAATTTTGAACATTTCCATTTATACCAAAATAATTCAACTTATTTAACAGTCTGTTATGTGGTACAACATCAAAAGCTTTAGAAAAATGAAGAATAGGAATATCCACTTGTATATTCTGATCATGTAATGTCATTTGTTGTTAGTAACAGTTGAGTTTCACAAGAAGGTTTCTTTCTAAAACCATGCTGAAAGGGAGATAGAATATTGTGGTCATCTAGATGTTGACGAATATGGGAACAAATCACATGTTCCATTATTTCTGAAACAATGCATGTTAGTGATACAGGTCTGTAATTGCTTGGATCACATTTTACACCTTTCTTAAATATTGCTTACATCATTCAGCTGGTACTTCCCCAGAATGCAACGATTTCTGAACAAAAATGTTAAAAAAGGAGCTAGCTCAGAAGCAAGTTCTTTCAATATTCTACCTGGAATCTTATCTGACCCATTTGATTTACTAGGGTTTATATCCCTTAGTAGCTTCTCAATACCCACCACATTAAATATGAGAGTATCAATATCTGGAAAATGAGGACCATCAAATTTCATATTTCTATTAAGACAATCGGTGTCTTTAGTGAAAACCGATTTGACTTGCCTAGATAAAATGGAGGCTTTACTGCTAGAATCAGAATAAAGTTGACCACCAGTTTTTAGAAGGGATATACCAACTGAATCTTGCTGTTGAGACTTTATATAACGCCAAAATGGTTTTAGGTTACCGTTATTCTGAGCATTCTTAAACATAACATTCAGTTGCTGCCAGTGAGCTTTACGTATCTGTTTTCTATTTTGCTTAGCCAATTCTTTGTATTTTAACCAGTGTGTTGGGTTTTTAGAATGTTTTGCCCGATTATAAAAACGCTGTTTTTTCCTACAGTTCCTTTTCAAACTGTTTGATAACCAAAGTAAATCAACTCTGGTTTTAGACCAGTATGTTGGTACGTATGTATCCATCATATTATGTATATGTTCTGTAAAAAATAAATAGAGACTACACTTTGTTCTTCTGAACTACATGAAACATCCAGTAAATGATCTGTAAATAATTTAGTATCTCTTTTCATTTGACCCCAATCTGCTTTAGACCATTTATACAACTTCCTATGTGGTGTCTTTGTTGACATTGCTTTAATCATAGCATCCACTACTATAAAATCGTGATTTGAAAAAACCTGATACAGTGTTTATAGATTTAACTAGACCTGGTTTATTCGTACAATAAAGATCAAGAATAGCATCATGTCTTGTAGGAATTCTTTGTAACTGATTTAAGTTATGCTCCTCCAGTGTTGATAGAATAGCATCGCCTAATCCTTTCTGGTCTGAATGTAAGGACACCATATATATATAGTGTAACTTCATTATAACCTTATTATCTATCATATGTCAGCGACGTCATATACTGCGCTTTCCAAAATTTCGATTTGTTTAAAAGACGAGCCGAAAAAACGCGTTACCATCTCCTGAAGGTGATCCGAGGCTGCTGAGACTGAAGACGATTGGGGGCATTCGAACATTCAGGTAGCCTATCATCCTCCAATCCGTCGTTGCATTTCGCCATCATTCGCTCGCGCAATCTGACGTCACATCCGATTACAATGACGCGACATGCGCGCGCATCAGTAGAGCGCTAGGCGACAGTAACGAAAACAAGCGGTAGGCGAATGGCTAACAAACAAGTAATAAAGCGTCTGATAAATGTAGAAGTTGTTGAAGTTGAAGGATCGGCCGAAGAAGGCCCTTACCGAATTATTATCAAGAGACGTAGTGTGTGAAAGGTGTAGTACTTGTTTAATGAAATTATTGTAAGTGAACCATGTGTGCAAAAGTTACATGGACAGTCACTCTCGTCGACTTCGCAGGTCAATACCAATATCGTGGCGCGCGAAGTATACGTTGATATTTTATTGTTGTGATTATATTTAAGTAGACCTAGACGACACATTGGTGGAATACATAGTAGGGCCTACATTTCAGTGGTGCATAACTAGGATGGTTGGGATCATCCCGACCAGACCGTGAACTGGAGAGAGAATCATCGAATGTGGAGCAGCATTCACAGACCTGGCCAAAAGGGGCAACTACAAAACTGACTTACATGGACACAAGGTGCCTGGTGGTGGTGGTGGTGGTGGTGGCGGTGGTGTGTGTGTGTGTGTGTGTGTGTGTGTGTGTGTGTTTGGGGGTGTTATATGGATAACCGAAGCCATCGGATATGGATAAGAAAGACGGGTAGTATCCTGAATGGCTACCGGAACTTAGATGAGAATCAGAGAAGTAGTTATGCCGTATGAACATTCAATTAATTGCCTCCCTAATTGATGAGCATTTCAACAACTCAGATCTTGGTTTTAAATAGCCACCTTCTCTACCATTCCAGAGATCTAGTTACTCAACGTTACAAAAACCGTATGCTCTAATGCTACTAGAACGTCAAAAACATGTACAATAACACCAATTGTATTTATGTGGAAAGACTGGCAATATTATAATTACGTAAAGCTGACATTTAATAATGTATAACTATTACGCATGACAGCCATAAGTATGTCAAGTTGATTTTGCGAAGTCACACTTCAATGCCGTGTGTGGCCACCGCTGGCAGCGATCCAGGCAACGCATCTGCCGTGCTTGTTTTGTACGAAGCGCTGAATAGTTGGGCGATTCCGACCCATTCTTCTAGCATTGCATACATGGATTCTTTTCTGTTAGTGGCAACCACGGCATGGCAGCGACAGCCTCGACCTGAAGCGAAACCGCAGTGACACTGGCTGCATTGAGACGAGTGTTGTCTTGCAGGAATTCCGCTACGTCGGAAAGAACTTGAGGGAAGTGTACCAGTTCAGGCCTGAGGATTTTGTCGATGTCTCGATGCGGATACTGGTTCTCATCAATCACTATTCTGTTGTGTTCAGACAAGTCTGCCCAAAGTATACTGCATAGCCTCCATCTTCGTTAATTGTGACCTGTGTGTTCGAAGCCCCTCGTGATTAATGAGAGCACATCCCAATATGCCGAATATGGTTGTGTTCTTCACTTGAGAGACGCGGCATTTTTATTCCTAAATTAACAACTAAAATTAACAACAAATAATAATAAGGTAACTCACTTTGCGCCTAATGCCTTAGAAAACCAAACATAACACTTCTTAAAATCGCACCACAGTTCTTCGCTTTCATAAAAATGAGGCGACTAACACCTGGCCATTAAGCAGACCAAACGAAGCGTGTCACGGTCACGCGTGACCAACTTATTGGTTGCGAGGAACCTACACCAACTAATGCATGCCCAAAACTCACCCATGACACTGCCATCATAGCAATGTGCTTAAATAAAAATGGTAATAGTGTTTTGACGCTGAGTATGATATCCCTGTATTGGAAGTTAGCATCGTATCACAGTATATTATAAGTATTGCAGTTATCACAAAATACGTAAATAGGGTGGCTCCTATGATAGCGACAATTGTGTTTTAATAGGAGTCACCGACCCCGATTGAATAAGCTATAAGATTTCATTATATGGTACATCAATACCATAATAGTTGTACATGCGTTTGTATATATTTTCCAAGAGTATGTAGGACATATAATGATATACGTATATGTATGCCTGTATAATGTTGATGTTTGTTGATGTCACTGCTTAAGTGATGTTCAGAAAAACCAATGAATTGTGTACATGATGGTCAAATAAACGTTTATGTTATGTTATGTTTGTGTTACACGTTTATGTTATGTTACGAAGCAAAGTCCTACAATAACAAGCTCCAAAACAGCAAGCAATTTGAAAATATTTCAGATGAGTTAATTTACATATCATAATAATATATAGAGCTTGTTTCAAATAAAAAATAGAATACAATGCAAATTGTTAATTAAGAAATAATAAGGTTGCTGCTGTGTCCTTTTAACTGGTAAAGATTGCTCTAAAATGAGATAATAATCTTTAACTTGCAGTTTTAGTGGAAGCAATGCTCAGCCATATAGTGACGGGAGAAGATCGTATTATTCTTGATAGAAGACTGAAACGTTTCAATGGCCGCCCGTGACAAAGATAACATCGTCAACTCAAAACGACTACCACACCTAAGATGGCCGGGTACGCGCAAATCAATCATAAAGACTCTCACTTGTATAATCGACCAGTCGATCCCGCGGACGAGGATCAATATTCGTCAATCAAGACACGCATGTCGCCGCTTTGATGACCCATCGCCGGCACCACTAATTGACCGACTTCGACAAACCAGGAACCTGCTCGGTTGGAACTGGCATACCTGATTACCCCCAACTCACCTGTTCAGAACGCGAGTGGCCGGGCGCATGCCTAAGGTGCATGCTCCAGAACAATTATCTGCGCCGTTTGAAACCTCTCCCGAATACAAATTGGCCAAGTCTCTAGGCATTGTGCACATGGTCGTGGCTATCTTAACATGACGAGCTTTCTAATTAACGAACCTCTTTTAAAGGGAACGCGCAACGGTTCTCATTGGTTAATCGAATGACCGAGGAATGGGAACATTTCTATAGAGTGTTTCTATAGAATTTTATATATAATTTATATAGAATCCTTATCCAAATTTTGTGGCCATACAGTTTTATGGACATTCTGTATAATTCCACAAAAACTGAATTGACCATGATAGTTATATAGATATTCTGTAGAATTCTATAGAAAATCTACAGAATATGTATGGCCACGTCGTTTTTTAGAATTCTACAGACATTTTATAGATTACATAGATTTTGTACACTTCCCTGGAGCAGACACAGAGCGGTCACGACCACGAGATGATAATTAAATGATTACATTCGACGTGGAGAAACAACACGATCTCAGTGTTGCAGCAGGCTTTGTTTCTAAACCAGGAGGTAGATTTGCAATTTGCAACCTGTGGATCCCGGTATTGCAAATCTTGTCAATATGTTTAATGCTGCAACTCTCATGACTGCAAATGAGATTATATGCAAAATCGATCCGAATGCAGTCACGAAGCTGTAATGAAATGTTGTGACCAAAGACGATCGATGAAAAGGAAGAGCTGCAAGCGAGCAAACGAGCAAGCGAAGGAGGTGGAGCAGGAGTTAAACAAGACACGCAGGAAGAGAAACGACGGCAGCAAAGGAGAGCAAGCTCAATTGGCAATGTGGTGAGAGAGAGAGGACGGAATGTGAGGAAGTCACAGCAGGCAGTCTTCTAACAACTCGGAGGTATTCAACAAGACAAACCGCTGAAGTCAGACATGGAAATGTCGTTTCTGAAAACATCGCAATATTACAGTCATGGTCGGAATTTGGCAAATCTCCACATTACTGTCAGCCAATACTAGGCACCAGCCTACTAGAAATCGCAGCCAACTCCGATGACATAACGCTCCTTTACGACGAGAAGAAGTAGAAAAGAACCTTGCATATCACCAGGTGATGATAGCATCCCATAATAACTCATAAAGAACGGAGGGAGGCAACGATTAGTATATTAATGGCCATCGACACGAAGGTCTCGTCTGAAGAATGGACACATATTTTTATTCCCCTTACCAGAGAAAGACAACGTTCTACGCCAGAAATACAGAACCACTGGCTTGACGTGTCACCCGAGCAAAGTTTTATTTAAACACAATCTGAAATAATGATACTGTAGGACGCAATGGACTAGTCCTGAATACAATTGAAAGAAGACAGTTACAACGATGACATGGATACATCATTCTTCATAACTTACATGTCTATTATAATGCTATTTTCACACATCGTACAGGGGTGAATTAGTTACAGTTAAAATATGCTTTTGTACTGACCAACATCCTTTAGTGGGTTAAACGGTCAGTATTTGGGGCAAATGCTGCTACAGTTTACACACACCTCACTCGAACAATTTCCCAAGCGCTGAAACAATTTCTCAAATAAAACAAGGCAATAAATCTGCGGTCTCGCGAACCACGGAAATGACGACGCTGTGTGAACGCCATGACCCACGGCACGGACCCAATCAATGGCGCCGACCGAGGTACCGTTCTAGCAACAGGACGCGGCATAACTGATTGACGGACACCGCTATCGAAACTGGACAGAACGAAGTCCACCTCGCGTGCGGCGGGTTTAATGCGGTCGGTGTTCGCCACGGCGAGAGCATGCCGCGTGCGGGTCGTGGACGTTATATTTGACGGCTGGTTTCCGCGAAACAGAAATAAGAATAATAACCACCGCAGGAAATGCGGTCATGACTTGGGTGCGTTGTTCATGTAACGGACGGTCAAAGACAATTGCGTAATTGACCTATCTCTCAAAGGACCTGTTGCCTAGCAACTAGTCCGTTAAATTATAAAAAAAAATGGATGCTAACAAAATCAGAAGGTAGGGGAAGGTCGCACAAAGTGGATCCCCTAAGCTAAAAACAGCACACATTTTCCAAATATAAAAAAATAGACATTTTATTTTCAGAAACATTACGTTCCAGCCTTTACCTAACAACATGTAAACCTGTCATTCAATACGAACAATTTGTATATTGGCAATGGGCGTCTGAAAACACCACCCAGAAACGTGTCTTTAAAAAATGAGAAGACAAAGTGGGCCCCCTTCTGAAACATTGTCGCAAGTCACTCATCAGCACACATTTCGCATGTAAATGCACCGCCTTCATATCCGGCACAGTCCTCATTTGCCCACGCTTTGCATTCCCCACATTTGATCCATTTCTCCCGACTTTTGCTGTCCGAAAAACAGCTCGCAGCAATACAGGCATGGTGTCATATCTACTTTAGAAGTCGATTTGCTGCTCGCGAGGTGTCGCAATGGCTTCGGGGACTTCAACTTGCTTCCACGAGCTATTCCGCTCGTGCTGGGCTGTGGCTCGTCATTAGGCGACCTGTTGCTGGCTTTCGATTCTTTAGCTCCAATTCTCGTTTGTAGGGGCTGAGTGTGATGATGCAGGTCTTTCCACGTCGGTGGCTTTTTTATGTGTGTTTGTTCGGACACTTTGGGAATAGGCGACACGGTCGTGATGGGGACAGCTGTGGTCCTCTGGCTTCTTTGTGGAGATCCCATACCGTTGCCATCGACATTTGCCAAGTCCATGTCGGCTACCATTGGGGCCAGCACGTCAGGGACAGCATTCGATGCCAAACTGCCACATGCTGGAACTGGTGCTAAGTCGATGCCAGTTCCATTCAGAACAGTGTCTCGCGGAGCCTCGGCAACACCGAATGCAAGCGCAGCATGTGGGACAATGTCTCTGTCCGTTTGTTGAACTGCTTGAGGAGCCAGTCCATCGCCTGCTGCATGTGAAGCCACATCCTCCCTAAGCTCCTCTCTTTGTTGTTAAAATTAAGCATTTGCGATAATCGGGCGAACTAAGTTTATGTAGCTAGTGTCTCTCTTATTCGCTAGGGCGCTGTATAACCTAAATAAATAAGGCAGTCTAGCGTACGCAATCTTACGAAAAGTGTAACATTTGTGCACAGAAAACAGTCTTCTTAAAGACTACATAGACAGTGAATAGTGTAAACACAGTTGACAAAACTATTTTAAATAGCTAATTAGATTATTATTATTAAATAAATTCTGATATGGCGCCTTGCAAGCGGCAAGTCAAGGCAAAGAGACACTTGGTGTGCGACGACTGCCACAGTTGGGTGGATTTTGCCTTGTCCGGCTGTACGAAGTCATGGACAGAAACCAAGGAAGAGGGATTCACCTTTCAGTGCGTGGGGTGTTGGAAGGTGAAATGTCTGGAGAAAGAGGTAGCTAGGTTGGTAGATATTGTGAAGGGGATGGAGATGAGAATCAGCAAGGAGACAGATGGAATGGAGAGAGACGACAGGGATAAAGTTGGGAATACTGTGAAACTGAAGGAGCAGAGTAGTGGCAACAAGACCGAGGAAAGGAGACTGAGAGGAGGGAAGGTGATCGGAGGGGAAGAAAGTGGAGGATCGACGGCAGGAAATGTGACAGGTGTGAAGGTGGCAGGAGAGAAAGTGACCGTAGAGAAAGAGGTAGGAGGGAAAAAGAGACGGGAGAGGAGAGAAGGAAATGCAATGGGAGGAAAGATGACGGGAAGAAAGGAAGTGAGAGTACATGTGACAGAAGAGAAGTCGGGAGGGACGATGACAGGAAGAAAGGTGACAAGAGAAACAGCGTCAGGAAAGAATGGAACGGACGAGATTGTGACGGGAGAGCAGAAGACAGGGGAACAAGATTACAACCAGACAGATGCAAACCGTAGAAAGAGCTACACTGAGGCAGTGATTGAGGGGGCAATGAGGAAAGAGAGGGTGTTTATGGGCGATTCGATTATGAGAAAGACAGATAAGACTCTAAGCGAGGGGGAGGACGTCGTTGTTTGTCTACCGGGGGCTAGGATAGAACATGTAACTGAAAGGGTAGAGAAGGTACTGGGGCATGGCAAGGGAGGGTCTATACTAGTACATGTAGGGACAAATAACGCAGAGAGGGAGGGAACAACTGGGATAGTTCAGAAGTACAGACAGTTAGTGAAGAAGTTAAAGAAGACAAGAGTAGAACAGATTATCCTCTCAGGAATTTTGCCAGTAATGGGAGGAAGGGGGCCGACATATAGAAACTGCAAGAGGATGGCGATCAACGCACTAGTTGAGCAGATGTGTAAAGAAGAGGGGGTGGGATTCGTAGATTTATGGGGATACTTTGTTGGGAGGGAAGATATGTACATGAGAGATGGCCTACATCTAAGTGGAAAGGGGGCAGCAGTTTTCTCAGAGAACTTGCTGCAATCTGTTGACAGTGGGACAGGCTGCATCTATTTAAACTAGATTCGCAGGGGGGATTCACAGAGAAGCCTGAAACTGGAGGCATAGATAAAGACAGCAGAAATAAATCGGCAAAGAACAGCCTGGAAAACTGTTCTGAATCAGGATATAAATGCATTTGTTTAAATGCAAGGAGCATAGTAAACAAAAGAAGTGAACTAAACATTATGGTAGAAGATATTGACCCTCACATAATAGGTATAACTGAATCGTGGGCCACCACTGATATATCAGATGCCGAATTGGGACTAACAGGATATGTAATGTTTAGGAAAGATAGAATAGGAAGAAAGGGAGGTGGAGTTATTTTATATATTAAAGAATCTATCCAGGCTTATGAAATAAAATTAGAAAGAGAAGCAGATTGCGAAGAAGCTGTTTGGTGTAACATAGTTACAGGAAACTCAACGTTAACAGTTGGGTTAGTTTATCGAAGTCCAAACACAAGCATAGAAGAGAATGAAAAAATACAAAACGCTATAAGGGAAGTAAGCAAACGGAACTGTATTATTATGGGGGACTTTAACCATGGGCATATACAATGGAAATCTCTACAGAGTATGGGGAGTGAGGACCACAAGTTTTTAGTTTTAGTACAAGATAGTTTCCTTTCTCAACATGTGCTAGAACCAACCAGGGGAGAGAATGTGTTAGACTTAGTTTTGTCCTCACAGAAAGAATTAGTTGACAATGTCAAGATATGTGAGCCACTGGGGAGTAGTGATCACAACCAGATACATTTTACCATCAAAGTAAAATCAGAAAGGAATAGTAAAAAGCAGTATAGGAGAAATTTCCACAAAGGAAGGTATAAGGACATGAGGAAATATTTAGCAAAGATAGACTGGAATAACACACTGAAGAATAAGACAGCAACGAATGCTGGAATATCTTAAATAGTGAAATTAAGTGCATAGTCGATAAATTTGTACCTTTCAAAAAACAAGGGAAACGGTCTAAAAAGAAACACTTATCGAAAGAAGCCATTAGAAAAATTAAGTATAAACAAATGATGTGGAAGTCATATAGATGTACTGGAAATGATGAAGACTACAACATTTATAAAGAAGCACTTAATCAAGCTACAGCTGAAATTAGAAATTCAAAGAGAAGCTATGAAAAAAAATTAGCTAGTAATATAAAACATGACAGTAAGAGTTTTTATGCGTATATTCGAAGCAAACAGAAAGTTCAGGATAAGGTCGGTCCTCTAGAAGATAGTGCTGGAAATACAATATCAGAGGGATTCTTAATGGCAGAAGACCTGAATGAGTATTTTAGTTCAGTGTTTACCAGGGAAGATATTAGTTCACTGCCAGTACCAGAGGCTAAGTTCAAGGGGGCAGATTCAGACTATTTAGGACAGTTAGTTGTAACCTCGGAAATGGTAGCTAAGAAAATAAGGGCTATGAAGGATAATAAATCACCTGGAGTGGACGGGATTCCGCCCAAACTACTATTGGAAATTGTAGAACAAATTAGCGTAACCGCTTGCAACAGTTTTCAATTTGTCATTAGAAGAGGGAGTGGTTCCTTTAGAATGGAAAGAGGCAAACATTATACCGTTATTTAAAAAAGGGTTCGAGAAACAAGTCAGAACTATAGACCAGTGAGTTTAACATCAGTGATTTGCAAATTATTAGAAAGACTAATTAAAGATCACATGGTGGATTTTCTTGTTAAACATAACTTGATAAACCCATCTCAACATGGGTTTTTAAAAGCGAGGTCATGCTTAACAAATATGTTATGTTTTTGGAAGACATCACTAAGTGGGTAGATGAGGGATCACCAGTAGATATCATCTACTTAGATTTTCAAAAAGCTTTCGACAAAGTACCACATCAAAGATTACTCCTTAAGCTAAAGGCCCATGGCATAGGAAATGGTATAATAAACTGGATAGAAAAATGGCTGAATGACAGAAGACAACGTGTAGTAGTTGATGGGGAGGCTTCAAACTGGAAATCGGTATTGAGTGGGGTACCACAGGGATCAGTACTAGGACCTATATTATTCTTGTATATATCAACGATTTGGACGATGATATAACAAGCAAAGGTGTTAAAATTTGCGGATGATACAAAAGAGTTTAGAAGGATTAAAAGTGATGGAGATAGACAGCATTTACAAGATGATCTTGACAGGTTGATCAAATGGTCTGAAAAGTGGCAAATGCTGTTTAATTTTGGGAAATGTAAATGCCTCCACGCAGGTCACAGAATGAAAGAGGTAAAATATAAAATAGAATTACTGTTCTAAGTACTACTGTAAAAGAAAAAGACTTAGGGTTAACCATTTAGTTGCTGATATGAAGGTTTCAGAGCAGTGCGAGGTGCAGCGTCAAAGGGAAATCAAATCCTTGGATTAATTAGGTGAGAAATATAGTATAAGAAAAAGAATTAATGAGTACCGCTGTACAAAACAATAGTGAGGCCTCATTTAGAATATTGTATACAAGCATGGAGGCCATATCGCAAAAAGGACATAGATATGCTAGAAAGAGTACAGAGGAGAGCGACTAAAATGATACCAAATCTGAGGGATCTTAGTTACGAAATACGCCTAAAAGAATGTGGTTTAACAACACTAGAGACCAGGAGATTGAGAGGAGATCACATAGAAGTGTTTAAAATATTGAATGGTTATGAAAATATTGATAGAAACATTTTTTTCTCAGTTAAGAAAAATAGAAGGACCAGAGGACATGAAGCTACATTAGTAAAGGAGCAGTGTAGATTAGATATAAGAAAGTTATCATTCTCACAAAGGACTGTAAATGAATGGAACAGATTATCTCCTGATTGTGTTGGTGCTAGTAGCGTGAATATGTTTAAAAATAAAATCGACACACACCTAAAAAAGGCGGGATACATGTAGATAAAAAGTATTGGACTCTCGATAAGTCAAAAGGCTTCCTTGTCCACCTGCCATCCAGAGTAATTTTCTGGATGGCAATCTTGTTAAATCTTGTTAAATCTAAGCTCGATGTATTTTGGTGTTGCTGCGACACAATCGCGATGAAGGAAGCCATGCCTGTCAATGGGCCATATTTCGGTTTTCTGGAACCCATTGACAACAGTCAGCATTGTTGCTGCTCGAAGGCATGCACTTCTGAATAGCCCTGCGGTCTGGAAGGTTGTGACCACTCGCCCAGGGTGATTGCGCAGCCAGTTCTCGATCGATTGCGTATAGTAGGTCACGAGCAGCTTCATGAAACTGACGTCTGCATCCGGTGACTGCAGTGCGAAGGTAGGCACATGGTTATTGCGTGTCATTTCAATTAAGGGCAGATTATTTGTGTGCGTCTTGTGACCGTCAAGAATTAGCAGCACTGGTCTCTCGCTGGTCGGATTAGCATGCCGCATGAAGTGCTCGAACCACTTCACGAAGAGCTCGCTCTGTATCCATCCCGACTCGTGAGGTGAGGCAATGACCCAAGGAGGTGCGTTTTCCATGAGCTCGTCCTTCATCCTTTTTCGCAGGAAGATGAATATGGGAGGGACAAATTCTCCCGCAGCGCTCATGCAGATTTCGACGGTCACCAACTGGCCTCGCTCTGTTGAAGAAAGAGCCTTTTTGTGCTATCATTCGTGAGGGCCTATTTGGAACAGTTGTAATCCCAGTCTCGTCCACATTGCATATTCGATCAGGCGTAAAATTCTTCTCGTCCTGAATCTTCTCTAAGATGTCGAACAATGCGGCAATGGATACTTCGTTGAATGCTCTTGCCCTCGCTGCAGACGTGGCCTCTGGCAAACGCAGCGACAGTTCGTCACTGTGTCGGCACATGAAGCAACGAAGCTACTGCTTGCCGGCTTCCTTTTGCTCGCGACTGAACTGGTGCTCGATGTTGTTCAGCTCAGCAAATTGGAATGCTATTTTCCGCAGCTGTACTCCAGTAAAACCGAACAACATGGATTCTATATCCCAAACGTGCTTCACAAGCTCTGTCTCCATCGTTGGAGTAAACGTCACTTTGAATCGCCCTAGCCTTTTGACAGCAGATTATTTTGCTGTTGACACTTAGTCCAGTCAATATTTGGTTCAACCTCAAACAAATTGCAATAGTAAGTTTTGAGGCATTTTTAGATTCTACTGTATATTTATGTTACCAGAAAAAAGTCCACCAAAATCCACTTGGTGGAACATTGTAATTTTTGCATATTGCCAAGTGGTCGTATGTCTCACTGAAATTTAGGGAGGTACACGTAATTAATGTTGTATAACTTAGTTTCTGTGAGAATACTATAAAGATGATGTTTATCGTTGGAAAGGCAATGCATTTAGCTGTGTAAAGGTATTTAACAAGTGTCATTGCACTGGATATTAAAGTCAGAATCGCATTCTAAACACATTTGCAAATTATCGCAATTTACATGTACCCCGATGTTTGGCCTAGTCCAGTCAATCTATAGTTTAGCCTCAAACAAATTGTAGCAATCATTATGGCGTTTTTAGTTAGCACTATATGTCTGCATTATTAGATAAAAAGTCCACAGAAATTCACGTGGTGGAACATTTTCATTTCTGACGATAATGACAAGTGGTCGAAAGTCGCTGCCGGTCACTTTTGTCATAATAAAATCTATATGATATTCTATATTATATACACCATTGGAAGTGGTATTGATATATTAATACAACGATATACATCAAGTTTAATTCCATCTAGTAATAACATGAAAATAATTGTCTAAACACAGTGAAACCCGAATTTTAGCAGCCACGGGGAGAAGCTTTGCGATAAAAATATTTTGGCTTACATATTATAGTCATAAACCTGTTTATTTCAACACAGTTTATGTC